>QVRM01003324.1:0-474062 GCA_003439945.1 Dermanyssus gallinae
GTCGCGGTAAATGTCGGCTACGAAATCACGGCGAGTTCCACCTATTTATTACATGCTCATCATCATATATATATATATATATATATATATATATATATAATATATATATATATATTTATATATAATAAGCATGTAATACTTGGATGCAACTAACCGTCATTTCGTAGTCGACACTAACCGCAACGACCTAAGCGGCTAAATCGTATATATATATATATACATGGCGATAGTGTAGACCGTAAATAGAGAGCACATCAACTCATTCATATCTCTCGATGTAGACGAGGAGTAGATAGCCAAACGGACTAACTCTGTAGAAAAAACTGTTGGATTTACAGCTGGTATGTAATAGTCGTTGGCACAAGTTCAATCGTTACAACGCATTTTATTTTGTGTGCATAGATCTATCCATGTTCAAACAAAACGGCCTTAACAGGAAGAGCTGACGAGAAGAGAAAATACTTGCGACTCAACACAGCGCGAGCTAACCGAACCTTAAGCTGCAGTATGGCGTCGAGAATCGAGAACCTTTATGGTATATTATCAAATAAAACACGTAGACGTCAGTGCGTCGCTATGCAGTATTTTAGCATACATTTCTATTTTCGTAATTATTTTGCGTCTTAGGGAAAATGCTAGTGCACAGCTATAATTAAAAATCGAAACAGCAAGAAGTTTGATCCCCAGTTACGGCACATATAAAGGTTGAGCTGAGAAAACTCGCGAATCTATAAACAAACTCAATTTGCGATTGGGTTTGTTGAAGACAAGTTAATTCAGAACTAAAAACTACAATTCATAACGTATTAAAATACAGCAAGCCAGCCAACTGCTTCCGGAACGTCCTGTCTAAAGCTGTCAAGCCGATGTTCTTCGGGACAGATTTATTATAAATATATAGCTTTCGGAGACAATCTCGCGTCCGAATATACGACACCGTATCAGGGGCCAAACACAGCCTAGTTAACTATAAATATTTCTTTAGAAAGCTTTAACGGAGTCGCATCGTTTATATGTATATATATATATATATATATATATATATATATATATATATATATATATATATATATATATATATATATATATATATATATATATATACATACACATATATATATATATATAAACCCTAACGGAGTCGCCGCGTCTTGTTATATATATATATATTTATACATACATTATAAATTCATTATCCATGGGTACCCATGGCCACCGCCGCACGAGCGTTTAATTGATTATTAACCGTGTACACGCATCCGGGAAAACAAGCTCACTAAAGTAATTTAATATAATAAGGAACCCATTTTAATATCGTGATAATCGTCCGCTCAAAATACTCTTATAAATAGCGTGTACTTAACACTGGATAGGACGGCCCGTATTATTAATGAACATGTATATTCGGATGGGTGAGGGACGGATGTGTCCGTGTGTGTTCTCCCTGACAATGAATAATTAGTAGTTGAAAATGATCGCGAAACTAAAATGACTATTAGCTGCCACGATTGCCATCACACAGTAATTATCTTACATGTGTAATAACTTTATTTGGCCTGCTCTTCCAATTTTTTTCCTCACTAACATTTTGTGCCACGGTAGGCTATAGCAGAAAAATAAACGCGCACTTTAGTATGTTTTGTTTGCATGTATGTTGAATTTAAATTGTGTTGTTCCTGCCAAATTTAGTAGCAGACCGCAGGGGCAGACCTCTTCATACTTGATTGTTGATTGTTGACCCATATCATGTGTACAATCAATCCGACTTCGTTCGTGGAGTCGAAATGCCTACTTACGCACAGACGCACCCAAGCATTTATGTTATTGTTTGTTCATGTGCGTTCATGATAACGAATGAAGAATTGCCATTGTTACTGTGCTACTACAACAGCTACCGTCTATGAATACGGCGGCTAATACTTCAGCGGGTACGATTAGTGCTGAGAACCATCGAAGGCTGACTCGATAACTGAAACTGAAATTGAACCGGAATTGGCTCTCCCTCCAAACGTGCTGAACGCCTAGCTGACTCAATGAAGCTGGGTTAACGGCGTTATTTTTTGGTAAGCGTATTTTTGGGCGTATGTTTGCGTTGCTAGACCTGCTATAGAATTAGTAGCAGTAGTAGTAGCAGTAGTAGTAGTAGTAGTATTGGTCATAAGGGTAGTTGCTGTTGTTGTCCAATTCCGTCAGTATCCGCAGGTCCCCCATTAGCGTTCTCCTAACGACCATGCAAGCCATGATGATCATGAAGAGACAATGATGACGCCGATGTCGGCGACGCTGCCAACACGATAATGATAGTAGTCGATTTGGGGGATAATTTTCTGCTCATTTTTCGAGCTCCTATTTTTCTTTCTTTCTTTCCGTCTTTCTTTTTATTGACAGACGCCACCAAGGCGACCAACCAGCCTGCGGGTTTTTTTCTGCGCGACTGCCGATGTTTTTCAGCGGTTTGTCCGCTGCTCGGACGAAGCACCGTGCACGTTTCGGCCAACCTTCGGCCATCTAAACGCTGCTAGACACCGGCTTCGGTCATCGTGCGTGATCCATTTTTTCGCACAAATAGTACACAACGAAATTGTCCGTCCGTTGGTTCTTTCGTTCGATGGATGTTGTTTGTCGTAAACTGTGTCATTTAGAAGAGTTTAGTTGCACGCATGTTGTAGTTACATCTACTCGTATATGCACGTATATATATATATATATATATATATATATGTATATATATACACATTTTCTATAAATGTATACAAACATACATATACCAAATTATATATGTAGGAAAGTTACAAATATTATCCAGGTAATGGTGCGTAGCACACGAACATGTAATGTAATCAGGACGTGTAATGTAATCCTAGCAACACGGCTACTGCTATGTCAACTCGCGTGTAAAGGCACTGTATGCTTTTTTTTACAATGTACTCGTATATGACTGTGAATTACAAAAACCCACTTGAATGTCCGGTGAGGCTACAACCGCATAGACGTGAAGCCTCAACAGCAAATCGTAAACTTAGATAGAGTGTCAACAAATCTCTATGTGTGTATAATATGCAAGTCAGAAACACGAGGTTTCAAGTTGGTTTCCAGTTTTAGAAAATACTGCAACCGCAAACAGGGGTCCAAAACTCCAAAACAAACAAACAAAACTTTTCCGTCAAAAGCTGATTAATTGCCAAATTGTCATGTGGGGCTCCGCACATGAGAAACTAATACAGGTAGTTCAATAAGTTCTTAGAATGAAAACCAAGAATTTTCCAAATCATGTTTTTAAATTTATATTATTCGATATACTCCCCGAGATGCTCAATACACTTTTCCCACCAAGATTTCAGAGCTTTTGTACCTCTCAAGTAAAATTCCGCGTCTTTAGACTGAAAATAGGCATTGACAGCAGCATTAACCTCTTCATTGCTGGAAAAACGCTTTCCACCGAGACTATTCTTCAAATGTTCGAAGAGGAAATAATCAGAGGGGGCCAGGTCTGGAGAATAGGAAGGTTGTTCAATAAGTTCGAACCTCAGTTGGGCCAGTTTTGCCGATGCTTGCCGGGACTTGTGTGCAGGAGCATTGTCCTGGTGAAACAGGACAACCTTCTTCTGCAAAGCGGGCCGTTTCACGATGAGTTCTTGCTAAAGGCAGTCCAACAGTCTTGCATAATATTCTCCTGTAATCGTTTTACCGCTCTCAAGGTAGTCGACCAGCATTATTCTACGTTGGTCTTAAAAAACTGTAGCCATCACCTTTCCGGTCAATGCCGTTGTCCGCACCCTCTTCGGAGGTCCTTCATCAGGTGCACACCATTGGCAAGATGCTTCTTGGGTCTCGGGAGTGTAGTGATGGACCCAGCTTTCATCGACGGTCATGAATCTGCGCCAAAAATCCGACGGATTGTTCGACATCTTGGCCAAATTTCTCTGTGAAGCGAAAACAGGCGCGTTTTTTTGGCCTTGGTTAAGCAAATGCAGCAGCCATTTTTCTCTGAGCTCTTTCATCTTCCAGTTTTCGTATAGGATAAAATGCACACTACCTAAACTAATTCCTAATGCCTCCGCTATCTCCTTAATGTTTGTTCGCTTATCTGTGCCAGCGATGTTTCGCACTTTCTCTATGTTTTCCTCATCAGTTGCCGTTTTTTGGCCTCCTGGACGTAGTTCATTCTCGGTGCTCCTGCGACCTCTTTTTAACACATTAATTCAGTTGGAAACAGTGGCAAAACATGGCGCAGAGTCACCGTACATCTCGTCCAACCCAATTTTTACTTGGGTCGCATTCCAACCTTTGAAATAAAAATGCTTGATAACCACTCGAAACTCTTTGTTCTTTATTTTTAAAAATCACGCCGATACGTTGCACGGGAAAAGCTATCAAACGAAATCGCGACGGCCAATCACCATAATATTTTGAGTGCTAGCAGTCGAAAAGTTGCAGTTCCTAATAGCGGTGGAAGCGCGCCAAAATTCGAATTCGAAAAAGCTCATTCTAAGAACTTATTGAACTACCTGTATATATGTATATATATGTATATATATATATATATATATATTTTTTTTTTCTTTTTGTTTTACTTTCAATAGTAACGCCATGTTAAAAACATCTCAAGGACTTCTACTTCGAAGGATTGCACGATTCTCATAAGCAATCTCACCCAAACTAGCCAATTCCATTCTATTCGCGGGCGTCTCATGTTAAGCACATATCGGAGTGCCTAGTAAAATGTATTTCATCAGTCAGCCAGCTGCACAGGTCAGTGAAAGAGCCAACAACGAGTTCTGAGAAATAGACACCGCGCCAAAGTGAGCCCCTTTGCGGATCGTCCTATTGTTTGAGCTAGCTTGGCGTTATAATCAACGTTCTGTGGGTTGTCAACTGAATATGAACTGAAATTCACCGTTTGAAAATAGTCTAGCAACGGTATCAACTTACGGGTAACATCTATCTATCGGAGGGCGGGTTCGGTCGAGCAGGTTTTCCTCGGGCCACAGGATCGGTTATCAGGACGACCGCTTGTTTTCAATTAATATTTGACGAAATCGCCCACTTAGTACTTACTGTTCGCTTGTTAAGCCAAGAGCTCCGTAGTGCACTCCGAGTAGCTGTGCCTAGTGCGCGTGCATGCGGTATGAAAGCAAAAGCTTCATAGCACAAGCGTTATGCCGCCCCGTAGACCGTCTGTGTACATCCAAAACACAATTGAGCACTGCCCAGCAACAAGCAAGATGCCAAATCGCGCAAGATAACGATAAAATAGACCGCTGATAAATGGCGAGACGTTCTACTCTCGGACGCGGAGACCAGGATGCTAGTCTCTACTGCAACAATAGGCGGGAAATAGTACACCGGCAACGAGGAGAGTGCTTTGCGCAACCTCGAAACGCTTTATGGAGCGTTTCAGTTAAGGCAGCGGTTCAAACATTTTTTGGGGTAAAATATCCGTATGGTGGAACTCGGATTCGTGGAGAGCCCTCGTAAGCCCACGATTCTCATAGAAGAAGAAGTCTGCCATCTGCAAAACAGCACGTTGATGAGATTCTGTCTTATGCATGGTTTGTTTTCAAGCAAACTTGATATTTATACACAACGATGCCAGGCCGCACACCTTTTCGGAGATACCTCATACATACATCTGTGGGCAGCCAGAACTTCAGTTTCAGTAGCGCTTCCGAAGTTCATGAATGCTACCCGCAATGAGCTCAACTCAATTAATTAAATCACATGATAGCCGTTATTAGGGCGCGCGGAGGATTGACAGACTATTGAAATGAAGGCGCGTTGATCAAACAAAGGGTCCTATTCTTAAGTGACTTTTTACAATGTAAAATTATCGGTTTCCTTCTCCAGCGACAAATATCCGCTTCACAGCACGATGGACTCCTTCTCTATGTATATCGACATCATTTAGTAAAATAATTGCACTTGTTTTACTACTTCAGCAGTTGCAGCTTTCCCCCGCCCTCCTATACCGATTTTGCACTCACTAAGACTCCCTTTTTAAAAAAAATCTCTTCGGGGCTGACTCTCAGCCAAGATTTAACGTTCATAGGACCTGGCTCTATCAGCCACGGTAGGGACTCTATCAATCTGGCTTGTGAATCGCTTTTCTTCCAAGGAGGCTCTCCGGCTGCTCTGGTTGGCCCTAATATCGGAAAGAAAGTCGAATAAAGATTGACAGATTGAAGCAAACTGTCTCCTTAGACGCTATTAAAAGCGTTTCGAAAATATAGTTTAACCATGAGCACATCAACTATTCGGCAATGGCGTCAGCTAGTCGCCCGGCCGTGCTGCCCAGTGCACCGGACAACAGCACCTCCAACAGACGGGGCATCCTAAAGTCCAGGTCAGCAGCCAACTTCGGCTGAAGGCCTTCACAACATTCAGTATCTCGTCGCGCGAAGCTGAAGAAGACAGTATGACCACCGGGGGTGTTGGCATGAAGAGATACCGAGGAGCATGTGGGTCTTTGGAGCAGAGTGCTTCCGCTCGAATATAAAGATATATATATATATATATATATATATATATATATATATATATATATATATATATATATATATATATAAATAGAAACGCCCTTTGTACATTACTGGATTAAGGGTATGCCCTACCTATCTGGTAAGAAGTATTTAAACCTACTAAAGCTCAGGATCAACGCACTACCAACGCGTGCCAGATTGGCCAGGGGACGCCTGGGCTACAACAAACGTTGTAGGCACGGGTGTCATGCGCCTGAGACGTTGGCTCATGTCGCTCAGATGTGCGATACAACACACAAACAAACCATGAAGAGACATGACGACGTCTGTGATCGCGTGGCGCGTCTTCTCCGCGAAAGGGGTCATGAGGTGGTTCGTGAGCGAGTATTCCGTCGACTGGGCGCACCGGGTCTAAAGCCCGACCTCGTAATAACAACACCTACCGAGGTCTGGGTTTTAGATGCCGAGCTTTGCGGCCCGAACCGGGACCTGGCAAAAGCACGGCGAGACAAGATCGCCAAATATGACGTCGAGTTCCTAAGAGCGGCGCTCCCCGACCCGCAAAAACCTCGCAGATTCGGATCCATCACTTTCTCTATGAGTGGTGTATGGGACTCCGAATCTGCGAGGACGCTCTTGAGGCTCGGCGTCACGAAGAGGAATCTTATGGATCTCACCGTTTTAACTTTGCAAGGAACCTTGAGGATATACCGCTCGCACCGGGTCCATAAGAGCGGGGGCTACCATCAAGCAAGGACACGGACAACTGACTCTTAACTTCACGTGACACCTTTTTACCACCATTTTTATTAAGGCGAGCACTGCCGAGTGTGCAAACGTATTGTAAATGATTAATAAATCATCACAATATTTTCTATATATATATATATATATATATATATATATATATATATATATATATATATATATATATATATATATATATATATATATATATAATATATATATATATACATATATATATATATATATATATATATCCAGCGGAGAATACCCAAAGCCTTGGAAAACGGCACGCCTAACCCTTATCCCGAAACCCAGGAAGCCACAAGGAGACCCCTCAGCATACCGCCCTATAAGCATGCTCTCCTGCCTATCCAAGGCAGCTGAGCATTTTATCAACGGGCGACTAGTTACAGAATTAGAAGACAAGAAGGCGCTGTCAGAAAACCAGCATGGTTTCCGCGCCGGGCACTCCACACACTCGGCTATCAGCAAAGTTCTAAACATAGCTGAAACACAAAGAAATTCACCTATCGCAAACCGGGCGCACTGCCTGGTCGTCCTTATTGATGTCAAAAACGCGTTTACTACGCTCTCGTGGGACGCCATAAACCAAGCACTTGGAAATAAAGGCGTGTCTCCCTACCTACGACGTATCCTAGCGTCGTATCTAAAGGACCGAGCATCTACATACGATGGAGTGGACTACGCCGTCACTGCCGGGGTCCCCCAAGGATCTGTACTGGGACCAACCCTGTGGAACATAGCCTATGATAGAGTACTAAGACTGCCGCATCCCCCGGGAGTTTTTTCTATCGCCTACGCAGACGATCTGGCACTGATCGTTACCGCCAGTGACGAGGATTTGCTCGAAGGTACAGCCAACGGAGCCTTGGCGGATATCCGACAACACCTCCGCACGCTTGGCCTCAAACTGGCTTCACAAAAAACGAAAGCAATCCTTCTAAACGTCCTTCCTCTGATGCGTCCTCCACGCAATCTAAATTTACACCTGGAAGGCCATCCAATAACACCCACGCCCGTGGTCAAGTACCTGGGCGTGATCCTGGATAGAGCTTTCACAGGAACACCTCATGTGCGCTATGCAGCTAAAAAGCAGCCAAAGCCTCAGCAGAGTTACGCAAAATCCTCCCATGGACCAGAGGGGCAAGCGACTCTCGGCGCCGACTCTTAGCATCAGTAATAGACAGCATCATGTTATACGCCGCACCCTTATGGGAACGCACTACTACAAGAGCTACAACACGTCGCCTCCTCAACAAGACCCAAAGACCTATGGCGCTTAACCTAACACGAGCAAGTTGCACGGCCTCCACAGCAGCCGTACAGGTACTCTCCAGACAAATTCCCTGGGACTTGAGAGTAAAAGAATTGGCATCAAGAAGCCCTGTAACCAACGTTCTGACGGAGGGCACACTAGTCAGCAGAACCGATACACTAAGCGAATGGAGCCAGCAATGGGAAGCAATCCAGCCGGGCCATCCTGGATATTGGACAAGATCAATACTTCCTGATCTTAAAAAATGGTACAGCCTCAAACACGGCTCGCTTACCTACCCACTCGCGCAACTGTTAACAGGCCATGGTGCCTGTTTTCAGCAGTACCTACACCGCATCGGTAAAACTGACTCCCCTGTATGCCGCATGTGCAACTCGGGGGAGCCGGATGATGTTAGGCACTGCTATGAGCGGTGCTCCTTCTTCGACACTGAGCGAGAGCTATTGTCCCGGAACCTAGGACTGCAGAACCCCCTGACATGCCAGGCCCTTGTAGAGGCGCTCCTCAAAGATCACAAATCCTGGATTCTAGTAAGAAGATTCGCACAAGGTATC
This sequence comes from Dermanyssus gallinae, assembly GCA_003439945.1. Classification (NCBI taxonomy): domain Eukaryota; kingdom Metazoa; phylum Arthropoda; class Arachnida; order Mesostigmata; family Dermanyssidae; genus Dermanyssus; species Dermanyssus gallinae. The sequence goes on from QVRM01003324.1 coordinate 9,078, forward strand.
TCTGAGGCGAAAATAACCGCCGCACAAAGCCGAGCAGCCTAAATGGCAAGAAGAGTGGCCAGGCGAAGTAATGTCGAGAAGACAGTACTCCGGCCACCCCCCGTCAAGGGGCAAAGAGGACGACTGGATTTTAGTGGGTGTGAGTCCCACACTACCGAGGCTTTAACAACGTCGCCCGGTGTGCATAACGCATTTTACCAGTTAACCTCTATCAAAACAAAAAAAAAAAAAAAAAAAAAAAAAATATATATATAATATATATATATATATATATACTATATTATACATATATTATATATATATATATATTATATATACATTATATATATATATATATATATATATATATATATAATATATTACATATATATACATACTATACATACTATATAACATATATATATATGTAGCTATATCAGTATCTATACATATTATTATATATCTATCTATATATATATACATATATATACATATATATACATATATACATATATATAAGCAAGTGTCTTTTATTTCTTAACCTTTTAAAAACCGTGTCGAGAATAAACACGCTCATTGACACAAAAGCATGCGCCGCCCCCTTATCCATCTCCTGAGCCCTTCTCCCGACGCCTTTTGTGTTGGTTTGCGTTGATGTTTGTGTTGCTATTGTTCTTAGAGGTGAACCTGGTGAACAAACGTTTCAGCAGTCTCTGGAGACCCATCCCGCTCAGTGGCACAGTGACTTCTTGTTGGAATGGCATCCGGTGACTAGAGGTTAGTCTGCGCGGCAAGAAGCTCAAACAGCAGCCTTTGCAGGAACGCCATCTTAGATACCGTCACCGGCATTATTACTACTAGTATTTGTTGTAGAAGGGAAAGGCAAAAGCCGTAGTTGGTTTTGCTTTTATTGTTGTTGTTGGTGTTGTAGTAACAACACCACCACCACTACAACCAACAACAATAACAACAACAACCCGCCACCGTTTGTCCTGTGGCAGCGTTCCCTCTATTATTATTATTGATCTTATTATTGTTTATTGCTGATCATACAGTTGTGAGGTCTGATCATGTATTAATATATTTGAATATCTCGGTGGCAGTCTCTTCCTCTCAAAACATTTACCCGATTATTATTATTATTATTATTATTATTATTATTATTATTATTATTATTATTACTAATATTATTTTTATTATTACTAATATTATTATTATTATTATTATTATTATTATTATTTTTATTATTATTATTATTTATTCAATTCGTAATTGTGTTATCAGAATACAGTTGTGAGGTTCGAACGTGTCGCGTCGATTCAAGCACGTATTTAGCTGCTCATTCCATGGCGCCGATTATAGAAGCGGCATTGCCTCTACACACCGCGAGAGACAGAAGCTGTCTCAGATATTCGCCTTCGCGCTGGTCCCCCGTTGTTGCTTATTATTATTATTATTATTATTATTATTATTATTATTATTATTATTTTTTTTTTACTATTATGATTATCATTTTTGTTGTTCGAGTTAGTCAGCCGTCACTATCTCCACACCGGATATCATTGTCGCGATTTTGGTTGTTCTTGCCATTGTTGTTGTTTTTGCTCATCTGCAGGCTCATTGGCCTGCGCTCGACTCAACATCGGCCACCCGGCTTGATACTGCTGCCACTGGATACGTAGAAATATTTACCATTCTTCAACCGTCATTCAACCAACCGCCAAAACACGCCAACGTAGCGCATTCCTTCGCAACCGAATAAAGAAGTAATGCCGTCCTGTGGGGATATTCTTGTTGTTTGCTTTCACTCGCCGCGCATTTCACTGGTGCTAATAGTGTAGAACATAGCTGCCAACTGAGAGGCCAAAAGCCGCAGGTGTGAACCTGCTGCGACATATGCCCAGCGGAAGCGATCTTGCTTAGGGTTTACAGGTCTTACTTAACTTTGAAATATGTATATATATATATATATATATAGGAGCGTTAGGAAGCATCGCTAGATCGAAGAGATGTATACATATTTATTTATATATTTAATATATATTTTTTTATAATTTTATAAATACGTCGAAGAGGATTACCACATTAGAATTCGTTTCACTTAGCGCATTTACTAGCAGATAGAGCAATATGTATAAATATATATATATATATATATATATATATATATATATATATATATATATATATATCTATATATATATATATATATATATATATATAGGAGCGTTAGGAAGCATTGCTAGATCGAAGAGATGTATACATATTTATTTATATATTTAATATTTTTTTTTTATAATTTTATAAATACGTCGAAGAGGAGTACCACATTAGAATTCGTTTCACTTAGCGCATTTACTAGCAGATAGAGCCTAGCACCGTTAAAAATGCCTATTGCCAGTAAATAAGCCGTTGCCGATTTCATTGTCACTATTCACCGGCAATTTTATTCCGCGTTTTTAAAGCTAGTCTTCGTGTAATTTTTATTATATTTTAAAATCAAAGGGCAAATGTTGACCTATTGGCACTATGGTTACACGTCATTTATATAACAATTATTTTTCAGACTACGTAGGCGTTGTTCGAGCGCAGTTTTGTTAAAATAGTACAAAGCTGAATTACACTTGTATATTTTTATATGAATGGTGTCAAGGAGCAAGGACAGCTACCTATCCATACTTACGCACCGAGTTATTTTTTTTGTAGGTATATCTCTATGATGGGCTTCAATGTTCAAGTGACATATAATGCGCATCAGTGCGAGAGTCTTTGCAAATTGTTACGCATGTATATTGTATATTAAGCTAGGAACAACAAATCGTTTAGATCTTGTAATAGAAGAAAAATATGAACAGTGCAGACGCTCTTTTGCATCGACCACTATTGCCTTTGAGGCAAATGGTTGTTAATAATTTGGTGTTAAATTATCATCGCACACCGTTGTATGTAGATACCTTTAGCACCAAGATAATTACATAATCAGCAAACTAAACTAGCCTTACCAGAAAGCTGTGAGATACAAACATGCACATATTAGCTTGCTACGAAAGTATTTGCGCTTTCCTATTTAAATCCTCTCCCTCATTCTCCGTGACACTCTGCCAGCGACTGATTAACGTTTCAATTTGTGTTTTCAAAAGCTCTTACTTTTTGGAGGTAGAGATTGTTTTACCTTTTCATATACATTCCAATATATATATATATATACATTCTGAAATACGTTGCCCCCTGCACATGAAAAAAATATATATATATACATATATATATGTAAATATTTGCTTGCAATGAAAAGAAGCACGGCAAACTTGCATCCGAATATATCTATATATATATATATATATATATATATATATAGGCAAGAATCCGCGTACGATTTCACTTATTCATCATCAGTTGGCCGGCGAGAACCACACCCCCCAGTGGGGTGGGGTTGTTGTTGTTGTCGGCGGCCAACTCGGGCTGTACCACCCCCCCCCCCCCCCCCTCAATCTAGCTTAATGACAACAACGACGAACGGAGGAGGCATTGATGTTAGCGGTTGAAGCGAGCGAACTTCACAGCCAAATGCGCTATCAATTAAATCTATCAAATCTGGCACACCACGGCGTATCCCGTGCCGCCGTCACCTCTGCCGCCGCCGCTTCTCTGTCGACTTCAGCGGCGATGATTTTGCTTGCGAGGTTCCGCTCGGTCTCTGCGGGAAAGTCACAGACGCGTCATGCAGCGAGCGTCATGTGCCACCGGCCGGCCGCTGGCGTGGCATATCTCGTGGTATAGGCTCGGCTCGACCCCAAATCTCAGCCAGCCTCACAATTGTACCCCCCCCAACCACCCCTCAACCTCCAACCCCTCCCCCCACTTACATCCTCCAAAGCCTAGAAAAGGCAGCAGAAAAAGAAGGTGGTGGTGCTCTTGCTGCTCTTGCTACTACGTCTACTACTACTACACTACTACTACTACTACTGTTTTTACCCTTTTTTGTCGACATTTGCTTTTCCTCCTCCAGTAGTCTTCTTCTTCTCAATCTGCGCACTGCTCCGGTCCACACGCACGCACGCACATATTGGCCAAACTTAAATTAATTTTTTTATGGTAAAATTTCTCTCAGTGGTGCTGTGCTGTTTTCGCATTCGCCGCTACCGCCGCCGCCTCCGCCCTGTTTTTCGCTGCTCATTGCGTGTGTTTTTTGTGTGTCTCATTCTGTAGTGTCCATATAGCATAGACGACAGCCTAGAACGCATCAGCAATAATAACACGATGAAGATGATGATGATAATGCTGATGATAATGCTGATGATGATGCTGAAGACAATGATGACGATGATGTGAAAGTTGAAGAAGAAGAAGAAAACGACGAACAAGAAACGACGAGGTGCGCGTGAAACGAGACTGTGGCACATGTGCATGTTTAAGTATGGGCGCCTCCACCACTGTGCCTGTCTGTCTGTGTGTCTATCTGTCTATCTGCCTGTGTGTGTATGTGTATTAGTGTCTGCGGATATACGAGTATAGATAGATAGCTACGTAGGAACGATGTATATATATATATATATGTATGTATGTATATATGTGTGTGTGTGTGTGTGTCTGTTCGAATGAAAGGGTTAATGCAAATGAAAACCATCGCTCTGTTCAAATAAAGTTGCTGGGGCCGGCAGCGGCCGCGGTAGAAGCAGGACTATTACTACTACTACTACTACTACTGATGCTACTGCCACTACTAGCACTATTACCTCGGCGGCTACTGGTTCTTTCTCCCTCTCTCTCTCTCTCTCTGTCGAGTTGGGCGGCCGACTTGAGACGAACTAGAAATCCATCATTTTTTAGACCTCGACCACCACCGACCCCCGTCATCGATGCGATCGCCGTCTACGATCCCAATCCTCATTATCATCAGCATCACCTACATCATCGTCACCATCACCTACACCATCACCATCGCCACCACCACCACCTTGATCGTTGTTTCCTCGCCAAAGGAGATTCACGATAAATCATTTTTCGCTTTCTACTAAGGTGGCAGCGGAGAATCGTGCGGCTATGCCTGTTGGTATTGCTGAACCTGATGTTGAATGATGATAATGATAACGCTGCTGCTGCTGCTACTGACGGAGCTGCGGCCGCTACCATTGGTGTTGGTGTTGTTGTTGTCGTCGTCGTTGTTGTTGTTGTTGTTGTTGGTGGTGTTGGTGTTGTTGTTGTGGTTGTGGTTGTTGTCGTCATTGTCGGTGTCGCCACCCTTATTGTTGATCTGCCTACCTTAATATTGGCGTAACGATCGCCCTGGGTGTCGTCTTCGTTGTCGTCGTCGTCGTTGTTGTCCAGTGTTAGGCAGCAGCAGCAGCAGCGCGTTCTAGGCGTCCTTCGTCGCCTAGCTTGCCGAGTTTGGTCTAGTCTAGTCTAACCTGGCCTCCGAACCCAGCCGGATCGTAGCTTCGAGGCCACCGAATCTATTGAGGAGGAGCCAATACAAGATGATTTCTTCTTCTTCTTCTGGCGAGATGTCTCATCGTTGCAAGCTGCTGGTAGTTGGTCCGCATTATTGTTGTTGTTGCTGTTGTGGTAGTAGCGGTAGTAAAAAAAAGTAGTACTAGTTGTTGTTGTTGTTATTGTTGTTGTTTTTGTTATTGTGTTTGCTGGCACTGCTGTTAAGTTTTCTGACGATCTTGTTGTTGTCATCTTTGATTTTTTATCGTCATCCAAGGAGTCAATCTACTCGGTCACCTGTTACTTTGTCGCCTGGTAACCAAAAAAAACTAAGAAAACAAAGAACAACAGAAAAGTAGGCAAAGGTTTACGTGTTTATTTGTTGACGCGTACGCCCGCGTGGGCACAGTAATGAGCCTTCAAAGGACAAACATGCCAACAGACCACCAGCGCAATCCGATGGATTAGATCGGATTGAACAAAAGTGTTGAACAAACACGAGCTGGAGAAAATTGACGAATTACCAATACGAAGAAAACGCGTTTCTCGCCAAAATCCAGTTTGGACTTCCCATTCCCCGCACCGCCCCACTTGCGCCTCTTCTCACTCTATAGGTCAGCATAGTGTGGTGGGGAAGGAAGATGAAAGGTATGTAGAGAAAATATATGTTCTTTTCTATGCCTGTAATTAGTGAATGACGATAGTGGCAGTATGTCAGCGACGCGCTGGTTATGTTCATGATGACTGTGTGCTGATTGACCGAATATATATATATATATATATATATATATATAATATCGACACCAGGTGGCTATGGTAACGACTGATGATTGTCGTTAGTGTTTGAAGTATTCCTGTATTGCTTTCAGTCGCTCACTCCACTATTGCTTGTTGATTCGTAGTCCGACGTTAAAGCGCGTTCGTTGCACCTTGCGACACAGGATTAAGGTGTGCTGGTACCTGCAGCGCACACACGTTACTGCATAGTTCTGCAGCTCTTGGTCTTCAAAGACGGTCTTACTGCTGCGGAACCTGTCCGAACGATTTGAAGCGTATTCGGCAAGAACAGCATTTCAAAGACTGCGTGCCACAATTGGTTTGCCAAGTTCCGTTCCGGCAACTTTAGCCTTCTGAATAAATCTCGTTTGGGAAAACCTACTATGCTCGAGGAAGACCCGCTTGCACAAAACTATGAAGCAAGACCCCGAGTGACTAGCCGCGTGAATTAGCCATGGACATCGAGGTGTTTCACATAACCATCTTTACTCGCCTTCGTGCCCCTGATTGCGTGTCAGAGTTGAATAAGTAGGTACTTCATATCTTGAGCGAGCGCAAAAATGGAGCGTCTAGCAAAATGCTCTTCTTGGCTTGCCAAACATAACGAGTGTTCGTTCTTAGATCGAAATGTTACGTGTGCGAATTATTGGCCTTTTACAAGAATATGAAACCTGAGATAGCCTGGTGCGCCTCACGGCAACCAAGAACACGCTAAAATGACTAACCCATTCGCGCAAGATTCTGTTCTTTGTTTGGTGGGATAGGCATGGTATCGTCCACCACGAGTTTCTTCCTAGTGGACAAACAATAGACGCATGCTTCTACTGTGACCAGCTTGACCGAGTGTATGCCGCCCCACCAAGCAAGAGACAGAGTCTCGTAAATAGGAAGATTGTCATCTTCCACTAAGACAACCAATTATTATCCATTAAGATATCTGCAGAACACGAGAAACAGTAAAACGACACCTTCCAAGAGATGCGGAAATCTGAATTGCCTGAATTGCCAATCGATATTTTGCTCGAGAGATGAGGGATGGGTGTATTTTTCGATTGAATAAAACGGTTGACTCGTTCGATTTTGGGATTGATTTCAAAGTTAAAAATTTTCAGTTACTACTTTCTGTCTTGCTCACTTTACTATAACAGTCATATATATACATATATCCAGCAACAAGTGCAGTCTGAGGAGATCGGCCGTTTACTAGAATCAGCCACTTCTCTCTCTCTCTGCGGCAAAAGAAACTATGAAATAAATTTCCAACTGATTGAGTGCGCCTAACGCACATCATTATCTGATTTTGTTGTCCTAACCCGAGCGACAGTGGGCCGTTAATCTAAATAATTGTGCTTATTGTTCCTATTCTTATGTTTAATCTTCTTCATTCTTGTTTTCTTCTTGTTGTTATTATTATTATTATTATTATTATTCTTATCATCACATTTTCCCTTATATCTTTGCCCGTCTGGTAAACTTCAGAATCGCCTGTTTTTCTCCAAGTCATGGCGCATCAGGTGCTCGAGATCGGCAAAGCAAACACAATTAGTTAGTTGTGCGCGTTATGCTAAACCCCTTTGCACAAATAGTAATACAGTCATGCACTATAGTGTGTTGTTGTGGTGGGACATACACAAAAAGGGGACCATTGTCACAAGGCGCGCCTGGCGACAAATGGCGGTAGCAGGTCGGCAATATTTAAAGCGATCGCTCACCTTGAAGCGGTTTCTCACTCAGCAGACTCATACATATAAGGATTGCATGTAATGAACATATTAGTAACAATAACCATCATTCAAATCATACAAACCATAGCCGGGAACTGTTGGAGAAAACACTATCATGGCACGCACAGAAGCTGTGTTATTGCAGGAATGATGTTTATAATGTTCACATAGGGTATCCAAATAATCAGCTGTCATCTTTCAAGATTTTCGCGCTCAGCTTTGCTCACTTTTGCAAACACAACAGGGTAGGACTGTCAAATCCAAGATGGCGCTACCCAACAGAAGGACGCGTAGAGATTTTGAAAATGTATCATCACAGAACAGGTTCAATACGCCATGTTCCAAGCCGTGGAAGACCACGAAGCGTTCGTTCAGCTGAAAATATTGCTGCTGTGGCCTACAATATGAAAATTTTGACAACATCGGTTTGGCGACGTACGCAACAACTGGGTCTCTCGCGCATCCGGTATATATTGAGCACGAATCTAGCGGTGTATACGAATAACTTCAGCTGACGCAAGAGCTTAAGTCTACGGACCATCAATAGCAGCTCAACTTTGGCAATGGGATTCCAAGGTAATACAGCGTGGCGCCGGTTTTATGACAAAAATCCTTTCCGACAAAACCCATTTCTATGGCATTGTGAATAAGCAACTGGCGCATTTGAACAATGGAGAACCCTTACGACGTTCACTTTCATGTGCCATATGTGACAGTCTGGTGCGGACTTTGGTCCAAAGAAACTATTTGGTACTGTAAGTACCCTGTTGAGGATGAAGTGTCCTAAACAGGCAATTACGCGTGACGGGGATACTCATTGGTCCTCAAGATCTGGCAATTCATACCCATTTAACTTTTCTTGTGGGTCCTTTTGAGGTATAAAGCGCACGCTAATCGTCCCTCGAACATAACCAAACTAAAGACCAATATTGCAGCTTGGATTAGTGTCAGTAAACTTGATTTATATCAAAATGTGCTCAAAAGTTGGGTGTTTTGTACACAATATATAGCTAGCTATCTGTATACAGGTAGAAAATGCACCGCTTTACCGTTAGCGCATTCAATTAGAACTAACTCGTCTGTGTTAAAATTTAAAAATATCGGTAATTTTTAAAATTGCTTAAACACTCTTGCTTCTATGCTGATATGTTGATAATGTGTTCGTTCACACTTCTTCACGCGAGGTTCCGCCTCGGACCGTCTGCTGAAGAAAAACACCGTGTTCTCGGACGAGCCAACATCAGCCGCGCACATGTCTCTTGACAGATGAATTCCCATAGCCGTAGCGTCATTTCGGGACGGCTCATAGCAATCGATAAGCGGCGGCTAACCTCATTAAGTTTAACCTCAGCCACACCATCATGAAGCCAAAACTCGTATCTTTCGACTGCTGACGCACAGGTTTTTCCTGCCTGGTCCTTCAATCGAGACTGTCGTAGAGTTCTATCAAGCTCAAAACTCCGGGCACAGACAAATGGTACCCCATTAGAGGAAGAAGGGTTCATCATGGATCCTATCATAGAAGAGCTTCGAGCCGCGAGATCAGCGTTACCAGTTTGATCTCGATTAGCGATACCGGCTTGATCCCGATCAGCGATAGGGGCCTGATGCTTCTGACGGCCACCGGCACATTCAGAGTACTCTCAAAGCTAGCTACGTTTCAGCTTTCCTATTTTTGCTCTTTTTGCATATTGATTTGAATTGTGCGATGTGGTTTTTAATTCCGAGTGTTCAAATAAAACTACATAAACGCTATATTATTGCGTATCTACGGTCCACGTTACTTTATGCTTATTGGCCTTCTCGATCATCTTCGGCTGACCTTTGCTCGATGCGTGTCTAAAAGCGGCTTGTACTGGCCAGATCTTCCCAAGTCGCTTTACGTCTCAAGCTTACGCGCTATGCAAAAGCTGCAATTGCCAAATTGTTTCCTCGCCTCACTTGCAGAAGAAGCCCTGCTATGCAAGAATGAATGCTTGTGTGCCAAAACAAAAAACAAGAGTGTGTCGTGCGGCTAAACAATATAAGTAAATCTAAAGGAATCTTGTTTGACCTTGGGTAATGGCGTTAAAGGAACAACTTAAGGGTACAATTTGCGACCTAAAAACTTGTGTCCGATCGGTTTTGTGGATGTACCTCGGCCAGCATATCCTCCCTGTCTTTTTCTTCCTTTTATTCTATATATATATATATATATATATATATATATATATATATATATATAGAGAGAGAGAGAGAGAGAGAGATAGAGAGACAGAGATTATATTTAACGGGCTCGATTAGCCTCGTTGTCGTTAGTACTGCTGGTGAGGTCACCTGTCAATCATCAGGCAGGTGCTTAAAATGTGTTTTGCTGCTTGTTTTCTGCTGATGCTGCTGCTGTGATTGTTATTGTTGCTGTTCTTGTTGTTGCTGTTTCTTTGTCGGTATTTTGCCGGCATCGTTGTCTTGTTGTTTGCGTTTCCTGCTTCTCGCTTTGTTTCCTTTTTCTTTTCGTTTTGTGAACGGGTGAAATTAAGTCAAAGAAAGCGAGCGTCAACGGCTCATCCACTCAGGGTGGCTCAGTTTGGAGGTGTTTGGAGTGTATGTATGTATGTATGACTAGCGAGCAAGTCGGCGGCGCGCGCACTAGCGTTTCTTTTTGTCTTTTTCTTTATCTTCGAGTGAGAGGCGGAGGGAAAAGCTGCGGTGCTTTTACGCACACCCGAGACGCGCCCGAGTGTGGCACTCAGAGAGGACGCCCGAGGACGACGTGGCATCATACTAGCCTACTTGCTACACAGGCTAGCCTACGCAGGCCAGCCTCAACGGGTGTATGTTAGCCAGTAATACTGTGCGTACTGCTCCAGGAGTACTGTTCGCCTCGAAGGGGGCACTGCCAGACTGAGACGGAGAGAAAGGCAGAGGCAGGCCTTGATCAGCAGTCGAACGAAGCATAGACATACAGACGATGACGACGATGACGACAGGCCAATGCCAACGCCAGGCTAAACGACAACCCCGGATAGCGTCGTCAGCAACAGCAGCAGCAGCAGCAGCAAAGATGCAATCGCATCGCGGTACCATCGCACCGCAACAGGGTATCGCGACAGCAAGCGACAACGAAGACGACAACAACAGCGAAGAAATCGCACTAAATATGAGTCAAAAAGACAGGCTTCTTTTGTTGAAGTCACGAAACTCGCCGCCGCCGTCGCCGCCGCCACCGCTCGAGATGCGACCGAGCGGGGCTGTCGCTGCAGAGCGCGCCGCTCGTGAGAGCCGATCGGCCGACCGATCGCCGGCGTCGCCCGGAACGACAAAACCACTGGCGGCACCGTAATCTAGGGGACTTTTTTGGCGACGAATAGCTAAAAGCAGGTCGCTACGGCCACTCATAACGGTTGTTGTTGGTGTCGTAGTAGTAATAGTAACTATAATACTAGTAGTAGTAGTAGTAGTAGTAGTAGGGTCGAGCCCGGTGGCGTGGTGGCTTAAGTCTGCGCCTCGCAACCGGAGGAGACACATAGGTGCGCGGGTTCGAACCCCACCGTTGCACATTTGTATTTATGGGGCATGTCCGTCTATGAAGCAATGTGAAAAACAGTTCCGTGGACGTTAAATCTTGGCTGAGGGTCAGCCCGAAAACTTTAGTAGTAGTAGTAGTAGTAGTATTTTAGCAGCAGCAGTAGTAGGAGAAGGAGTAATAGAAATAGTGTTAGCGCTAACAACCGAGATGAGTAACAACCGCTATGTTAGCAACGACGGTGTTGTGACGACGAGGCCGCTCTCAGTTGCTGTCGAAGTTCAGCCAAAGGCCGCCAACTTGACATCATCTGTGACAGAAGCCGTATGGCCGATCTTCCCTACGGCGTACGGTGCCTGGTCGCGCTTATCACCAGACATAATCAATAGAGAACAAAAAGAGAAGAAACACAACGAAGAAAAAACGAATAGCTGGCCAGATTCACCCGTTTCTCGATCGCGAAGATTGCAGGCGGCAGAGGGAAAATCGCATGTTGAGACCCGCGATATCGACAATGACAAGACGACCACGACGAAACGAACTCTCAAGCTGGCAGATTTCGTTCGCCATATTTTCGTCGCTTCTCCACCGAACGAACCGAACTATCCGACTAACAACAACAACAACAACAACCTTCATGTCCTCTATCGAGTCTGCTCCGCCTCTTCTTCTTCGTCGCTTCTACCGCCTTCTTCGCCTACCTGCTTGGCTGCCTCCCCCACTAAACAGGTCAGGCGCTCCTTTAGATGACAGTTTCATACTTACACAACCACGCATGCACATATATATATATATATATATATATATATTTATATATATAAATATATATATATATATATATATAAATATATATATATATATATATATATATATATACACATATATATATATATATATATATATATATATATATACATATATATATATATATATATATATATATATAGGTATTAACTTCCGTTTTTATGTTCTTCTTTTTCTCCTTTTATTCCCAAACCCTTGTACCACTTTTCATAACGAGAACTTAAGCATGTGAATGTATGCAGTTCCGTAAATAAACCATATCAGAATTTAATTGAATATATATAGATATATATATATATATATATATATATATATATATATATATAGAGGAGTATGTGTGTATAGGTGTGTGTTCTACAAGTAGCAAGATTTTTCAATAATATTAGATTTGTTCAAACTTGCAATGACACATTTGAAATCTGCAAAGTTTCTATCTGGGCTGTTTCCTATTTTTGACCTAGGCAGAGCTCACTCTTTCTCTACGTACTTCATTATCGCCCGCCGCTACGCTAGGTGGATTTTGCTGAAGTGTATGTTTCTCGTTTATAACGCACGTAGTCTGTTTATGAATTACATTTCAAATTGTTCTAGATAAATAGGAACATATACTTTGCCATATTATCAACGATCTAGGTATTTTGAGCTTCATATCTTTGAAGATCTGGACGTTGTTGTTTTGCAGTAGATAATGCAACGTTCTAGTCGTTGTCAGGCTAACATTACGATTAGAGCCAACGCTACGACAGCTCTATCCTATACTGCATAACGGGCCCATCCTGCTACAGCTTTGCTTCCGTATTGCGTAGCGTTAAATAATCACTTAAATTTTGGCTTGTGCTGAATTTTTATTCTAACAAAGCTGAATAATTTAATTTACTAACAATATCTTTTTGACACCTTGAAAGAAGAAGAAGAAGAAGAAGAAGAAGAAGAAGAATAATAATAATAATAATAATAATAACAATAATAATCATCAGCATCAGCATCATCATAAAACTAAACCCCGATGCAACACAAAGAAACATATATTTATAGGTTGCTGTCCAAATATACAAAAATACGTAAAAAATATGCATACAAAAAATATATATATACGCGCAATGAGGCGTCCACAATCATTACATCCTGAACGCTAAATTAATTTATCTAGTAAGAGAGCACTCACGTCATGCATCCACGTTACAAACTAGAACTAGACCCGAGTTCACAATAGGAACACCTAGGTAAAACAAGAAAGACTCTAACCTGCTATACACACGTTGTTGTGGCAGTCGGATCGGCAGTTAAAGCTGTGTCAGAATCAATCAATATAGCAGCACTTTTGCGTAAGCCACTACGTTACGCTCCAAACTAGCCCGAAATTGTCGCTCAAAATGTCCGCAAGTACATAAACAAAACAATGAGGTGAGCATCGCGCTTTGCACAATGGCAGACTGGCGATGCCGGATAGGATAAGGTTTTACCAGAAGGAGATCTGGCTGGCCGTCAGATTAGCTTGACGGATCAGACCGCTTCGTTTGGCTCAACGAGCATCTGCAGTGAGGCTGTGTGAGAAGGTGTGAACAATGATGAAGTGTGGGGGCCATCATCACATTTCGAACAAACCCTCCCACATGGCAGGGGTGTTGCCAGGGACACCCAATGTTGTTGCTGCCCTTGCTGCTATTGTTGTTGCTCTCATTTTTATTGTTGCTGTTGTTGTTGCTGTTGTTATTGGTAGTGCGGGCCACTAACATTCGATCGAAGACCGAAATGTTTGCCTTCGTTTACTTCAGGGAGGTCCGTCCCTGACGAAGTGAATGAATGAATGATGGTGGTGGCGGTCGTACTGGCGTGATGTCGGCCCCGCGATAGTGATGATAGTATTTGTGCTACGAGCCGGGAAAGTCATCCCAGAGACAGGTCTTTGTATGTGGCGCGTAGGTCGAAAGCCACCCAACATCGTACCCAGCAATGGTGTTGTACGATGATACCAATAGAGTCCGGCCACTTTTCTCCGCTGTGGCAGTGAAAGAGCTGAAGAGATCTATGCTGAAAGAGCTAGAGACATTGTTGTTACTGCTGCTGCTGCTGCTGCTGCCGCTTGTTTGCTGGTTACTTAAAGTCAATTAGTTCTCGCACCCTTCGCCGCAAATTTTGGTTTGGCCGGACGGACGTCATCCGTCGTCTTCACCGTTACGTGTAGGGATCGCTACGTTCACCGGACTTAACTGAGACCGTTAACCGTCATCCCGATGGCTGGCCAGTTATCGACCAACCAAAGCAGGCCAATCAGACTAACTTTACTAACTGCGCGAGTCTCAGCATCGCACCTCATCGGCGTCAGTGACCACATCTATCTGTCTATCTATTTATCTGATCCTGCAGTCGAGGCAAGTATGATGCGGTGGCGGTGCGGGCGGACAGGGAGAAGGCGCGCCGAATCACCATTGATCATGGCACTTTATCATTATCTACGCTGTCCTATTGTTCTTCAACGACAGCAACAACGATGAGACTGGGCGCTCGCATACTGCTACGCTCGTAGTTCACTAAGATAATCGAATGCCATAATGTAATGAATACTGTATGTTCTAAATACTCGTATATATTCTCGTATATAAATCGCCCATCATGACGTCGTACGTGGCGATCTGGAGTCCCAGGTAAAGCCGATCAAAATTTTATAGAATTTCGTATGATGCTCGTTTCCAAAACATGCTTGATTTACATTTATTATAGTACTATCATTGAATAAGTTTATAACAAGACGTCTAATGATAGTTTTAACTAACATAACTAACATGTTTTGAAAACATTATGTACAAATGATCTGCAAAACTTGGAATAGGGCTTCAGTCTAGTTTATCGGAGACGTACGTAGCAGATCGCACAGAGTCCTGGTGCTCAGCAAACTGCTGTACTGCTCTCGCTTATGGGAGCCGTAGGCCGTACAAATGAGTAAAACTCAGTTACCCAACTAGCTTAAAAGTTTCCAAACATTTTATTTAAAAAAAAGTATCACCGGAAGTGTTCCATAATTGCGCCGTATGTACGTATTGCCTCACTTAAAGGCTTTTTCAGGCGTCAAAACATCGTGGCCTCGCTAAGGTTCAGCGGGACACACTATCGCTCACCACCATTTTTTACATCAGAATCTCGAATAGAGAGAGAGAGAGAGAGAGAGAGAGTATATGCATTATCACGTATATATAAACATAAAGTACGTTAGTGCAAAATCGGGCATCCATACGGCTTGGCCTTAAACAAATCTTGCAAAGCAAAAAGTTTCAGCAAATAATTACACTCTGCTTTTATGCTTCGAAATCATCACAGTTAGACCCAGAAGTCACAGAATTCATGAATGCTTAATTACGCAAATTGAATAAGAAGAAGAATAAGTTTCGTCGTCAAACTAAAGACACATCCACCAACCATCAAAATGGAAGGGAGTGTTCTGCTGTAAATGAGCGGTGCTTGTAAGGAAACGCTTATTGACGCTCTCGCACCAAGGCAGAAAAAACAACAGCATCAGCAGCAACAACAACAACAACAACAACAGAAGAGGACGCGTACCGATCATCATCATCATCATCATCATCATCATGGTTAACCGGATCGTTCGAATCTAGTAGTAAGTACATCCATCTTCTCGGCTTCAACCGCCGATAGCCTGTGGCCTTGGAGATGGCCTAACACCCAGCTCATCCTGATCAACATCATCGCTCCCGTAGGCCGGCAAGTAAAAAGACAGACAAACGGACGGACAGATAGACAGACAGACAGACAGGCGGGCAGGCTTCCGTGATCGTAGAATGGACGTATTGCATGCAGCCTTCCCGATGTGATGCTTGGTCTCCTCATGTGTCCTCATCATATTCGACCTATATGAGCCACCGAGCGAGCGAGCAAGCGACGTATCCAGCCAAGCACCTGGTATGGCAGAATCAGCGCGGCAGTGGCTGGCGCTGCTGCTGCTGCTGCCGCCGTTGTTATTGCTGCGGTTGTTGAGGTGACGTCGAGATGATACCTGTGGTACTTTTGCTTCCTACCTTCCTTCCGCCAGTCAGCCATTCAGTCAGTACTATCGGGCTCATCATCATCATCATCATCATCATTCTTACGAATAAACGCAGAAGATGGTAATGAAGAAGAAGGGGAACAAAAAGACGACGCAGGAGAAGATGGAGAAGAAAAAGAGGAAACCGCAGAAGAAATGTCGATGATGATGGTGATGATGATGATGATGATGATGAAGAAACGAAAGGAGACAAGACGAAGGTCGAAGAAAAATCGACTAATCCTGATCGACTTAGCCGTCCTCATCATCATCATCATCATCACCACTATCATCATCATCATCATCACTATCATCATCTTCATCGTAATGATCAAGGATCTATCAACACCACCAGCACAGCCGCCGCCGCCGCCGCCACAGCCGAAGCCACCATCACCTCTACCATCCCATCCATCATCTTTGTGGTCAAGGACTCTTCTTCAGGATCTCTTCGTATTCACCACCCTCGTCGTACCATGCCATCATCATCGTCGTCGTCGTCGTCGCCGTGGTGGTGGGGTCCGGCATTGCCTCTTGACGCGATCGTCTTCGTTGGCATCTTCGTCGAATTCTAATACTAATTTTCCACTTTATTATGTGACCACCACCACCACCACTAGCAGTGCTCATACGATAGCGGCAACAAATTAACACTCGTATTCGAGCCGGTAGTAGCGGAGTCAGCCGCCGCAATGTGCGTCTGCTCTTACAGCTTCTGTTGCTGTTGCTGCTGCTACAGCCGCCGCCGCATCCTATGGCCAATGCATCCAACGCCTTACTATCATTTGTGCCCTTCGCCTCCGCCCCCTACCTACGCCCCCGATTGGTCGTAGATGGGTCGGGGCGGTGTTCTTCTTGGTGGCTCTATTCCTCAGTAGTGGTCAGTCCAGACCAGTCCAGTCCAGTCTAGTCTAGTCTAGTCCAGTCTAAGTAAGGTAAAGTTCTTCTGATCCTCAGCCAAGATTTAACGTCCACAGAACTATTTTTCACATTGCTTCATAGACGGACCCCTGTAATTACAAATGTGCAACGGTGGGGCTCGAACCCGCGCACCTATGTGTCTCCTCCGGTTGCGAGGCGCAGATTTAATCCACCACGCCACCGGGCTCGACCTAGTTCAGTCTAGTCCAGTGTAGTGCATTCAGCCCGTCAGTCGGTCGTTCATTCAGCAGCAGAAGCCGTAGAGTTAGAACAGAAGCCGCTGAAGAAGCAGCCGAATGAATAGCATCTCTCATCATTCTACTCTGCCCTTTTCTCGATGTTGACTCGGTTTTGACTGCGTCTTCAGACCTGCGCGCCATCGAGATGATCGCTTGTTCCTCGGCGGTTCGCTCGTCCATCAAATCACCTTTCCGTCAGCCGACAGCATCATCACCCCCACGAGTATCAGCAACAGCAGTATCAGCGACAACATCAACACGAACTGCGGCGGTGCTGGCTCCAGTGGCAACATCGACAACAACAGCAAATCTACTCGTAGTAGACGTAGTAATAGACGGCAACGGAACAAGCCGAAGTCGCTCTTCTTTTCGCTGCCGCCACGGCCGCTCCGAGCGAAGCGGCTAGAGGAACAGCCAAGGAGCAAACGATCGGGATCGATGCCTTAGGCTTAGCCGACGACTTCTGTTACTGCTGATACTCTGTAGCTGCTGTTGGTGTTGTTGGTGCTGTTTTGGTTCTTGTTGTTGTTGTTGGTATTGCTGCTGCTGCTGTTTTTGTTCTTGTTTTGATTGTTGTTATTGTTGTTGGTGTTGTTGCTGCTGTTTTTGTTCTTGTTATGATTGTTGTTGTTCTTGTTGTTGTTGTTCTGATTGTTGTTGTTGTTGTTCTGATTGTTGTTGTTGTTCTGATTGTTATTGTTGTTGTTGTTCTTGTTGTTGCTATTGCTGCCGATGTTGGTATTTCTGTTGTTTTACCCTGTCACTCCTTTCGCTACACTGTGGCTGTCTCTCTGTCTGTCTGTCTGTCGGTCTGTGTTCGCAGGCGTAGAAGGTGTGTAGATCGATGAGCGCCGCATCACACGTCGCGAGGCGGAAGCTGAACGTTTCGAGGCCGAGAGCGCCGCAAATCGACACCCATCATACTTCGACGACGGAGCGCCCACCCCTCGCGTCCACAAGTTGGCGAAAGCCGGCCAACTTGTGGATCGGGGGGGGGGGGGGGGAAAGGGGCGATCACCCCACACTCAAATCGATGCTTACAGGCATTCTCGTCGTTTAGAATCGCCGATGGAAGCTCGATTCTGGTTCTGTTACTCTTGTGTATATTAGTGCATGTCGTAGATATAAATTGTGTATACAAGTGCATGTCGTAGTAGAAGTTAATGCTTTTGTTGTTACTGTGGTATACATGTGGCATCTCGTACATGTGGTAGTAGTAGTAGTATTAGTATCATCGTCGTTGCTTCTGTTGTTGTTGCTATTGCTGTTGTTGTTGTTGTTATTGCTTTGTTGCTGTCGTTGTTGTTGTCGTTGTTGTTCGTGTTGTGGTCGAGACATTACCGCTACAGGTATGATCCCTGACACCCGTCCTTCCCCTGTACAAGGTGGATCTTCATTCGTATCGGCATATTGCTAGATTACTGGCTGCTACTCGTTATTGCTATATACACGTTCTATTAGAAGGAGACTAGCAATTTTCATAAACAAACTGGCACCTTCGGACTACTACCACTTTCTCTTAGATTGATATTAGCTATTTAGATTACTAGATGCGCCAGCGAGCGTACACTAGCTTTATGGGACAGGCTGGTAATACTCGCCTTAGTATAGCTTGCTGCTGCTGCTGCTGCTGCTGCTGGTTAACATTTGTGTGCTTTATTTTCTCATTGATGTCGTTGCTGCTGTTGTTGTTGTTGTTGCTTCTGCGTTCTCTGTTCTGGTTGCTCTAACCACTACCCGCTGTTTCTACTCTTGTTATGACATTCAAATTTGTGTTGGTGGTTAGAGTGTACGCCACTTCCCTTCAGGCGCGTCGTCTTCAAGTTGCCGATGAGGTTTGAGCTAGTTCGTCAAGGGGCTACCATGCAGCTTCACGCCTAGTGAAGGCTGTGGAGGTGAGCGACATGATAGGCAATCGGGAAATGATTGCCTATCGCCTCGCAGTAAAAACGCCCCAACAGTGTCCGATATAGAGTGTGTGGTTGAGATTTTGGCAAGAGGCGTCGGAGCGAAATTGGTAATTAAGGCAGCTTCCGTTCGCACGACGCGATGCGTTGATGGATCCTCGAGATCCTCCCTCATACGCTCTCACGTTAAGTAAGGTGGCTTAGTGCCCAAGCTATTGTCTTGCATTCGGGAGGTCGTGGGTTTGAGCCCTGAACCGGCTACTCTGAAATTGGTTTTCGTGGTTTCCAATCTAGAGAATGTAAATGCCGAAGTGGTTTTATTTTAATTTCCCTCTTTAACAAACAGAGCAAAACACATCACAGAGCTCACACGTACCTTACACGGCTTGACCTGCAAATATTATATTAATGTGAACTAGTCTTATACTACTAGCTGTTTCAAGATTACTAAATGTCTATCTATCTATAATTATATTTTTTTTTTGTTTTTTCTTTTTTTATATATATTTTAAAGTTTATTATTACTTATAATTATAATTATACTTATTATTATTATTATTGTTATTAGCCCTGAAAGAGTGTGTGTATATCATTGCAACTCATTTAGCAGCACCTTTACTCAAAATTAAGCCATTAAGCACAAATTGATTTTGCAATTGAACGTGGATACATACGAGAGCGTTTAGAGCCTACACTATTTAGTGGACGGATAAATTAAAGGACAACCACAATAGCGATGAGAAGTACGACCTGGCAAGCGGCCGGTTGTAAGGGTAGACATCCAATTACGAAGTTTGCAGTCCACGGGTTCCATCACGTGTTATGCAGCACGCAAGAATTCCACGATCCTCAGGACTGTTGAAGGTGTGCGAGATGCTTAGGCCAGTGCGACAGATACCACGCCGCAGTATGTCCAGCAGTTCAGTCAATATCTAAACTAGCAAAATAGGGAAGATCCAGTGATGTGAAAAACCACTAGTTGTATCTTATCTACATGCGAGATATGTAAAAAAAGATATATATATATATATATATATATATATATTCTTTTTTTACTAAATGACGATAAGATACATTTATTTATCAATTTATATTACAATGTTGCGTAAATGAACGTGCTAATTTTCAGCCTAGAACAGCCCTGGTTTGCACCATTCGTCAAGCGATCTCAATTTTGAGATTGCGTGCTTATAAGATCTACATGCTTATAATTTATCCAACCTGGGTGTTTATAAACCATTATATATATATATATATATATATATATGACAGATGCTTTATAATTTTTTTAAAAATCTAGACCCTTTCAATTTGATCAGAACAATTCTTGATTAACCAATAGTATAAAGTAAGAACAAACATTGGGGCCAAAAAGCGGCAATTTTATCTATATAAACAGACATATCTATGAACAGAATTTAGAAATATAGTTTTTATTAAGAAT
This sequence comes from Dermanyssus gallinae, assembly GCA_003439945.1. Taxonomy (NCBI): domain Eukaryota; kingdom Metazoa; phylum Arthropoda; class Arachnida; order Mesostigmata; family Dermanyssidae; genus Dermanyssus; species Dermanyssus gallinae. Next base: position 29,844 of record QVRM01003324.1, read on the forward strand.
GTAAGTGGAGCGACAATTGTCTCCTGGGAACGTATGCACGGGAAATATTACTCTATCTCGTAAAGACTAGGCTACATATATATATAAGCTAACATGTACATGTGAAGTATATAATAGAACATTAAGACTAAAATCTAGCAAATATTTGTGAGCCAGTTAGCCAATTGTCTAAACTGTTACTGGCTATAAACTGTCTAATCAATTACTTAATTAGAATTCGCGTGTTTGCATTTCCGAGGTTATATGTGCGTATACGCCGTGCAAACGTACGCATATATAGTGGTTCACAATCGACACTCATCGCGGCCTCGTTCCAAACAACGCCCCTACGTTCTATGTGCAAACTGTTCTATGCCGTAACGGAGGATTTTGCTGAAGGATCCTGTCGGGCGAAAATTTGATTGTGTCTTAGAATAATTATTGAACTTACTTGTCTCACCAAACTATAGTGTAGTTGGGTTAAAAACCCATTTTGGCAAAACATGACACCCACCCATCGTTTGACAGGTAAAAGATACTAGTGCTAGATACTCGAGAATTTACATTTTTACACCAAGATATATTGGCTCGCAAGTACCTGAATGATGAACAATATGCATGCAAACAAGTAGAGATGGGATTACCACCATGACAAAGACAAATTATCCACGGTTAAAAAACAGTTCTTTATATGAATGAAAATTTATCCGCCAGATAGGTTTATTTCAAGTCTTCTAGAAGCGGCATATCTGGAACTATTGCGACGGAACCGCTGTTAGAGACGTACCGTGTTCGGTAGTCATTATGGGCCCCATGAAGTGGAAATCATCAGGTCGAATTGACTGAGGTTCAGTCACAGATCAAAGGCGATATTTAAGCGGTGCATCTGATTACGCCGGTGTACGTTTGTATACACACCAAACGTCCTTCAGTACCTAATATATATATATATATATATATATATATACAATATGACGGTCCTAACATGACCACGTACACCCCCTATACACTTTGCCAGGTATACCACCTGCTGGACCTTGTTCGACAGGGTTGCACACAATCAGTTTTGGAAGTGAGCACGGCACCAACCAGGTTTCCATTTGAGTGCCCCGGTGACTTCGCAAAGCTTCTCCCGTAAGTACGACGTCTTCATGTGCAAGCTATGGACGGTGACCCTTGCAGCATAATGTCTGTTCTTGTAACTTGAACGTTCAGACTGCTGTGGTAATTACCAGGCAATTTATTACGTACACTCCTAAGTTGAGGTGAACCACTGCCTTGTCTTCGTACGCATTGCTCTGGCTCTTGACAGATAGTGGCGTTAATAGAGAAATGTAGCCCCCAGTCTGTCTAGCGTTCTCTTCAGACTCCATCCATTGGTTCATTGCCAGCCAGCACGGCCTCTCCAGTCTCGCTACCAACTGGAAGCGTGTCGGCGCTTCGTGCGCGAATATGCCTCTAAATCGTACGAAATGCGTATGCTATCGAAAGCTACTAATCTAACGAAATACGGCGTAAGAAAAACAAAGAAACAAAGAGTGAAAATGTGGACTATGTTGCTTTGAGAAGTTTAAAGGAAAGCCGGAGCACGGTATGGATGCTGGCGGTAGGTACTTCGACTCGACAAACGAAGCAGATGTAACCTGCTAAAAAGACATAGATTTGCCTCACTCGCACATAGTATAGACACACAAAGCCACAGCCACACGCCTCTACCGATTGTGGAGGCGGCGCGAATACCGCAAAATGCTTTCCTTCGCGGCCAGTCGTCAGTGCTCAGTCTGACTGCGGCAGGCTCTGGCTAACGCAGTCGCCAAAGCTGGCGCCACCGGTTCAGCCGCTGGCGCCGGTGGCGGTGCCGCCCGTGCCTGCGCCCGTTGGCCGGCTCCAGACAGCCGGGCGCGACCGGAAGGTCCAACAACACAGGCATGTTCCAATAACAACTCGCACAGGGCCGGAGAGTTGAAACGAACGAGAGACAGCGAGGGAGATATATATATATATATATATATTGGACATAGGGGAAGCGCAAACCAAGGGTGAAGTGGGCGCATCAATGGTAGTAAGCAAATGCTGCTGCTCTTGTTGTTGTTGCTGATGCTAGAGAGACCGGTAACCAAAAGAAAGAGAATCTGGCTATTCTCAAAGGGTAGCGTAGAAACTCAATGAACTCTCTCTCCCTCTCTCTGTAGACAGCGGGGCAGACCGAAGAGACAATAACAATGAGATGGAGAGAAAGTTCACGGCAAATCAACGCACGGCGCCTGGCGTCACTTTTCGTGACATCGTCAGCAACAACAACAACAACGACAACAACAACAACGACAGTAACAACGATAACAGCAACGCCATGTATAGGAACACCAAACAGCACATAACAAGCTTGTTTGCCTAATCGGAGGCGGAGTACTGGCACAACGCATAGGGCTACGAAAAGATGCACTGGTAAGAAAGACAGAGAACTAGAAAGAACGGGAAATTACAAGAGGGGCGTTTATGAGGGGTGAGAGGCATCGGCGCCTGTGTTAGTCTTGTCAGGAACGGCTAGAACGCGCTTCACGAGGGGCAAATCGAGACCGAACACCAGCGCATACACGCACGCCATACTATAATTGACAGCGGCCCTTCGGCAGCAGTAGCGACGCGTATTTGTGCACGGTTTAAGACTGGCTAATTTGAGCTTCGCGATGGTGATGATACAATAGCAACAACAAAAACTACTACAACAACAACAGCAACAACAATTCTCTCGATACGGCAACACCAACAACACCAATACAACATAAGCAGCAACAACATTACCAATAATAGCAATATAGACAAACCAAGGGGAACAACAATAACAATAAGAACACCAGTAACAACAACACCAACGATGCCCAGGAAAGCCAGTTTGATAGCTAAAACAGATAGATTACTTGGAGCATCTTGAATAGTATTCGTGAGTATGTCAAAAAACGAAGTCCCCTTAGCAGTACTACTGCATCACTCGGTAGAACGATGAAGAGTCTTGATTTGGTTTTCTTTTTTACCTCCTAGAACACTTTCGTCAACTTCCTAGGACAATGAAGCTGATAAGCGCGGCGGTGCAACAGGTAGGAGACGGGGCTAAAATGTATATCTATCTTCTTGTTGTCGCCTACACTACTCCACGACCGCCTGGTTAATTGGTTACGCTTGTTCTACGTGCACGATGAACAAGAGGAAGTTCTATCTCTTCGGAAGGATGGAGCAGAGAGACAGACTTCGTGGAACTACGCGAGGTGGGGGAGATGGGGGGAGAATGGGGGTTGAGATTGACTTCCGGACTCTGTGTCTTCCACGCAAACGTGCCGACTAGCAGGCGAATTTCACCGGCTCCAAAAACGCCATTTGTTCTTCCCTCGCCTATGCCAACAATATCCGGCCTCTACATGAACGGAGTTTCTCTCATTGTTCTTGATTTGGATTCCTGGTTCTGCCGTTGCTAACTGTGCCATAGCATAACAACAACAACAATAACAAGGACGCTAGCCGCAGCAACCGCGCGAGAGCAACAACAAAGACACCAAAAACAACAAGAATAACGGCACCAACAACAACAAAAACAATAACAACAACAACAACAGTTGTTATGATACGAGCAAAAACGTCCAATCACTTCAGACACAAGCAGATACAACAGAAACAACAACAACAGCAACAGCAACAGCAACAGCAGCAGCAACAACAACAACAACAACAGCAACAGCAGCAGCAGCAACAACAACAATAACCTTAAGCCGCTCTCAGAGAGAGCACGAACCATGAGTGTAGCAAACGCAACCGCCAAACCCAAGAGGTCCCGGTGGCGTCGGATCGGATAGGGTCGGGTTGGGACGACGAGGTGACGGACAGCCTGGCTGGACTGGTGGACTGGTAGCGTCTGCCACAAAGGTCAGCCACGAAGTGTTGATGATGACTTAGCGGTACGCGTGATCAATCACTGATCACTCACTCAATCAATCCGTCAGTCAGTCCGTCCGTCCGCCAGTCAGCGACAGGTAAATCATAGACGCTTCGTCGGAGAAGAGAAATCGGAAGCTGAACACGAGCGAGCTGCTTCTAGCGATGTTGCTGTTTGCCTGAGCGAGCTGCTTCTGCTGATGTTGCTGGTGCTTGTCTCGATGAACTCGCAGCCCTATAGCCGAGCAGCCGGCTGACATGACTGCGAGTCGACAGCCGAAGCCCCGGAACTCGACTTGTTCTAAATTTTTGCTCAGTGGGTTAATTGCCGTAGAAGAAGAGGCGTACGTGAGTACCAATGCCACGAAGAGTCAATATTTGCAACAATAGCAAAAACAACAACAAAAACAACAACAACAACAACAGCAACAACGACAACAACAACAACAACAACAACAACAACGACAACGACAACGACAACAACAACAACAACAACAACAACAACAACAACAACAACAACAACAACAACAACAACAACAACAACAACAACAACAACAACAACAACAACAACAACAACAACAACAGCAATAACAATAGCATGGCTAATAGCAGCAAAAACAGTGACGACGACGACGACAACAGCTCTCATAAGAGCAACAACCGCCAGGCTCGAACTCGTCGTTATTGACGTCAGAAAGCTTAAAAATCTTGCTCGTTCAAGCCTACACGCCGATCTACAAATATAATTACATGCCTGGTTAAACAGGACCAGATTGCAGTGAGTGCATATATATATATATATATATATATATATATATATATATATATATATATATATATATATATATATATATATATATATATATATATATATATATATATATATATATATTTAACACCCCCGCAATATCTGTGTGTCTGGGGGGTTGGCTGTGGACAGTAGCCGTTATGCATCTGATACGTCAAACGTCTCTAAGTGGATAACAATGTCAACCTTGCCACGGCCGCAGTTACATCAAAATAATCCACATTTAATTGCAACCTAGTTTCAGGTTTACTGCAACATAAATAGTGGTATGCAATCGTAACAGCGGAACGCTTAACAAGTGGAAATTTAGCGCCCACGCTTAACTCGCTGTATACAAATGAGTCGCTTTTGAATCACTACATATCAAAGGATAAATTTAATAAGCTGCTCAGACAAGTGCTAACTTTTAATTATTGAGGTAATTTAATTGCACTGCAGGGGAGTTGCTTCAAGTATTTCATTTTACGTGGCGTTACGTGTTCACTGTTATTTCGTCAGCCACCTCCCGAAGAATTCTCACTGCACTTTTACTTGTGGGTCCCAACGTTGCTATAGCGATTGAGAATAAATCTCTAGATTTACGCATATTTGCATCGTTTCTTTTTTTTTCGACACGTTCCAGCGTGCTCCGTGATTCATTCGGCCGTAGAAACTCTACAATTTAGCTACAACAGAGTTACAGTGCAGGACAAAGCGGCATTCCATGTTTATAGTTTTTCTACAGGACTACACAGGTATAGCAACACCATCAGGTCTTTTTCGTATCACTCGATAAGTATCTAGCAGGTAACGGCTGGTAAAATGTAAATAATGTCTCCCCTTTGACAATACAAACTTGCATTGGAATTGAATTAAATAAACTAAGCCCGCAAGGCTAAGTGAGCGTAGGGGCAGACCACATAATGAAAGAGCACTGAGAGAGCACTAATGCAGTATCAATGTAGTGTGTCAAAACAATGTATCTAGATTTCTTAGGTAGCCCAGCGGACGTAAACCGTCAGGTCCGACGGTCTTCCCACAGGTAGGGCAAGCAAAAGGTTTACGCTAAAAGACATTGCCCCTTGTGGCGGCAGCCGTGCGTAATGTGTCAGAACTAAGCATAGACATAAACCAGCGAATTCATACCCGATCCATAGGTGGTCAAAACAAAGTCGAGAAAAAAATGGCGAAACTTATGAGAAAGGTTACGAAGAGGGAACCGGGGGGGGGGGAGGGAGAGGAGAGAACTGTGTTGGTGTGCGACCAAGCTGTCCTGCAAGCGCTGACTTGACGCAAACGACAACAACGCTGTGGCTAAGGAGCAGGGCACGCAGCGGCGGATCTCCCAGGGGAGCAATACTGCAACCAGGACCGCAGGATATGCAGGGCGCTATAGTTGAGGCAGAACGACAACATGCTACCGCTGCTCTTACAGGCCGCAGGCGATGTCGCTGATCGCAAGACCTGTGCAAGACCTTCTACCGAGTAAACGGTTGTGTTCGCAGAATGGTTTTATTGTTGCAAAATGACGGATTGACGACCAGCCAGCCAGCGCTGGGAGCGACGTTCAATAACCGGCACAGAGTACAACAGCACGTGGTTTGAGCAGGTTGCTTCTGTAGTCTCGAAAAGCGAGCGCTCACCTTCCGCAGCAACTGGTCTCACTGGTCGTCGATGGAGCGCTGAGTGTGCTTGGCGTCGTCTGGGGGGGGGGGGGGGGGGTGAGGATGGCATCCAAGTTTACTAGTGTTGTGACTGAACTCTGCGACTCTGAACTCGAATGCGATCCGCTTCGGGACGCTCTCACACACAGGTTGCATGATGAAAATGACTGGTTCCCAATGTCCCAGCTGCTCGTCTACTTAATGGTCGGCAACTAGTTACACAAAAGGAAAGACTTTGCACGAATCGTGTCAACGCTATCTATATTGCGTCTTGTGAATCGTTACGCAAACTTACTGATTTAAAGAGAGCGGGGCGCTTAGCTCACAACACAAACAACAAATGACATTATATTCGAACAATAATGATGACAATTTATTCGTGATTTATTCGTCATCTCGGCTGGTTGTTACAACCACACCGTAACAATCGGGTCTGACACTACGTAGTCAAATTTGGATATTAGTTGTTAGGCTCGAACAGTGTCCCTACGGGCAAGCCTGTGGCGGCTCTCAATGTCGCATTTTCCATAGAAACTACATGCTGAAACTGTTTGGTTGGTTCCGTTGTCGTTGGCGAAAGAACTGGTTATTCGGTTGAGCATACAAAGGCACTCCACTGCCTGGTGGTGCGGAATAATGGTTTTCAACAATGAACAGGATGACCGAGTGGAAACGCTGCTCGCGGCCTGGAACCTTAGTGTCCTGCAAACCTAGCCCTCAGAAGTTCGTTGAGGTTCTCTTATTATATGCGATATCCGTACGAGGTCATTCGGCAGACGGTCGTGCGATCTCTTTGACAACCTCTTTTGTGTTTATCAGAACAAAGCGTTGGGCCTATAAATGATCTGGTTTTCCACCGCAAACTTTACGTTTATGATCTTTTTAAATATTCGGTAGTAGTCTAATGTATCTGTGCTAGACAGGACGATTCCTAGTTACGTGGCCTTTCCTCAGAACTTCTCTCCGCACTGCTCTAGGGCAAAGTAACATTTTAACTCATCTAGGATTTTCAATTCACTCAGTATCAAGTGTGATGCGATTTGCGCCGTATTGTATGATCGGAAGTAGTCTTCTTAAAACAGCCTTTAATCTGTTTTCAGGGCGATGTCATGTAGATCGCCCAGCTAAGAAATTCCGGACGCAGCTTCTGCCCGTACTTCGTCAACAACTACTGAATAAGAGTCTGTGCATCACAATTACCCTTTTGTAAGTGATCAGCATATGAGCATTCTCTACTGAAAGTTTCATTAGAGTAAAACTGCAGGTAAACTAGGGATTTTACTGTATAGAATGCATTTAAAATCACGAAGCAGATCCGCGATTCCAGTTGCGTACAGAAAAAAAAATGATGGAGGTAGCTGAATTCTCCTGGGCCATTTCAATCGTTTGGATAATATAAAAACTAGAAGCGGGAAAGACAGATTTCGAGGATCTTGTACGTAGTGTGAGTGCAATGCCTTTATATTATAGCTCCTTGGAACAGAGACATCTCCTTTTCGCTTGAAGATGGGCTACAGAAAGCTTTGCCGTCATCTGGCGAGCATTTTTCCTTATCCAAGGCATATTTTGTATAGCATTACTAAAATAGGACATATTCAATTCACGTTGCTCTTAAGATGCTCATAGACGATACGATCTGGTCCTGTCGATTTGCCGTGGTAGTTCTGTTTAGTTGCGACTTTGATTTCGTTTTTACTGAATGCTGGAATGTCATAATCGAATTTACCTTAATTTGGTAATATGTATCTTTGATCAAAATGTCTACATACAGTATATATATATATATATATATATATATATATATATATATATATATATATATATATATATAAAGTTTATTTTTATGTACTTTACAGGGAAATTGTTATACAAATCTTAGTTGTGTATATGTACATTTTTTATGGGGCCGTCTGCTCCGGATGGCATATTTATTTAAAATCAGTAGTTCCACGTTGGGTTTAAAATTTCCATAATCACACATTTCAAACAGTTGTAACAATTAAGGGCATTTTGCAGAAAAGGCTATTGCCTGTGTCTGTAAATATGTCATATATATACTTTTTTAAAAATATTATTTGCATAATAATATAAAAAAAAATATATATATATATATATATATTTTTTTTTTAATATTATTATGCAGAAAAATTGCGAACTAAAGGCGACTGCGTTTCCCCTCGGGAAAATAACGCCATGACTCTAATAGACAACCTAAGTACTTCGCCTTCGATTATTGTATTTATGTATGTTTGGCGTTGTTGTTGTTGTTATTGTTGTTGCTGTTGTTGTTGTTGTTGTTGTTGTTGCTGCTCTCTGGTGCTTCTGCTATTCTTAGTGCTACTACTTAAATTGAGATAAATACTACTCACTGCATACTCGAACCGACGATGGCTAATACCAACCCAGTCGGATCGCTCGCTCTTAAACAATTGAACAATCTGTCTCTGACACTGAGCAGCACGTGCGTGTATCTGTCATCACGTCGGGACGGATGGTTTACCGGCCCCAGAAATGCCAGCCAATGGCTGGCCGATCGTCGACTTACCGTCGCTCTTGTCTACAAAAAGATGACTACACAAATTCGTGAATGCCTGTTGACAGAACCTCTCGTTAATGAAATGTCAGCCGTCAATGTCGACATGACTGGCTTGGCGTTGGCCTCCTCCTGCCTGGCGGGCTATTTACGTTCTAAAGGACAGCGTCAGACAGCTGACCCGGCGGACATAGCAAAACGAACGAGACAGGAACGGGAGAAACAACGCCAAAATGTCAGAGAGAGAGAGAGAGAGAGACTGAGAGAGATCGAAAGAGATGACTCGACTCTTGAGTGAGGAAGCACTCTCCTCATTCGCGCTCCTCGTTTCGCTTCAGTGTCGCGACGGTCAGTTTTGTCGATAAGGAAAACGATCACGTGCGTTGTGTGCCTCGCGTCTGGCTGCTGGCACGCATACGTCATGCTGAACTCGACAACGACGCTTTACAATGCCGTGTCATTTTAAACAGGAGCCTTTTTCTCGGGGTCGTTGCTTACTGCTCAAATTTGTAAGGTTCCTTCCTCCTCGATCCAAACATAACTCGTTCGATTACTGCCCGCGGCTTGACTGCCGCGGAATCTACCAGTCACAACAGTAACAGCAATAATGTAACCGTGTCAGTCCTAACAACAGCAGTAACAGCAACAACAGCAACAGCAACAACAACAACAACAACAACAACAGCAGCAACAATCTCTAAGACCTTACCCAACAATAATAATGATGATCGTCGTCGTCGTCATCATCCTAATCCTGCCTATCAATACTACCACTGCTGCCGTTAACATCCATGTAAGCAATCATCATGCTTACATGGAAAAGACCTCAAAAACCGCCGGCTGCTCTTGGTGTTGCTGCCTTATTGCTATATAACGAAAATTCCATCCCTACAACTAGGTTTAACCAGTTTTTCCCTGGCTCCTACTGCATCATAGCGGTGGTGGTAGTGGTGGTGATGATGTTGATAAGCTAGCGCAATCCGCTATATCAACAACAGCAACAACAACAACAACAACAACTATCAGTTTTATATCACTATATCCGCCTATATATTATTATCAGCTTGACTTGGAGGTAATTTTCACATAGAACAACTTATTCTATTATTAGTTGGCATTCATTAAGGCGATGTTGAACGACGATAGACACTAGAAGACACAAACTAGCGACAACGACAGCAGCGACAACAACAACGATGGCAACAACAATAACAACAACAACGACAACAACAACAACAACAACAACAACAACAAGGAGCAATATGCACAACAATAACTACATCAGCAACCACAAGAGCGAAATGTTCCGCATCGGGATCAGCCAGCCGGTCGTTGCCGTTAATCATCAATGATCTTTATTAGTTTTCCTTGTCAATGTCACGACCACTGTGGTGATCTGTGAAACGTCAAAACGAACTCTGACCGGCACATCCCCTCTATAATTTCTCATTCACTCTTTGCCCTTTCTCCCCTCATTTTCCTTTGTATGAATATGTATGTATATATATATATATATATATATATATATATACATTTTCCTTTGTATGCATATGTATGTATATATATATATATACTCTCAATAATTATTTAAATAACGTCTCGCCTGCATTCATGAACGGCAAAAGGCAGTCGTGCGGGCGGGAAAGCCGCCTTGAATGAGGGAAATTGGGGCTGCAGCTGCTCCAGTGGGACGCCTGGGTCCTGCAGGCGAAACGCAAGAAAAAAAGTGATGAAACGGAAATGGAGAAATTGGTCAAACATCAACGGATCAAATGGCCAAAGTAAGGATAGACCAGCACATGTCGATGTGCTTGCTGGACCTGCATGTTCCTGAAAACAGCCAGCCAGTCAGGCAGGTAGAGAGATGTTCCCTGAAGGTCATCTTTTCTTGTTCATTTTCTCACTTCAGCTAGTGTCCTTCTGTGTCAAGGCTATTTCTACCACGGCTAAGTGAACTAGCCGGCCTCGCCTATGGCTACTGTCCAACCACGACTGCCACGCGATTACTACGACGACATCTGTATAATAGATATTTGCTTATCTAGGATGAACTACAGGATAAATGTCAATGCAGACAGTGCTGACAAGCAAATGTGATCGGTACCACATTGCGGTATGTCCGGCGCTTCGGTTCATAGCAGAAGCTAGCGAAACGCTAGGCTGTTGGCTGTCTCGAAACAATTATAAACAACATAAACACATTTACTCATCCCGGGTGTTAATCAAATAAATATATATTTGCTTATCTATTACGATTCCAACTAATATTATTATTATTATTATATTATTATTATTTATTTTACTTATTATTTTATTTATTATTATTTATTATTTATTTTAATAATATTATTATTTTGCGCAAAGGTGTTGAATTTTTAACTACTATTAGTACAGTCAATAATATTAATATTGCGCAAAAACCCAGCCGCCTTAAGGAAATGTACATGCTCATCCACCCAACGAATTTCAAGCAGCCGAAATAAGATTATCCAGAGTTAAGCAAACGAAGCGACGACGACGACAACAATAACAACGATGACGACGACGATATATACTATCCTTACCAGATTTACACTGAAGACACATGCATATATACTTTGCAGGTTTGATCCCGCTGCAACACACAAACCTTCAAAACGACTTTCCCTAAGATGTGCAGATTTGGGTTGAAGTTCTAATAAATCGAAATAAAAATTATAGCGGATGCAGGAAAAGTCGCTTAAAGGTTTGTTTCGAATTTTGCCATTATTTCGGTACCAAAATGGCGACCCTAAAAGTGCTTGTAAATATATATATGTATATATATATATATATATATATATGCACCGTGAAATAACACCGACTCATGTTGGCCATTGTGAATCAATAGTGAAACAGAAGAACTCCTATTATATATATATATATATATATACGAGTGACGCCGAGTGAAGTGTAGCGTATCCGACAAAAAAACGAAACGTTACGCGTATAATTAAATGTTATTAATTGAGTGCCGCAATCAACGAGTCATTTTTCAAAAGCTTCATGCTTGCGCACACGCTCTTGCTTACTCGCATACACATGTTTAGGCAAACGCAGAAGCGTGGACAATTGTTTGATGTGTGACTGCTAATTTATTTAATTATTGTTTTTGTAAGAGACATCGTGGTCGTCGTCTTTTTTGAACCCTCCCTCGTTCTCCGTGCGACCTCAGCTTTTATTCAAGAGACGCGTTGTTGTTCTTGTCATGAATGTTATTGCTGTTGTCGTCGTCGTTGTTGTTGTTGTTACTGGCAAGAAGGGCGATCATGTTCATTGATACTACTAATACTATTTTTGTTTGATAGCATTAAATATAGGTTGCGTTTACTCTTGAAGCTTACAATGGAAGAGTCGAAGGCGAACGAAACAATGGGCTTTTTGTTAAATGCGGCCTACTTCTAACAAGTGTCGCTTCATGTTCGAATTTCTGTGATTTGTTTTCTTGCTCTAATGTATGTATATATATATATATATATATATATAAGAAAAAACAACGCCCAGAAATTTGAATATAAAGCGATGCTTGTTAGGAGTAATTGAGCAGACGAGTGCATGCATTGTCCACATTACTGTTTCTAACTGCTCAAAGTTTACCTCCATCTATCCTGAGGTTCTCGGAACTCTGCCCGTCTGTCTATATATATATACATATATATATATATATATATATATATGTATATATATATATATATATATATATATATATATATATATATATATATATATATATATATATATATATATATATATATATATATATATATATATATATATATATATATATATATATATATACACTGCTGTGAGTAAGCGGCCGTGCTGCCACAAGAGAAACCCTAAAAATCTCTACATGTCCAGCCCTCGGTGCATTGGCCATTCTAAAACCGCACGGGACGGAAGATAGTCCAGAAGTCGAGAGTTAAAAAATGTTTATAATTCTAGGTCGATTGACCTCGCGTTGGCCCACTTATGGCAGCGGGTGTGCGATTCGGTCGAGGGGCGATAGTCTTTCCTCGCAGTCTTTTTTGACGTGTCGGTTTCTTTCAGATGCCTTGATCATTCCTTTCTGTTCCAGATGCTCGCTCAGCTGGGACGCTCCGCACCGGTTGCTGCCTGGTTTGATTTCCATCTCTTAGGACGGAGACAGGTAGTACGAGCTGGTAGGATAGGCTCCTTAAGGCAACATTTGACTGATACCGGTACCACTCATGGATCAGTTCTCGGACCTTTTTGTTTTTTATCCTTCTGAATTGTATCCTGTTAAGGATGCTATCAAGTGCTCAACCTCGGCTGCTATAACTCTGCCATAGCATTGCTGATGACACGACGCTACTTTTCGGAGCGAATCGTCGGAATTTTTATACGCATTTGCAACAGTCGCTCTTAAATCTTGACACCTGTTATTTAAGACACGGAATATTATGTTCTCGCAGAAGCTAGATGCTTGGGGCTTCTTCTTCGAGAATATATAAGGTGGCATCCCCATCTGGACTATATTGCACATAAATGCTATGCTGCGTATTAGGGTGCCTACAGAGGGCTTACTTCTGGTGTACAAAGCCGTGTTCATAGCAGTACTATATAAATAGTAACTTTGTGGGGGGCAATGGCTGTGACGGAAACCTCCGGAGAGCCAGATTATTACAGAATGATGAATCACTTAGAACCATTTTTTACAGGAGGCAAAGGGATTCGATCCGTGATTGGTTCAGTTGATTTAGCGGGTTTCTATATTCGCATATAATATTTCGCAAGGTAATGTACCTGGGGAGATCATATTTCCACTAATTCTTATCCCTATTCGAACATGCCGTAGGCGTGCAACGACCGCGGTGCCTCCAGTAGCCTTGAAGTTTAGTCAACACAGTTGCGTGTCGCCTCCCTTAAACCTAGACCTTCATTCCCCAAAAACACTAGATGCGTCACAACGAAGAACCCCTTCGCTCGCAATGGATTTTATTTTCACATGTCTGAATCAGTTCTGTGATCCAGGTATAACTTGATTTGGGATTGTTGTGCTTTGTAAAGAGGAACACTCACTCCGATTGGATGGTATATTTATCCACGTGTTTTTATTCATAGGATTATCTTTTGTAAAAAACGCGTATACCCTTAGATTTTGTCGAGTGTGATTTTAACTTAGGCGTTTCAACATGCAGTTTCGTTGAATCAACCACGTTTGAATAGAAAAATAAAATTGAATATATTAGCGTCTGGTCTATATTGAACCAGTTACTAAATGATTGATGCATGTGACGTAAGACGTAAAAACCCAAACACAAGCAAACGCAATGATCGCCGTAAAATGCCTATAAAACCGACGGCAAGTCTGATGTTTGTAATTATAGCTTTTGCAACACAGATTTAGCTGTTATTGTCGTTGTTGTTGTTGCGTGAGGACACTAAACATCGCATCGCTTATTAGGTTGCCAGTATAAATTCGCGGTAAATGGTGGCATCCGAGAGCTAAACTCTTTTTGGAATAAAGCTAACTGTTGTAAATGTCTAAAATACATTTTGACTAGAAACAGAGACGAGGCACAAAATAACGATTTAAATAGCGATGATCCTGTGCTGCAATTTAGCTGTTTGCTGCTTGGTGGCTTGGCAAGCACAATTGACTAATTTTGGCCCCAAGCCTATTAACCATGCAAGCCGTTCTGAGGCGTCGCGACCGACGAAGGACACAAAAGCTTGCGCTAGATCCAGCTAATCCATTGACCCCATACATTTTTCCAACGACTGAGAGTGACAAAACGCATTCTAATAACGCATCATCACGGATTTGAGCAGTGTTTCTCACCGCACCGTACATAGTAACGCATTTTTCGTCTTTATTGTCTACTCTACGACGACTAGAATGAACTCGGGCACCCTCACCACGAAACACCAGTAAGTGAGTCGCCTTATGGCCGAGACACCAATCGCCGCCGCATCCTTGCTTCATTGCTCGCGTTCATCTTTTCGTCGGCGCTATCTGATACACCGCCTGTATCCGCTCTAAGCTTCCTCGCGCTCGATCGCTGCTCCTCGATGTAACGACCCCATCAAGCCCCTCCGCCACTTCCTTCCTCCTTTCTCCTCTGTTCTTCCCTAGAAACAACACACATACATACATACATTCATTCATATAAACATGCATACATAGAGATATACGGAGGCAAAAACACACCTAACTCCACTATCCCAGTGTGGGCCCTCGTCCACTTTCTCTTCTGGTGGAGCTCCATTTCCTCCAGGTTTCCGATCGTTTGCTCTCCCTATCCTTACTTCCTCCCGCCTGTTCGCCCGATAGTCGTAGTTCGAGAGTTCGAGTGCCGATAGGTTTCCTCTTCTGCCGATTGCCGGCGACAATCGACAGTCAGTAAAAATGAACAAGCAGTTAGTTCTCCACAGAACAACAACCTCCTCCGGTCGAGGATCAAATGGCAGTTGGTCATTTTCCTTCTCATTACTACTACTACTACGGCTTTAAGTTCGCTGCCTGACGAGCTCATTTACGTAAGCGTGTCTGAAGCTGACAAAGCGGGGGCCTATGTGGTGACAGAGGTTACGAACCATGCTAGCCTCTGTGTAGGCAAGACGAACCATGACCATGCTGGCTTCTGTGTAATGGCAGCATGAATGGAAGGATACTAGGATGACAGGGCAACGACTATAACGGCTGGTGGACTTGACTAAGGTAACAAAAAATGACGAGCACGACATGATAACAAACGTTGGGCGGTCTGCCAAACATACGAACGCCGAATGCACGTGTCGCTATGTACACCGTTGAGTGGCGGCGTGGTCTAGGGGACCAGCGCGCTAGTCATGGTTGTCATGACTACCGGGGTGTCGCCGGTTCGATCCCTGTTGTTGATCGAATTTTCTTTGAGCGATGCTCATTGAGAATATATGATAAACCATACCGCTGAGGGTCAGCGACCATGCTGCCACAAGAACGGTTGGAGAAACCCTAGATATCTTAACATGTTTGGCCCTCGGTCAATTGAAAATATACCTCAGGTTAAGTTCCAAGCCCGTAGGGGACGGAGGATAGTCTAGAATTAAAAACAGTCTCCCTAAAAAATGTTTTTAATTTTTTTTTATGTACACCGTTGCAAATTGCAAACGTGCGCGGGGGGCAAACTTATACAGGTATGGCAAAACAGGCTGACCGGAGACGCGTAAGTCCTTGACCGAACCCGCCCCACAAGCACCTGCAACCAACGAATGCAGTTATTATAGGTTTAGTGTGATGATTATTTTTACTACTTCGACTACTACTATTACTACTACTCCTACTACTACTACTGCTACTACTTAAACTAAATTACAACAGGTCATTCGGCTGCAATCTGAACTACTGTAGTCGGTTTCTTCGAAGGACAACTTTCTCGTAGTCGGTCCAACCGGCCGACCGTGGTCGATGTAGGTCTGCATGTTTGTGTGTGTTACAGGTCAATCTAATCGCTTGAAAGCTGTAGCGCAATTCGGCCTGGATATATATATATATATATATATACTCTCTGGGAAGATCACATATACGTTTGACACATTCTACTGAATTGGTTGAGGAATAATGAAATATATATTTACGATTGTATCCTAGTATATATATATATATATATATAGCAATAGCAAGAGAGAAAGAAAGAAAAGGAGAAACTAGTTTTTTACATAAATGAATCAGCTCGATTTCATTCTATCTCTATCGCCAAAAGAGCTTATAGTAAGTTTCTGCACACGCATTTTTATTCGAAAGGTCCCAATGAACAAGTGTGGATCCGTTGAGTTCACGAATCTCCTCTATGCGGGCTGCCAGGTTGAACACGGTTTCTCCGTCCTTTATTATCTTCTGCATGCCGAGCGACGAAATGTTCATCGTTGCAATGATGTGTAAGACTTATGACCTGGCGTATGGCCTAGCGCAAAGCAATTGCACGATATTTGTTTTTACACGTAAAACTCACGCAAATATTCATTTCTTGCGCACCTAACGTTAACAGGGCTACACTTGAGCAATCACCAACCTAGGGTGCAATGCAGTGAGCAAGTACGAGGCCCTGTGATGTGTGTCTTCCAACTTCCGGTTCAATCCAAGAGGACATGTTTTAAACACACACACACACACAATTGTAATAACTGAGTAATATATAAAATATTAACAATGTGTGCACACACAACATGTGAGCACACAATCCGCGCTTAAGAGTAGCGTCGTGTATAGCTTACAACACGTGTTGAGCGAATGACAGTGGGAAGCAGACACAGAAAGACAGAATAAAGAGAGACAGAGATGCGGGGAGAGAACGGGAGATATTGTATCTAATGTCTGTGCAATGCGATTACGGATCTCTGCTGTGGCGTGCTGTATCACTCTGTATCCCGACGACGATAAAAGAATTCCAACGCATCGGATCGAAGCCACATGCAGCGCTTACGGGCACGCGTTACGGATTACTCTATCGACTGCCAATAATCGCGCCGGCCGGCCAACAAAGGCAGGCCCGAAAAAGGAGAAAATCCGACGCTGCTGCGCTGAAAAAAAGATGATTCGACTGATTCGACTCACTGCGCGTTTCTGTTTTTTCGTTTTGTCTGCAAAAAGGCCCGAATCAACACAACAAATGCACCAACAACAACACAAAAAACGAGATTTTAATAATGATACGACCAATGGCTTCCAGCGTTGTCTCTTTTTTAGACATTTTCTTCATCTCTCTATATATATATATATATATATATACATATATATATATATATATATGTATATATATATATATATGTATATATATATATACATATATATATATATATATATATATATATATATATATATATATATATATATATATATATATATATATATATCTTTAATATCGCGTGCAACTCTTGGCTGACCCGCAATTAACCACTTACCTTGATTAGCAACTCATGCGCAATCGATGGCACGCGTGCTTCAGCAATGCCGATATCCGATTTGGCTTTGAAATTTTTGTTGTTGACAATTTTGCCACACAAACGATTAGTCAGCGCGCAATTGAGAGTCGCATTCTTCAAATGAAAGCCAACCGAAACATACACGCTAGATAGATTAGTGAGAAACAAATCGTGTGTTTTTGTGTTCGCTTTGTTGTCAAAGTGTACGTGTGTGTTATCTTAGCTAGTTCTTTTTATCGCTGCCTGTGAAAGTATACTTTTTTTTTTGTCTGTCTTCACAGTTATTGAGGTGAGACGTGAACGTTACTGAAAAGAAGCTATGCCGGTGGTTCTGGTGCGGTTTGTCTGTCTGTCTGTCTGTTGACTCGAAGTAGAGAAACTCTCAAAGAGAAAAGTCGCGGACAGGCTTTGACGATAATAAATTGACCTAGACCGTAGTCATATGCCATTACGTAAAGCTGTCACTTCTAAACCACAATCGACATACTGCGATCCCGCAGAATGTCGTTTAGTGCTTCAGCGTTTACAGTCGACGTCAACGCATTTTGGGACCGGAACTCTATACAGCGTTGATCCACCTTTTCTCTGCAAAGGCACCGTGTGAAGAGCGGCGGGGTGCAAGAATGATTTCGCTCGGAAACCTTCACCCGGTCGGCTTCAGTGCGAAAACCTTCGGCACCTATGACAACAGGCAAGTGATCTGTTCTAAACTCGTTCACAGTTTTACATATGTACTAGGAAAGATGCGCCCTGCTATATCTTGTATTTTGAAACTGTGCTGTAGTATGATTGAATCGTATGTATTGCGAAATATGGGAGAGATTAAGAAGACTGGACAGAAATACACAAGTCTAGGTACATGTATGCATGACAGTGGTTAGTTGACGGAACGGGGTGGAGGAAATATTTGCTGTCTCTGGCACTAAGCACTGCGGGTTCATCCTGGCGTGACACATGAACTTTTAACGCAAGTTTTCCTAAAAGTTAACGATTTTGGATGAGGTTCTAGTAAATCTAATTGTGTATATACACATTGATAATGTACACATGACGGTGTATCTCGACAACAGACAATGGCTTTTCACTCTAATGTTAATAGTCGCAGATTTAGTCTCGACAAGATCTTGTTCCTCGTGTAACCGAGTAGGTTCTATTAATCTATATAAATATATAAAACCATATATAAACGCACTCAGCTTTATTGACAAGGGCCCAGACAGTATATATATATATATAGTTAAAAGATTTTATTGGTGATCAAGTTCTACTTTATCTGTGGGCCTTTGCGAACAAAACGTCTGTTGTTAAGTGTTGTCTGCCATTGTTGTTCCTTAGCGAATCAAAGGCTACTAAACGTTGCTTGATTCGAACAGCGCTGCTGTGCTCTTTGCAAAGAGAAGCTAATTTACG
Organism: Dermanyssus gallinae; assembly: GCA_003439945.1. Lineage (NCBI taxonomy): Eukaryota > Metazoa > Arthropoda > Arachnida > Mesostigmata > Dermanyssidae > Dermanyssus > Dermanyssus gallinae. The sequence goes on from QVRM01003324.1 coordinate 49,087, forward strand.
TAAAACTATGTATTTTTTTCAAATAGTTACAAATTTATTTACTTATATGCAAGAGAACTCTGTATACTTTTTTGTTAAAAAACAGGACTCAATGAAACGGCCTCAGAGTTCAAAAATATGTGCCCTCTACGGGCCTGAAGCTGTGTATCAGGGCACGGTAACGTAGTGCCGTGATTGACGTGACAAATCGGCCACGATGAACACGTCGGTCTTCTACGGTGGGCACGTAAGTATTAAATTGTTTCGCTAGTAGATTGTTATGCAAGTTTCAGACAGTCGACAAGGCTGTGCACGTGAAGGCACGCATCTCGTGGGTCAATTCATTCACTCGCACCTTTCTTTTAGTTAAACCTACTTTCGGGTTTCGACGAAACGTAGATTTTGCCAAAACCTTAAGTGTTGTAGAATGCACTCCCGTGAGTAAATCACGTTTGAAACTTCAAACCCTTTAAACAGCGGCTTTATGAAACGCGCCGATGTGCGATTACCACACAGACTCATTAAAAACGGCACAACGAGCAGCAGCATGATCAACTGCGCTCTTCTCGTTGAAAAGCGCAAAGAGCCTCCTTTTTCATTTGAAAACTTGATTGTCACCTACGAAACGAGGTACCGCTAACGACTGCAATACCAACAAGGCACGGCGTGACTTTCTGCAGAACATGAAAACAACGAAGTTAGTTGAAAGTACAGTCAGGAGCTCCTAGTTTTAAGCAGGTCATCGTCCAGAGAAACGTCTCGAATTCTGCAATCGAAGATACATCCTTATTTTCTGCTAACAACGCCCACCTGCCCGCATGCACACGTGGCGATCTGCCGCAAACTGCTACATTTTTCATAGTATGTTCTGCCGTATCTACCCTATAGTTGTGACCTTTCTTAGAATATCGTCGGTTCAGCTCACTTCAGAATTGCAGAACTAGGAAAGAAGCCTTGAAAATTGAGTTTTTAAGGGCTTCAAGAGCCACCATAACCTAAATGTTCATAAAGCGAACGTAACATTCTGGAAGGATGACGTTTTCTCATTGAATGAGCGTTAGAGAAATGTTATCGAAAAAAAAAGAGACGGTGTCCATACCATTGACAAACGTGGCCCAAATTAAATACATTTCAAGAATTTGTTTTGTATCACACAGCAATCAACAACAGTTGCTATCCGACAGATCCGACAGACCTACTAGGCACACACGGAAATGTATTGCCTATGAAGTGTTTCCGTAAGCGCGTAGTCATCACGGCTGCGCTGTGGTGGCTATGGTGCTGTGGTGGCAATTACAAGCATATGTTCGTTTATTCGTAGACACGATAATAAAGCGACAATCACGTAATATCGTTGGCAACCGTTGAAAACCGCTTCAGCGGGGGCAGCAACCCACAGCCAATGAACAGCCGAAAGAAAATAAGCGGCAAAGCAAACGACCACAAAACGAAAACAAGCCCTTCCTCGGCGAGAGCACGCGAGATGAATCGAGCAAGGAAACTACACGGTAAGTGCTAAGCTATGGCAGAATACGAAGACGGAGAGCATCGGGGTAGCACAATGTCACGGGCGGGGAAAAAGAGGAAATTGAACGAGGAATATGGACAGGCGGTTGGTCTATCGATAGAGCGACGGCCTGCTGGGAGGGAGGGGTGGCTGGCTGGCAGGGGGAAAAGGTTGATTGTTGACAAACACACCAACTAGCTTCATGACCATAGCAACTTCATGATCGCACGGAGAACTGCACTCGAAACGTCGAACATCGGAATAGCGTGGGAACGACGTTGCTGGGTCGACAATGGGGCTAGAGTGGCGGCAGTTTGACCGATAGAGGTAGGTATCATGACGGTCGAGATCTATAGACGGGGAACTCGGGATCTGGTACAGATCATAGCAGGGCGTCGGGTCCACTCAACGCAGGCACAGATAGTTAATGTAGAAGTAGTGGTAGTCTACAGCAATCGGCAAATGAACGACTCGGAGGGATGGCAGAGACACACCTGATTGAGAGTCGCCGAAGCTTGCAAACTGGCCTGCTCATCTATGACCTATCCGTACTGGTTTCTGCGCGAATGCCGTTTTCTCGTATGACCGTTTCGCGTTTCACTCGATTTAGTTTGGTTGACAGCAACATCGTTTACACTCTGGCGATGGTGGCAATCATAACAATGATGATAATTAGGGACGCCCGATAATAAGGTTCTGCTATGAAATGATTGGAAATTGAAATAAAATGAGGTTGCCGATTATTGCTGACAGCAATCAACAGGTGACAAAGATGACAACAACAACAACAATATGACGTTCGGCTCTAATGATTGTTAGCAATAACATCAACGACCTACTTAAATAAAACAGCTCCACAGAATTCGAAAAAATTGAACTCCGCCAAACACGATTGCATCGAACAATAGGCACAACTTAAAATAACTTATACTTGTACATTTGCAACAGTAGAGATCGGATAGTAATTAATAACAAGAAGCGGCCGCTACAAGCAGCATCACTGAGAGCGCAACAACAACAACAACAACAACAACAACAGCGACGACAACAACAACGACATTAATACTCATAGCGATCACTAGTAACAACAGGTGATGGCAAGGATTGCCAACAGCGATAATCAACAACGACAACAATAACAACTTTAACGTCAGCAACAATGACAACTGGGGGCGAGAGAAGGATAACGGTAGGGAGAGAGAAGGCTTGAAGGCGATAGCACAAGCAGCTCAACGAGGATCTCACGAAAGAATTGACAATTAAGCAATCGAAACGCGCGCATCATCGCCATAGAAGGCACTGAATCCGCCACAGCCATCGCCGTGGCAGTAACAGCAGCAGCAGCAGCAACAATAGCAACAACAACCCTTACTTGGCTTCATCGGCTGGCGCTCTTTTTGTAGCCGTAATGGTTGTTGCTGTTGTTGTTGTTGTCGTTGACGTTGTCGCTGTCGCTGCTGTTGTTGATGTTGTTGTTGTTGTTGTTGTCGTTGTCGTTGTTGTCGCGTCTTGTAACTCAGATTCATGTACGTATCTGGCGCAGTAAACATGAAGCTAGCGTAGTTTTTACGGCTGCTGTTCATCAGGCAGCGAAACACTGGACGAGCCGAAGGGTCGAAGAAGAACTACAGCGCTAGAGCGGGGGAAAAAGCGATGAAAGAGAAGATATTGAGGTACAATGTGGGCCTTCGTGAGGTCTCATTTAAGCGATGACCCCCCACCGCTTCTTTCATCTTGTGATGATCATCTCGACGATGACGAGGCCGATGATGGCGGCAAAGTATTGTTCAACTTTGGCATTATTAAGTGTCATTATTACAAATTCTTTTGAAGTTTCGCGTCGCTGGTCGCCAGCATGATCGGTCGACTTGTTATTGTTGTCGTTGTTGTTGCTGCTGTTGTTGTTACTGCTGCTGCTGCTGCTGTCGAATTATTTCGTTGAAAAATTGCCTCTAGCAGCCACCCGGCTCTGCACTACGCCGCTCATTATCGTAACCGTAACAATTAAGCACGACCTACCTGCTCCGACTAATGTGCCCTTTGTGATTGTTCTGTACGGTGGGTATGCGTATATATATACAACACAACATACCAACTCTCATCCTCATTGAGCTATATGACCTCGAAGCCTGAGCGGATAATTGCACTATCGGACATTGCAGTTCAAAAGCTCTGAAAAAGATATCACCGCGCAATATAGATAGATACCTATAGTCAATTGGCGCATTGCCATTGCCACAACGACGCGGTAAAAAGATTGTTAGTTTGCGAGTTTCGAGTGGCCCAGTACATCTGATAACTGCACCCCTTGCATTTTTTTTAACTATTGACTTCTGTGCAGATATACTGTCCTAATCATAACGTTCGGGAAACAACCGTATATATATATATATATATATATATATATATATATATATATATATATATATATATATATTAAATAATATAGAGTGTAGCAAAACTATATCTATCCAAGGCCGGTAGCGTCATGCAATAATGAAGGCTGTATAAAGACTGTATGTTTCAAACAAAATCATTAGCATTTCGTTGACGGTCAAATTTACCAAATATCTAGCAAACAAGACTCTCCTTGGTCCTAAACTTAATTCAGCAATAACGCCATACTGTTACTAAGCACGCCTACACCGTCCTGTCTCTACCGTACACTAGCAAACAAGTATGCATCAACGAGCTGCTGATTCTAAAGATCGCTTTTAAATAATGGTCCAAATATGCCAAAGCTTACGTTCAAGGCCATGTGGAGCTAGCTTCTCACTAGAGCTAGAAGTGAAAATAATTGAATGCCTTTCAACCAATTCTAAGTGTATCTCTCTTGCTCCTTTTTATTTTTCCTTAGAAAGCATTAGCTACCGGAGTTGTCGAACCCGGTGACGTGGTGCATTCATCTGCGCCTCGCGACCGGAGGACACACATAGCAGGTGCGCGGGTTCGAGCCCCGCCGTTGCACCGATTTGTATTCATGGGGGTCTATCGTCTATGAAGCAATGCGCAAAGCAGTCCCATTGACGTTAAATCTTGGCTAAGAGTCAGCCCAGAAAAGCTACCGGAGTCGTTCCCAACGACTCGACAAACGCGTAAGCGCTTGCATCCGGTACACGCTCACTGATACGTCTAAGAATGCAAACGAAACGTGCCTCCCTCAAACACGACCTATTTACTTATATCAAAAACAGAATTTAAAGATTCGTTCTTGCTGTACGCTCTTTTCATACCAAGACCAATTTTGGCCACATGCCGCTTATAAAAACACTCTCGTTGGTCCTCATTCGGAATCAATTCGCACTATAAATCATATTTAAGAAGGCATTCTTACCTGGGTCTTGCTTATCTTGCTTATATATACGTGTATATATATATTAGAGGTAGCCGAATAACCCGTAAATATTGTGCAGAGATCAGGACCGTGCAAAGGTGGGCCAAGAACACCTGACAACCCGATAGGTTTTTTTTGTGGGACTTTTTGGACACCGGTCTGGAGACTACTCGATTCTAAACTTTGGACAAGCTTAAGCAAGCCCTTCGTAGGCAGTGGAACAAACTTGACATCTCATACTTCTGACAAACAGTCGATGGCGTTTTCAGCGGGATGCCGACGTGTGTGAACAAGAATGGTGGATTATTTATATATATATATATATATATGTACATATACTTATAGATATATACATACATACATATGTGTACATATATATATATATATATATATATATATATATATATATATATATATATATGTGTACATATATATATATATATATATATATGTGTACATATATATATATATATATATATATATATATATATATATATATATGTACCACACATATATACCACAAACATGTAAACATAAAGTGCCTCTGTATGTGTGTGTATGTTTGACGTGACTTACGGTTTATCGAGTCAAATCGTCGGGAATCAGCGGTTTAAAAGCGCAAAAATGGACAACGGCTACCGGAGAGGCAGCCGTGTTTGGCAGTTTCCGTTCATTTCCTACCTACGGAATGTAATATTGGCTATTTTTTGGTGCTGCTGCCGCATTTGTCTGCGCGGCGTAACGTCGTCCGTCGAGGCACCGATCACCAGCAGCGCCGTCATTCTAATTAATGTGGAATTTATTCGGAGTGCGCTTCAGGACGCGTGACGGGTCGACTTTTATCTTTGCCGACAACCTGTCATCGAAAATCGCCGCCGAGAGTTGAAGTCACAAGAATATAGCAAAATTCCGTGTCATATACATATCTGTACAAATAGGTGTAATTACAGTTATCAGGTGTGTTAGCAAATACGGGCTTTTTCATTCTATTTTCTTCTCTATCTTTATACATACAAATCGACGGTAAAATCTCATCTCAAAAATCAGAGCAGAAGATGCCCACAGTATCTCACCTATAACTTAGCATAGACGTGGCTCATAGTACGGTTCTATGGAGATCTGGGCCATCAGAGAGTGAAGCTTAAGGGGGGAGATGCGTTTAGTGGGTATGGGTTTCAGCGGGCTATTACCCATCCGCTGGGATCGAGTTCCACACTGCTCGAATTGGAAATTGGGACCTCCTAATTTTCTACTCGTAGCAACTGTACGTAAAAGTATTTAACCCTCCTTCATAAAAAAAACGCTTAGCATAAACGTGGCTGTATGCCTTTCTTGGGCTGACTGTGAAAACTGCATGCGCCCTCCAACCACAATGTTTTACTATGTACATTCCCGTATATAGAACGCATGTCTCGTAGCTAGTAGTAACCAGACGAGCAAAAAAACGAGTCTTTTTCATGGTGCGCAAACCATAAAAGAAACCGCAAACCGGCGCAAGCGTTCCGAACTACTGCCATCACCTCACTGTGTAGGAAACGCAGTCACAGATCCTAAACGTGATGCTAACCGCACTCTGTGCGATCAGGTTTGTATTGTTTAACGATTTTTGCACAGGTCCTTGTTAGAGGCTGTACGTATTCCGTAGAACATTCTCCTTTAGCACCAAAGATCTTCCGGGGTCAACGCTCGTCAGTTTAGGCAGTTGTCTCGACTGGCTGCTTGCTTGACTGTTGACGTCCTCAGGAGGAATATGAAGTCATATGGCACCACAAAATGCTGTTTCGACCCAAGACAAGGCACCGAAACCGTGATGTCAGAGTCTGCTCTACCTATAGCTTCCGCTATACCATATCATGTCATGCCATGCCGCGTGCAGATAGATAGGTACTGGTGCTGCGCCAATGCGATCTACGTGACTGATCTATGGCGTGGACATTTGCCATGACGTAGTCTCTCATATAATAGATGTTTTCTCGCCCAGGTGGAATAAGTTTGTTCTTACTACGAAGATAAATGGGGTAATGTGCGCTTGAAAGCGTATCACCATTGGCGTTCGACATACGTGTAATTAAGACGACTCAATAACAGTTGATAAACCAGGCGAGTTCGATAAAGGAACAAGCGCGATTGAAAACCGCGATCGGTCCGATGAGCGGCAAGAGTCAGAGCGAGCGAGTTAGAGCGAGATAGCGAGCGAGTTAGAGCAGATAGCAAGGCTTCAGGCCATTCCTTTGCCGCGGCTCGACAATGATACCATACTTAGCATTGTCTTCGGTCTGATTCGCTTAAAGTTGTACTAGGTGAGACACACCGATGTCTTCTCGACGGGAGAACATGCTCTTGCTTGCAGGAGGAGCGCCGGAAGGTTCTTAAAGCGTCGAGCCCGGGAGGGGTGGTGCATCCGCCTGCGCCTCGCGACCGGAACGGGGCTCCGTCTATGAGGCAAAGTGAAAAGCACTCTCGTAGACGTTAAATCTTGGCTGAGGAATAGCCCAAAAAAGTGTGGGCCTTTAAGGCAATGTCGGCTCTGAGCAATGTAATGCACCAAACAATGCGGTCATCCCACATACCTGCAGTTACAATGTCCGGGTCACGGACAGAGGCGCAAAGGTAGCAGAACGTTTTCGGGCGCAGCTGAAGACCAGAGTCGCTTAAAGAGAACGTGAACGCTCAATTCCCGTTGGATAGCCATGAGCCTACAGGAAGCCCTTGGCAATATAGGTAGATTCCACTCTGGAAGTACAGTCTTGGCTCCCCAAGATTCAACTACGTTCTACGAGCGTCGCCCACTATGCAATCCCTTGATTAACTTAGGCTGAACGACAAAGCCGGCCAAAATATACTTGGAGAAGTTCTAAACGTCAGACTAGAAGATTTAATTTCTGGGGGAAAAGGCGGTCTCGGAAGTAGGAGCGCTGTCGATTTTGCTAGTCACGCAGCGTCACTTAGCCAGTTTGACCCCTTGCGAAATTTCTGCTAGAAAATACTATACGACCTGAGATTTTAGGAATAACAGACCAGACAGAGGAGACAGTGAGGGCCACTATCGGGCCCGGTCCAATAGAGGACAACACCCGCCGGACCAGTAGCGACAGAGAGATTCCTTTGCAAACTTTTCTTTTGTGCAGTGTGTTGAGCTGAGAGTGAGGTGGATGGCCTTAACCCGATAGGCGGTTTAAGAGGCTCTGGACAGCTTAGCGGATGAAAGACTGAAAAACCCTCTCTGGCTCATATTAGAGGCATGCGGAACTATATCACATTATTCAACGAGCGTTTTGGGAAAGCACAACTGCCTGTTACCCTACCTCAAAACCTAGAGCACCTGAGCTCGAAAACAATAAGAGATCTGATAGCTAACATCATGTTGACCGCATGGTAAATATTTAGCCTGGAACGCTACAATGTCTTGCACGGCAGCGCCTTCATTATTACGCTACAGCTCCGCCGCCACTGGATGGCCGGTTGCGTGTTGCTCATGGATACCAACCACTTCAAGGCAAACATTTTGTAGACTGGACTTGTGAAGACTTAAAGTTTGGCCCGTGAGCTTAGGCACAGTCAATAGTGGTGCTGTGTTCACTCGATTTGCGTTTTGCAAGATAAAGCGAGATCGCCGAGATCAGGCCGGACGCGCGGCCGGCTGGACCACCGAACGCAAGCAGCCCAACTAGACGTAGGTCTAGACCAAGCAACACCCAGAGGTAGGGTACTCAGCAATCATTACTTCGGTACGCATTCGGCGGGCTGCAAGCCAGCTAGAACGAGACACAAAGGCAGAAAGGAACATATCCAGAGAGGGGGAGGGGGAGGAAAGAGAAAAAAGAGTATGGCAGAAAAAATAACCATAAAAGAGATAGATATAGGTAGGGAAGGAAGGGAAAGATAAGAGGGGAGAGACAAATAGAGATGGTGAATCTGGGAGCGGGAGAGGGAGAAAGGCACAACGAGACTCAGTCAGAGGACGCGCCCGACGCCCGACACGATTCGAGCCGATTAAAAAATATCCCAATTTCGACGACAATAATAATAAAAATCATCGCAAGCAGCAGAGAGCCGAGGCAAGAAAAGTAACCAAGCGACAGACAGGCCGACCCACCGCCGACCAACAGACAGACTCAGCAAGCGGAAAAGCAAATGAAGGGGTTCGCTGGGACACCCGTCGGTCGGATGAAGCCGAGTCCGAGTCGAGATGAGAGTGGCTGTTATCTTGATGATGAGGATGATGATGATGATGGTGATGATGATAATGATGACAACGCTAAAAAGAGTATGCGTTACTACTACTAAAAAATAGCATGCATTACTACTGCTACTACTACTACTACTACTGCTACCACCACTGCTACTTTTGATAATGCTGCTCCTAGTTCATAAAATATTTGGCCGCGCTTGGTCAGTTCTTCTCTCCCCCCTGCACCCCGTCCCCCCCCCCCCTATTTATCCGGACACCCCGGACCCCACGGACTCGAGAACCCCTTCCGGCAAGCACGCCGACGAACAGATGCAGGGTTTTGGTCGTTGTCGTAGATGAATCCGCACTAGCAGCAACAACAATAAGCAAATAAAAAACGCTCTCCGACTCCATTCGAACGCTGGTCGATGTTGGTGGTGCTATGCTGCTGCTGCTGTTGTTGTTGGTGTTGGCGGCGGCTGAGCCGGTATGGTTGGATGTCGACCTAAAAAATGACTACATCATTCGTCGGCCAGTACTGGCCAGTATCCAGCCAACCCAGTGTACACTATACCCCCAGTGCTGCTGCTGCCGTTGCCGCTGCTCCTCGGGGGAACGGGCAAATATGTCGAATAGCTTTGGCTCTGGTAACCACGACTGACTCGCGTTCGGCCACTGGGACACTATTGCTGCTGGCCGAGTCTGCTGATCAAGAATCAGACGCCGCTTGCTTCCAGCTCTGCGGAAGGAAAGAGTTTGCTGAATTTGCTGGATTGCTGCCCCCCCCCCCCCCCCCCCCCCACCTGGCCTAACGCCTCGTCCGTGGCCGCCGCCGTCAGGATGACAACGCGATCGGCAACGGCTCCACCACCACCAACTACAACAACAACAATAACAACAACAGCAACAAAAAATAGCAGCAGCAACAACAACAACGCAGGCGACAAAAAACTTTAGACGTTTGCAACGATCCACAAGTTGTGGCTAGTTTTTTTTTTACCTCATCTCAGGCTCCTCCGGCAGCATTCCCACTCGGTGCGGACTCGCGGCAAAACCCAGCCCAGCCCAGGGCAGGCCAGTCCAGTCCAGTCGAGTCCGTCTGTGTCCATCAAATAAAAAGACAAAAAACAACAAAATGAACGAAACGTATGAAGTAGGAGGACATAACAGGAGTCTAGCTCTGGCTGAGTCAATCGTCTGCTGATGCACTGCATATATGCGTGTGTCGTTTTTAAGCAACAATATGCGGCTAGAGCAGCAACAAATAGAAAAGATCTGTTGAATCGAATAAAAAACATGTCGTATATAACGACGACAGCGACAGTGACAGTAGCGGCGCGGCGTCAGCAAGACCAACGGCTAGCAAAAAACATTAGAAAACGGTTTGACCAATCTGATCATAATAAAATCTGCTTGGTTGGTTCGTTATTGCGTGTGATTCTCTATGTGCCTGCGTGTAGAAATCGATGACTGTCGTGCGCTGTCCTGGTCTAGTGTGTAAATGTGCATGGTGAAACCTTAGAATTCTCGGGAGACTGGCACCGTTCACAGGCATTAACCACCGCGATAACACAAGGACGTACATACGAATCGGGACTTTGCGCTTTGCTTGACGATAATAATTATAAACGTTTATACCTCACAATTGTAATGAAATAATAATAATAATAATAATAATAATAATAATAATAATAATAATAATAATAATAATAATAATAATAATAATAATAATAATAATAATAATAATAATAATAATAATAATAATAATAATAGTAATAATGACTTAGGTATCAAAATTAGTGCTAACACGGGTGACCAACGCGAGGATAAGTTTCTGCGTCAGCAACTCTCGCTCGCAGAGTGTAGGGGAAACGCCGCCGCTGTCATCGGCTCTATGGATTGAGAAGCGGGGGTGAGCCTAGGCGGATACACGTTTAGGTCCCGCAATTGTAGGGAAACACCAAAAAATTGAATAAAAATAATTATTATTAATAATAATTTGTAATAACTGAATGATTATAAATAATAATAATAATAATAATAATAATAATAATAATAATAATAATAATAATAATAATAATAATAATAATAATAATAATAATAATAATAATAATAATAATCGGTGTAGTATATAATTTGTAGTTATTTTGTTATCGCCTTATTGGCAACCGGTAAACCTGGCTAGAGAAAACTCACATTAAAACTTAAAACGAGACACGCCAATGAGAAGCTAGTTCTGTTTGTGTATACAATACAGTAGGTTACAGGCTGCATATGCGCGCTGCCTGAATCACACGTTTGAACATACACCTGGCCAAACGAAAACGCTCCGAACGCATCCGCCCAGCGGGCGGTAGTGGGCGAAAATAAGCGGAGAGGCGATGTCGTTTATGACTACGATGACCACAATCCAGGCTAGGGCCGAGAAAATGTGTGCAACAACAGGTGCAGGTAGAGAGGTCAGTTGACAACAGTGGGCGTGACAAAAAATAGTATGGCGCTACGGTAGTTAGTCCACGGTGGTTAATAGTTGTCTTATTAGCTTACTAGATAACTGGTCTTGTCCCTTGTCTCACTTTAACCAGATTTTGTAAATCAAGCTGAACTGTTGAAGCAATGACAATGATGACGACTATAACAGTTTGCTCCCGGTGAACTCCCCGATCACCGCTGTGATTTAGACAGTCGCTGGCCAGCGCTTGGTCCGCTTAACTCAGGGAGACAGCGGCAGGAATTATTGTAAACACTGAAAAGGAAACATGGTCAAGCAAGATAAAATTAGGGAAAAATCTAGAAATTGAAGCTACAATATTTAGGTGCGAATAATTTACAGAGGGAACGAAAGAGAAAGAAATCAACTAGAAAAAACATCGAGAAACGCAAATACTCAACAATCAGACAGCACAAACGATAGGAGTCGCTAGTTCAATTCCGACGCGACACAAACCACTTTTCATTGGTGCAATCTTTCTCAGGATTTGCAGATTTGGGTGAACGTTATGAAAAATAAGAACATCAAGAAGAAGAGTCAGCTGAGAGGAAGAAAGGTCGAGACATTCGCAGAAACGCGGCTTCAGGACGAGGGGGAAGACAAACAGAGACGTAGGTAACGATTTCCGTTGGGCGGCGGCAAGATGCGCGCAAAAAACGTCGTTTTTTTCAATATCATCTGTCACCAGTTGATCGGACGGCATACTTCGTCGGAGCGAGCGTTCAAACGGGCCATTGTTGTTTTGCTGATATGCTTCGTGTGTCGTGGCCGAAAAGGCGGAGCCAAGGAAAAAGGCTATCACGACACAGACGACATCTCGTCCTTTTCTTTTTCTTCTTTTTTCTGCGTTCTGTACTTCTGATGCCGCCACCACAACCATCACCACCACAACCACCACCACCACCACCACGACGGATGATGGGTTAGGCCGAATAAAAACGTTGATACAGAGCGACAACGACACAAAGAAAAACGAAAACATTTTCACTGCGGTACAACACAATGCGCGGCGCGTGGATGTGCCCATGTGTATGCGTCTGTATCTCCATTCGCATGGCGTCACTTCGTTCTGATCGTCGTCTCGCCCTTTAACGAGCAGGGCTATCAGAATTCGATCCGGCGCCTTCCTTTATTTAGCTAGCCCATTGCGTTCGTTGGACGGTCACCGACTTGCTGCTGCTGCTGCTGCTACTGCTGCTGTTGTTGTTGATTGACGACTGATTTTGCTGACAGCGACGAAGAAGAAACAGCAAGATCTGTAGAGCTAGAGCTGTACCTATTTACCGTAGGTACAGGGTGTAATGCAGCCGTGCTTGACCCATGCCAGGTCCAAGTCCGGCACGGTCGTTCGTATGTACTGCGGCGGTTCTGCGCGCGTACCGCAAAGTCGTGCGACGCCACGGAGGAAGGACGACGTCCGAAGGGGCGGCGTTTAGGGCATACTAGAGTCTATATAAAGAACGCTCGCGACGTTGGACCGCATTTACTGCCACCGCAACGCGGCCGGCCGGGTTGATGTCGTGTGTTTTGCTAGATCGGCAAAAAGATTCGAGTTCAGCTCGGAAATGGCTAAAGTGATTATGGTTGAATCGCAATCGGTGATCTGACACTATATAGCCAACTCTCTCTCTCTCTCTCTCTCTCTCTCTCTATATATATATATATATATATATATATATATATATATAGAGAGAGAGAGAGAGAGAGAGAGAGAGAAGGAGGGAGATTTTTAAACCTAACGTCAGACGTTTACTAGTCTATATATATATATATATATATATATTTATGTGGTCCCTCTGAATTTGTCCAACAAGCTTTGAGGTCTAGTACGACTCGGCAAAAATCTTTAAAAATATTTTTCCAATCAAACAAGGGGCAGAAATGTTTTCTTTTAGAGTGAGATCTAAATTACAAAAAGGGGTTGTAACAAGATTTGTATCCTCACATATCTTCACTACATCTGCGATTGCGAGAGCCCGAGTCATCTTATCGAAAAACTAAACATACCTGTGTGCTTTGAGGAAAATTTGCGTCTGTTGAATTGAATTCTACGTTAGCTCAAGGCAGAACAAATGTTGTATTGGAGATAATTCTCAATAAATAAAACTCTTTGCAAATTTATAATTTGGCTTTCACCCATTTTTAGAAGACATTTCTGCCGCCTTGTCCTATTGGAAAAAAGCATTTTTTTTGCTGAGTGGTACTATATACTACCAAAGTATTTTGGATGAATTCCGGGAGACTATATATATATATGCTTATACACAATCTATATATATATATATAGCCGCGATTATGTTAGCTTCAATGCACTGATATTTCTTTTTACAACAAAGAACATATCATTAACATAGGCTACGCATATGCGTAAAAGATAATGCCTTGTGTAACAACTTTATACATGTTTTTTTTAAGTATTTATAAATATATACTAAAGATATGTCTGATATAGATATACAGTTCCAAAGATTACGACGATGATGGAACCAAGCTACTGACACGATTGCTTCGCCCAAAAAAGACGGGCTTGTTCATTCATTCATGCTCGTATTGAAGGTAAAGGTGAAGAACGGTGGAAGGTTGAAGTTAGGCAGCGGGGACTGGAGTGCAAACGAGGCGTTTCTTAGTGTTGGGAGTGTCTCCGCTCGTCGGCGCTTAGGCTTGGGGTGAGGCTGGCCAACGATCAACGGCAATACACAAGGCACTATTTAACGACGACGACGGCGACAACGCCGACGACAACAACATCAACATCAGCTACAACAATGACAACAACAGCGATAGCAACAACAACAACAACAACAATAGAAACAAGGACAACGACAACACTGGGCGCTCGCTGGCTCTCGGTAGCGGCAGGCCGCCACGCTACCATCCATAGAAGCCGCAGTGGCCGCAACTGCCGATGAGGGTTGCCTCCAGAAGTCCAGTAAAAGAGTTGATCCGGCCGGCAAGCAGACATCTGAATTGGCAGCTCCGAACTTCATCGATCACACTCACCTTCCTTGTAGGGAACTCGCCGTCTGTTCGCCGGTTCGTCATGGGCCCATCCCCTCGCCCGTCTCGACCCGACGGCCCCCCGAAAGACAAAGCCCGAATCGTTACTTCACCCAGTGCCTAGCATCTCTTCATTCGCTCACCCATATCTACCATCTATAGCAGTGGCAATGGCCAACGTTGCTGTAACAGTCAATAGTGACAATCGTTGTAGCAGTAGTAGTAGTAGTAGTAGTAGTAGTAGTAGTAGTAGCGGTAAATGGGGGTAGTAGGCAATAGAGGTAATAGGGGTAGTCGTAGAACATCTATCTACTCGTTTCCTTCAATCATTCATTTCCCCATTGACAACTGGGAAAGCCGGGCGGCCGGCTGCTTGCCTGTCTGCGTGCGACGTGCGTGCGTAACCCGCGTTGTTGTTGTTGTTGTCATCCCCAGCTTCCTCCATATCCTCATCGGAGTAGACGAGAGAAGAACATCGGAAGCGGGCGTCCCCGGCAGCCGCAATCGCCGCCACTCGCCGTGAGATGTCCAATCCGTCCAATTCCGGACGAATCGCGCTACTGGCGGGCACACCTTCAAGCTCATCTATCTCTCTAATAATCTCTCGATCCCCTACCCCACGGCGACGACGACTACAGCGACTAGTAGTAGTAGTAGTAGTAGTACTACTACGACTACAACTAATATTGCCATACTACGCAACTACGGCCACTTCGACTTCACTAACCTCCCCCCCCCCCCCCCCCCCCACTGCAATAACAAACCCTACGACCTCAGCCGGTTCAGAGGTGAGCGCTGAATGTACTGGTGGGAGCACAGAGGTGAGCACTGGTGTCGAGATTGGATTTGGCGGCGTCGACACACCAGACCAAAGTGGGCTGTGTCTTGGCCGGTAGCGGTGTACATTCCTAGACTTGTGAAACATATAAGATTATCAACATTACACGCACACCCCACACCCCTGACTTCACACACCCATATACCTAGACTTTCGCTCGTCGTCGTCGTCGTCGTTGTCGTCGGCGTCGCCGCAGCCACCACTACCACCATCACCACCCATTCAGCTTCGAAAGGCGAGAAACAAACATGGCGGCCACCTCAACCCGTTCACCTTCATACTGACCTTGAACTTGGAGCTGCTGTTGCTGCTGCTTTTGCTACGGCTTCTGTGCGTTGGTCCAACCTTGTGCTGGGAGCCAGCACAGCCAGCATCACATAGAAGAACAGCGAGAAAGAGAGAGAGAGAGAGACAGAAAGAGAAAGAAGGGCCAGCAAAAGAAACAGCAGCGGTTCTGCTACCGTAGCTGGAGCTTCCATCCAAACGGGACGGGGTAGGAACGATGAGCGATCCGACCAGGCCCACTTGGCAGTTCCGGCTTTTGGCGCGGAGCGGAGCGGCTCCAAGCTTAACACGACGCTTCTGGTGGCGCGGACGTCATCGCGCGGTCGTCTATCAAATGCAAACAAGAAAAAAAAGAAATAATAGTATAGTAAACCTCCGTCAAGGAGACACTGAGCCAAAGCGATGAGCAGCAAGCGAGCGGTGATAGAGTAGAAGACTGCGACGACTTAGTTTTCAGCCAACTCGACGTACTGATTCTGGTAGTGCTCGCAGTGGTGGTGGTGATGGCGATGGTAGACGTTCGTTGTATGATGATGATGATGATCTATCCAATGAATGTGTCTGTCAAAGTCCCACCGCTGGTTTTAGTACACACGTCTTTGTTGTCTAATGGAGTATTTCTTGCAAGTATTTCCCATCGGAACTACTTTCACTGTGCCTCGCTGGACCTGAGGGATACAACACCAACAACAACAACGTTTATCAAGTTGAATGTTGTTGTTGTGGTTGTATAGCTATAACTTTTTGTTGTTGTAAACAACAACAACAACAACAACAACAACAACAAACAGTGTCAGAGTGCTTCAGTTAGATTATTGCTTGTGCCAGAGTGCTTCAGTTAGACTATTGCTTAGAAAGAATGTTGTGAGCCAGTTTTGCGGGAACTAGACGGGGACTTCAAAACAGCGACAGAGTCTGAAACAAAGCAATTTCATTCCTTTTAGAGGCCTCTTCAAGAAGCAACATCTGGTAGCTAGCATGCTCTTTTGGAGTTAAAACATCCAAAAACATTGCACGTAAGTCAAATATGCAGAGTGCATTATCATAACTTGCCAAATCTGCATGCAATATTTAGCAATATCAACCTCCTCTTAACGGTCTCCTTTACTTGTCCATAAAACATAGCAAGGAACAGCAGTGGACAGCGATTAATCTCTTTCCATTCAGGTATTACACAACGCAATAACGTTTAGAACTAGATAGTTCAAGACAAATCATCTCAGTGGTAACTCTGGTGCAAATTGATCTTGCATTTGGGCATTGTGTAGCAAAAATATTTACATGTGTATTCGCATTGACAATACACATGTAAAAACGTTATAATATAACTTATTTTATATCAAACGTTTATACATTTTATATTTATATTATATACTTGTTTTCTACTAACCGTATTCGTCACAAGACAATACAAAATAGCACTTACAATTATTTAGCACAGCATAATGAATTATGTGTATCAATTTGTCTATATAAACAAACTCAACCGTGTGGTATAAAAAGAGACGGGAAATAAATTATGTAAATGGATTCACTGGTTTCTTCATGGGAAACCTTTGTAGCTCACATCGAAAAGAAAGCACTGATGGCGTTAAGGCTGCTTAAGACTCCACAGATACTTGAACTCAAGGCAGCCCTAACTTCATTCAATATGAAATTAACACCAACACATCACACGGCCTTCAGCTCATATGTGCAAAACTAAGCGTTAAAACCTGAATTTCCGAAACGGGTATTAAGCTTACAAACTTTCGTATATAATCGACTCGTTTATTTGCTAGTCAATATCCCCGTGCATTCATAGAACATATTAGGAAACCGTTCGCCAAACCATGCATGCTGCCACTAGCGTATTTTGCTTTAGCTGATTTCCATTTCCTGTCCCTAACACTAAATGAAAATCAAAATCTTGTATTTTCGATTGGATTCTGCATATTCAGCGGGGTGAGATGCGCATGCCTTATTAGGATGATTGCAAGACTAAACTTCTACAAGCCTATATCCAAAGACTGTACGATCGCGCGAAAAGTGTGTGAACCTAGTAAAAATGCATGCTGAGGAGCAAACGATAAAATTTGCTATGTAGTTCTCACAAGTATTTTTATTATATCGCCACTAAAGCTTGTTAAATACTCACACATAATTACAAAAATGAATTTTATTGAATGACTCGCACTTGTATTTACAGGTAGCTTTGGAGATGGTTAGGTAACCTCTCTGTTTTGCAAGCCCATCGTGGTACCACTGTTTGGGAGGACTGAGAAAATGTTCCAAAAGTCTACCGTTTTTTGTAAGCGCAATACTTGCGTTTTAAACGGCAAAGGTCGAACTGATTCTTCAAAAGCTTTTGATCAGAGCTATTCTCTTACGCAGTATATATATATATATATATATATATATATATATATATATATATATATGACTGCTAAAGAGGGTTTTTGCGCTTTCAAATACATGCAGAAATAGGGTGGTCCACGTGTTGGAAGGTGGCCCACTGCTGACAGAGGAGCTACAAAAACGATGGAATCTGAAGAAGACGTGCGCCTTTGACGTTTATATGCGAAATTGGCGAACTAAAATAAGCGAGGTAGACATAGGAATTTATGGGACAGCAGCAATGAGAAGCACTGGGTGGAGGGCTAGCGGGGTAAAAGATCGCCATTTAACAACGGCCTTTGCAGCCCACGGATTTCATTACGTTCTATGCAACAAGGAGGGCTTCCATGAACCACAAGACGAATGTCGATGCAATGAATGCTGGAGTAAATGTGATAAGTACCACGCCGCGGTTTGTCCGGCGGTCCCGTCCATAGCAGAACTGGCAAAACGCTAGATCGATTGTTGTATGGAAAACTGTGATGTAACTTAAACACACTTACCGAGCCCGGGTGTTAATAAATAAATAATATATGACTGCTGCGTAGTACACAAGATGACAATCATAGTTCCTAAATGTGCAGCTTAATTTTCGACAAAACAAGACACTGTAGTATCTCTAATTTTTTCAAGCCATTCTCCAGGTCGACCTTAATAAAGACTTGGGTATCACGTTTGCTTCCGAGTTTAAATTTTGGATGCAATGATAACTGAAACGGCACTATCTGCATTGCGCCTATGCTATTGAAGACCATTGTGTATATAAATAATGTAAGTTAAAAATATAGATAAATATTGTAAGCTTTTTATAATACGTAGCATTACGTTTTATTCCTAATTATATAATGAGCTTATTGTACTAAAATTGGTGTACTGTGCCCACGTTTGAATGCATTTCTGCGAAAAGGATGTTTCAACTTATCCGCTGTGCAGAACCGCTTTATAAAGCGGGTCGCTAGTCGCTGCAGTACAACCAGACGCCAGGCCGTACCTCCAAATTGGAGACTATATAAAACTCGAATTGGAGATTATATGGAAAAGTCGATTTAAGAATTTCAAGAGTCCTAATCTTATACAGCATTCAAACTTCTTAGATGAAATTGAATCAGACGTATACGACATGATAAAATACCTAAATACTTTATAGTGAAACGTGACACACTTCGAAGCAAAGATTCTGTTCTTACAACCGAACCGCGGGACTAGCGAGGTGACTACGAATCAAGCTGTTGCTTCACGCAATGGGCGCCACATTTGACAATGTGACGACTACAGATGTGTGAATCATCTGATCAAGGTAAGTGGATCTTCCTGATCCCGGTTACGGGCTCTATGGTCCAAGCGAGCGTTGAGGATCTCTGTAGCCCTGCTACACCATCAGTTGGAGTCTTGGAGCCTTTCTTCGCATAAAACGCGTCTTTTTGATTCGATTGCAGTACATATACAAGATTCAGTCAAAAAGAAAAGCGGACACGATATAGCCCGAAAGAGATGCAGTGAGAGTTTTTGCACGCTGTGCAAGTTTCTCTCATGCACCTTCTTGAAGTTCAGCCATGATCGTGAGGCCTGAACATTTCGTCGGACAGCCAGTCGCGGAAGCGGCAGTGATGATGCGCTTGTCGTGGGATCATCCTCACCTGCATCATCACTATGGTCACTAGAATTATTAATATTATTTTATTATTATTATTATTATTACTACTACTAATACTACTACTATTACAGCATCGCATGGCTACGACACAAAAGCCGTGTAGTGAGCGTTTACCCTTTTCAAACGACCTTGGTTCGTCTGCCACAGTTGGCGCGCCAGCAGCGGCGATGGCGGCGTTAGCAGCACTTCCTCAATGTGCGCTCGGGTCTCTGTCGCTTCGGTACGATTGTTCCCCGGTCGTCTACCCCCCCCTTCCCAACTACCTGGGAACACGGCAGTCTAAGTCTACCGACCGACCGACCGACCGAGAAGCAACTACCCTGGCAACCTCCTGCCGCACTCGGATACGAAGATTCAACGAACCCGGATATCGTGTCGTTCCTGCCTAGAGCGCGAACGAACAGGGCAGACGACGAACGCGGAACGCGAGTACGAAGATCAGCAGGGGAGCAAAAATTGGCAGGACGGCGCACTGAGGGGTACGGGGGGGGGGGGGGGGTAAAGATGGAATATGAGGTCGAGCCAGGGAGAGAGAGAGGGGGGGAAGAAAGGGAAGGAGAAAGAGTTACTGAGGACAATGTCGACAACGATGTTGATGATACGTCTGGGTTCACCCACCCATCGGCCGTCGTCATCACCACTGCCGAAGACGACGGAAACAGTAGCGGTGGCGACTATGGAACTGGCAAAATACCGAGACACCCCCCCCCCCCGCCATTTTCAACGATGATCTCAAACAGCCAACTTGTGAGCAACCGTGACGATCAGCAGACGGTGGTCGACTCAAAGCTCTCTAATTCTAGAATTCTGCCCACTCGCTTTCTCGTTTGTCCTTTCGGCCAGTCTCTCTTGCTTACGTGTTTTAAGCTGCCTACACGTAAGTACGAACATATATATATATATATATATATATATATTCGTACTTACGTGTAGGCAGCTTAAAACACGTAAGCAAGATATATATATATATATATATAAATATATGCGTATCATTGAGGGGCTGCTTCGAAGATAAGCTCGACTGGTAACGCTTTTTACAAGGAGTGTAGCGAGTTAAATCACATAGCCCTATGAAGCTATGTGACAATTGAATAATGAATTGATAGACCAATACTGAAAACAATACAGATTACTAACAAAAGAAACAAGAAATATATATATATATATATATATATATATATTTGCAGGCACGTATGTATAGGTATGTGCGTCAAAGTATCGGTCTGGCTGTCAGCTGCTACATGCTACTGTAAGCGGGACCAGCGGAGAAGAGCAGCGGCAGAACAAAGAAACGAAGTTAGAGGGCGATGAGGCTCATCCGAGCCCATCTAAGTGTCGATCTTATATGTCTTCCCTCATCTCACTTATCAATGCTATTTTATAGTGACGTGGAGTGTTATCACGGCATGGAGCGCCTTTAGCATATTGTCTTATATATATATATATATATATATATATATATATGTATATATATTTAAGACAATATGCTATATATATACACCTTATATCGTATCGTCCTATATATTATCATAGCCTTTGCAAAATCCTTGTTTTCCAGCTCACTATTACGCTCACTGACAAAAAAGTATGCATATACGCATATTATGCATGTTGCGCCTCCGTACTCCCAATACTAACTATCTTTCTTTGTCGTTCTTTCTTTCTCTCTCTCGCTCGCTCGCTCGCCTTCTTTCATACACATACGCGCTCAGAGAAGAAACATATAATAAATAAATATAATCATAGAACAACCAATCTAAAAGAAGCAGAACGAAAAGCGTACAAAATGCACGTAAGATCAAGCATGGCCAGGGGAAGCAGGACACTGAGAATGCGAGGCCTCGTAAAGATACAACCAACGAATTCGCGGTGGCTCAACCTCAAAAATTATTGAATTATTGAATGAATGAAAGTAAGCAGACAGCCAAACAAGCAAACAAGTCCAGTAGTCTTAATCGTGCAATCAAATGGAATGTGTCGGTTCACCATATGCGTAGGAAAACGAATTAAGGAAAAGGAGCACTTGGTAGAGGTGAGGAAGAGAACACTGCAGACGAGCTGGTGGCGATCAGAATACCGAAATGTCCCACACGAGATAGACACTAAAACAGAGCAGAACCCTCTCAAATGACAGAACGCAAAGTCTAGACACGCACCGCCACGTAAACGGCGCGTGTGTAGACGCTGAGCATTCATTATTATACGGACGTGAAGCTTGAAGCGGACATGAAGCTTTTTAACAATAAGCAACATTTGCAGCGGCAATTATTTGTTTTCTGTCCAAATATTTTCTTTCCAATAGTGCACTCGTCGTCCTAGCCTTCATGCAGTCAATACCGCGGCAGTGTCGTATTTACTAACAAATCTGCTTTTGTTTTTATTGGTGCACACAGTGTGTCGCTTTTGACGTCGTACAACTTGTGTTTATTTGCCGTTTGTTTATCTACTCGCACCCTGAAAACGGTGCCAACCAAGCAGGTAAAAATAGGTACAGTATCTATAGTATGTCGAAATCGCTGAAAACTGCCAGTACAACAACCAGGCACCAGCTCAGCTCGTTGGTCCAAAGAGACTCATTCTGAGTTTATTCTTTGAACCTTGTTAATTTGTATTGTATTAAGGTCAGATTGTATCTATATATACGCGTGTAGGTATTAATACACTTAAAATGTGGCATTTGTATAAAATCCCTTTGTATAATAGCTTTTCATAGAAATCATCGGTTAAAAACGTTTACCAACCTATCTGTGAATGTTGCTTTGCATCGTAATTTCTAGCCGTAAATCATCCCAAAAAGCTTTGCTAGAGGGCCGATCTTATAAATGGCTCGTCAGCAATCAGAAGCTTGAGAATATCACGTTGTTACATTTTGCATAGCGTGCAGCATTTAGGTCGTCCTTTGCAAAATCCTTGTTTTTCAGCTTACTGTTAGGCACGCGTACATATAAATATACATATACGCATATTATACGTTATATTCATATATATATATATATATATATGCATACGTGCGTACTTAGGGAGATGGATATATAAACTTTCTATGATCTGCGTGACCAAGAAGCGCGTATAATCAGAACGATAAAGATATGAGCAAAGTAGCAACGACGACGTCTATGACAATAATAGGAGCCTAGTTAAGCCGGTAGCGACGGTCACGATGTGCTTGAGTTGCTACATTGTACTGTGCATTTTGTGTCAAAATGTGAGAAATCTGCACAAGTGGAGAGAGCGAGAGAGATAGATCAAGTATCACCGACGCGCCCTCTTTTCTAGTTGTTACAGGTTACGCTCGCTCGTTAAATTGAGACCAAATGAGAATACTCAAATAGGCAATGTCAATAGGATGCCTTTGGCAGCAGCAGCTCCATGCCATTAGCCGTTCGATATGGCCGTTTCCATCAAGGCCTCCGCTGCCCAATAGTCCTCTGACATGCAACTCGCCAACTTTGTTGGAAGGATGGATGCAGACCTGTGTCAAAGCTCAATAAACGTAACTCTTGCTTGCAGAATTGACGGGTGAGCCTTCAATCGAAACAGGCTTAAGAACAGCAGCCCCTACCAGTAGCAAAGTCTGAGAAAACAATATTCACAGATAGGGCTATGTACACTCAGAACGTTACTAGACCTGCGTCTCTTAAGAGGAAGGATAGCCACACACTTAAGAATTAGAAAAAATCTCGCACACTTGTTTGTCGAGCAGGTGCGCGAGTTTTCCGAAGCGAGAAAAGTATCCTCAGCCTAACTACGAGAAGGACCTATAGCTCTTACTGTCTGCAGTAGTGTAAAAACCGCCGGTAGAGCCATTAGAGTAGGTTTCATTCTTACGAGAACAAAAGTACAGTCCGTCGAAACAAATAGTGACCCACTATCAAAGCTCCTTTGTCTTCCACCACTAGAGAGACTCATAGCTACGCAGACACAGAGCCTCCGCCTTCTCAAAGAGAAGCTGACTGAAAAGCAATACACAGGCCTTATGCAAAGGGAATGGTATGCGCGCACCTATACTGCCACAAGCTTCAGTAAGACAATTATTCTAAGAGACAAGAATCTCGCAAGAGCTTTATTGCTATCGCAACATCGAGCGACTCTCGCCTCAATTCCCCAGACTGTAAGGTACATTGCTACACCTTAAGAAAGGGAGGGCTATCTTCCTACGAAATCTAGACATTATGATAATCGAGTGGGTAGACAACACCCCAGTTCCAACACGAGCACTCTCTGCAAAAATGATTCCTTACGTCGAAGAGAATGAAAACGGGTTTTTCACTCAGATTCTGAAGCAGGCAGTGACCGTCTCTGTAATAAGACAACTGCTAAAATCCCTCTCATGGAGGAAGTTTTAGAGCAAGAATGAATGCAGTATACGGCCGTTACCCCAGAAGTTCGAATCAGAGGGCGGGAAAAGGAAATTTACATACAAAAAAATTGAAGGAGAAGCCGAAGATACTACCTTATCGTAGCTATAGTAAAATCAGGAAATGCGTTCTATGCCGACGCCCTACGGGCTTTCAGGGATAACATTTATCCTGCGACGGCTGGAGTACACAAAGAGCTTCACAAACAGTTAACTACAGGAAAATCCGCATGATGTTGCAAAAGACTACTCCCAATGGCATTTATTTCACTCATAATGAGTATTCATAAAACATTTATGCGTACACTGTTGTCAGCTGCTTTGTCATTTGAAGGAGGCAGTACAGCGATTTTTTCGTAAGGGCCAAGCAGGCTCTGTGTATTCCTCGTGAAAGTTCAGATTCGAACAGACCAGGTGATGATAGCCATAAATTATATATCTGATAAAAACGTGGCGATGGTTACTACTTTCAAGGTTAGTCAGAGGCAAAATATTCAGATCTCCAACAACCGTCGAACTTGTTCAGCTTTTTCCATTCCGACACTAAGTTTTCAAATGGTACTATACGCGCCGTCTTCAACCTCAATCAAAATATCTCAACAGCCGGTGCACAGCCCGGCATTAGGTACACAAAACGGCTCCTTACTCGCATTAACAAGCGAAGTACTCACTCCATGTGCACTGCGAATGTGCACACAACGGCAACGCTTTCCAAGGCTAAATTACACCCGCCTACTGATCTCGCTGAATACTCGCCAGTGAGAATCTCTGCATTAGTGGCGAAAGCCTGCCGATAATCCAGCAGACGGTACGTCTGACCCTTACTCGGAAGCTTGGTAAACCGCAAGGAGACTTCGCCGCGTATCGTCCGATAAACATGCTCCTGTGACTGCCTAAAATCAGCTGAACACATTCAGTCAGCTGGCGATTAGTAACAGAGCTAGAAGACAAGATATATGCGCTGAGGGCCAACCGGCCGCATTGTCTGTTCATACTCTTAGATCAAGCATCTACCTACGAAGACGTGGTCTATGCAATGTCAGCCGGGGTTCCTCAGGAGTCCGTACCGAGACGAATCCAACTATATAGCATATAGCCTACGATGTATTATAGCACTTAGACTTCGACATCGTCTGGAGTCCATAAGTTAAATTCCACTGAGATGGCACGTTAAGCCGTTTTAAATAACTTCTTCAGTTTTTTGTGCAGCCAATTTAAGGTCTAGCGTGTGGAAATATTGCCGGATATCTGCCGAGGATCCGCTCTTCTTTCGGCGTCATGAAGAGGAATCTTATGGATCTTACCGTTTTAACGTTGCAAGGAACCTTGAGGATATACCGCTCGCACCGGGTCCATAAGAGCGGGGGCTACCATCCAGCAAGGACACGGACAGCTGATTCTTACGTGACACCTTTTTACCACCATTTTTATTAAGGCGAGCACTGCCGAGTGTGCAAGCGTATTGTAAATAATTAATAAATCATCACAATATTTCCTATATAAATATATATATATATATATACATATATAGAGAGAGAGAGAGATACTTTACTAATCATTTACAATACCTTTTTACACTTGGTAGATACTGGTACACTAGTTGCAAAAATAAATGGTGTAAGCCTGTGAACCAACAGCTTCAATATATTCACGTCGTTATCGCGTTCTTGTACTAAACTTACATTGAGCTTTTTCCTGCAGAGGATTATATGTATCAAAGAGGTCGAGGATCAACTAGCTTCGTCAGAGCGAGTTCTAGCCGAGCCGAGTACCACGCCTGTTAAAGCCGGGCTGCTAACCCCCGTCTTAGGATATATATATATATATATATATATATATATAGTGTTTTCCTGAAAGCTAACATCTCTCCACACGTTTTTCCGAACTTAACCGCGTTTCTCTCTTCCCTCCGCATACGCATAGAATTGAGCCGCTATAACATTCAAAATGTTTTGACATTAATGACGATAGGAAGCACCTGTGTACACTGGGTGCACGCCATGTGCGTGCTTTCCACGGTATTCGATGCCACAT
Source organism: Dermanyssus gallinae (assembly GCA_003439945.1). NCBI lineage: Eukaryota > Metazoa > Arthropoda > Arachnida > Mesostigmata > Dermanyssidae > Dermanyssus > Dermanyssus gallinae. The sequence goes on from QVRM01003324.1 coordinate 75,110, forward strand.
ATCTCGAGAACTGAGGGAGCTAAAATCTAAGCGAATTTTATCTTTACCCTTTTCGCCCCCGCGAACCGTGGTTAAAGAGTTGCGAAGCCAATCGTTACCCGTGACGTGCCGTGATAAATATCTAACATACAAATAGATTAATTTATGCTGACTACTAGTATTTGACAGAGCAAAGTCCTCCTAAGAGACTAGGTCTCACTAAGACCCTCAGAGGACCCTCAGTTATCTCGAGTCAATCCAAATGTTGTCCGTTTTTAATACGGTACGCGATGAGGCGGTTGTAGAAGGAGAACAAACATAGCGCTAACTAGAACGTGCGCCAAAACAACGTACACCTTCTGCAGAGGCGCGATAAATAGTTAGTCATATCGGCTTGTCTTACCACTGCTACTGTCGCATGCTGAACTGGTTCGAGGTGTGCCATGATGCACGACGCTCTCAAGACCCGATCCATTGTTCTTCTCATCCTTCTCGATCTAAAGAATATTTTTAATACACCAAAGAGGGGGGGGGGTGATCCTGAAAACGTTGGAGCATACGAGTATCTCAATTTACATCCAGCGGATAAGTTTTTATTACTTGGACGGCAGGACAGCCATAAGAGGGCGCAGTCAGCACGGTATGACACCAGGCGTGCCGCAGGGCTCAGTTCTCTTCCTAGTTCTATAGACTCTTGTCCACAATGGTGCGCTGCGGTTGGGACTCCTGGAAGGCGTGGAGACTGTCGCGTACGCCGACGACCTCGCCCTTCTCGTCACGGCTCGCCAAAAGACAACATTAGAATAAATTGCTAACGTGGTGCTAGCCAACATACAGGCATGGGTGACCGCCCATCATGATGTCAGGTATGTGGGCGTCATTATGTATAGCGGCCTTATGGATACCCCGCACATTAAACACATCATCGCCAAGGTCAGCGCTCGCAACAGACGAGCTCTACGCGCGACGCAACACGGCATGCCTTTGGGATCTGCCGAACGTACTGCACGGTGAGCACAGAGGCGGTTCTCGTCATGGCTCGCCAGCTTCCCTGGGTCTCCCGGCCCGGAAAGAAGTGAGCGCAAGACGGATAGCGCGACGGCCTTAATGCAAGCTTGATCGGCAGTGATTGGCGCGTTGGCTTACAAATGAGCCCTGCCCGGCTCAGGAGTGTGCCCCGCAAGGAGCTATCGCAACCCAGCCCTCTGTAGAACGGCTCGACGCACCTCCTTTAGGTTCGTGAGCTGAGGTCACGACGAGATCCAGGAAAATCGGCAGAGCACGCTGCTCCCCTCCCACACTTGAAGCAGTGTCACACATTTCCGAACTTTAAGGGGTAGGGAGAATTGAGGTTTTTAGTGGGTTAAAGTCCCACACTTGGTGCTGTCGGTTGCCAGTACCGATAGTGTATTAGCGTTTCCAAACCTCCCATATAAAAAATCGTAATGGCACTCACATAATCGAATCTGACGGTTGATGAAGATCTTCCACATCACCATGTGGAATTAATTTCCAATTGCATCGGCTACTCCCTGGAGTGATAGGCTGGCAGGCAACTATCAGAGGTACAATATCTAGAAACGCAGCATTGCAATCCTATGAGGAAACACAAGTTTTAAGAAAATGAGCTTGAGGCCAAGGGTTAGCTTCTTGCATACCCAACCATTTGCACCGCCACCACCGACAAAATAACCAGGGCATTTGGCGCCAAATAGGCGATAGATTCATATTCATTCATTTGACAGACAGCAGGGGCCGATGACTTTTACCACAAATTATCAAAAGAGACCAAAAATTATATTCGTCAATAGGTCAGTCATCAGTCTCGCTCACTGAATTGTTTCAACTAGTGACATAAATTTAGGCCTCAGCTAAATCAACCAGCTTAACCTTCTGTGTCATTATGTACCATCTCTTGCAGCACAGTGCCACCACTAAATATAATATAATATTTAGTGGTGGCATTGTGCTGCAATGAATGCCACTTCCGTGGCATTGTCTAAGTAAGCAGTGTAACCCGGGCCACAATGCGACACGAGTGTGTGCATTACTATTGTTAGTACTTCTCTTGCTATCATTCTATAGAACTATATACTACTAAATATGTATATATATATATATATATATATATTACAATTCAGAATCGAATTGTAAATTGCGACACGATCTCGTATACCTAGATCATTTATGTACACGCGTACTCAAGGACGTGTACATAGCAGACTGTGAGCGTCGCTAGCTGCAACAATTTTAGCCGGACTTTGTCATCAGCATAAGTGTGTGCGAACGGCGTCGCCGGTCGTCTTCTGACCACCGCGGCTCGTTACCGCCTAGGTCGTTCGTTGCCGGCAGCATGGCAAGTCCGGGACGCGCCGAGTGTGTGCATCACGTACCTCAGAATAATACCTTAACGGCGGATGTTGATGTTGTTGGTATTGCTGCGGGTGCTGCAGCAGCTGTTGGTTTGAGGGCCCTAAACGGTCCCTTGTGGAGGGCCCCTCACCCCCCGTGAGTCCCCTCACCCCCGTGGTTCTGACGCTGAGTTTGCCCACTCCCGTTGTTCCACGGCGGCTGTCTGGCAGCCCGCGCCGCTCTTCACTTCATACCTGACGACAACCACATGTACCGCACGCAGAATAACCCTTTCTTCTTCCATTCTGTCCCATTAGCCACTATATATATATATATATATATATATATATATATATATATATATATATATATATAATATATATATATATATATACATACATACATATATGTATATATCTATATATATATACATATATGCACGTACACATCCATCTACATTTCGTAGTATTTATCGTTCTTTCTGCCTTCCCTATTTTAGCTTTCTCTATCCCTTTTACCCTCTCCAGCAACACTTTCTTTTTAGCAGGCCCACCATGACGCAGGATAACCGATCAAATGCCTGCAGTTGTTTCTGGACACGTGATGATCCAGGCGCCAGATCTTAGGGGAGTTGGCGGCGGGACTGGCAGCTCCTGGGAAGGGCTGGTCTTATGTTCCCGTTACTTAAACGAGGTAGGTGTATGAAGCAAAAGAGGAACAAGCAGTCAAAGCGACGGCAGCAGCAGCAACAACAACAACAACAACAACAACAACAGCAACAGCAGCAACAACAACAACCACATCATAAACAACAATGACAACAGCCACATCAACAACAACAACAGCAGCAGCAGCGGCAACAAAATGATCAAACCGAGGACCTTGGAACTTAGCACAACCGCACGCACACAAGCGCAAACGCCGCATATGATACCCAGCTTGGGGCAACCGGCAGGGCTGTGTACGAAAATAGAGGTCAGAATTGATATCAAGCTTGTTGCACTAGGTGGTGCTGATCTTGTTAGTGGTATCATTGTTGTTGTTGATGTTGTTGTTGTTGTTGTTGCTGCTGCTACGAAACACCCCATCCATAGTATTAGTAGCAGCAGTGATAGAAAAAATAGTAGCATCGACAGCAGCATCAACACCGGCACCAAAAACAACAACAGCATGAAACAGCAGTTTCAGCAATTATTGTCGAAGTAGTTAGCGGCTGCTGTTGTTGTAGCAGAGCATTAACCACGCGCCGGCTGGCCGACAACGAGGCTAGCGGCAATGACAAAAACAGCAACAACAACAACAACAACAACAACAAAAACACCAGCAACAACAACAATAACCAGTGACGCAGCAGCAGAAACGACGGCAGGACCCCAACGCGACAAGGGCGGAGGATCGGGAAAAGAGGGAGTAGGAGGTGATGGCGGGGCTGTGCGAGAACAAGCAGCCGCTGGTCGTGATATAAAAACTACCTCAAGTGAAGCCGAACGAAGAGCGAACTCGGCGACGGTCTGTGCTGTTGCTGTTGCTGCTGCTCTACGTAGGCACCTATGCAAGCAAGCGAGCTCAAACAGCCATCGTCTCGTAGCCGGAGTTGATCCTCGAGTAACTCTAGTAACAAACAACAACAACAACAACAACAGCAGCAGCAAGAACAACAACAGCAGCAATCGTCGCCGTCAATGCGTTGGCGCAACCACTGCCAACACCACGATGGAGTCGCCTGGCACCAGGCACCCTATAATGGTTGTGTTGTAGTTGTAGTCCACGGCGGTGGCGGCGGTAACCACGTTGTGGTGTCTGATGGCAATCCACGCCTGTCGCCACCATACATACGGCTCATATAGCAGCGGCAGCAGCAGCAAAATGGATTGATATGAGCGGCCGGGCGGGCGGGCGGCCGGGCACGCAGGAGAGACGCTAACTAAACTAAGCAACGCAATGCCGTTTACCTACCTACCTAACGAGCTAGTTAGCGAGCTAACCACGCATGGGGGCAAGGCAAAAGTATCATTGATCCCCCCTCTCTCTCTTTCTCTCTGGTTCTGCTTGCCTTTCTTCTCGCACTCACATACTATAGCTCTCTGGCCACCCCGTCCACTGGAACCGCAAAGCCTGTGAGAAATTCGAGGCATACAACCTCACCAACCACATGCTTTCCTTTGCCTTGCTTCTCGGCCTGCTCCTGCCATAGGTGTAGCAGTGATAATTGTGTTCATTGTAGTTGTTGATGTTGTAGCAGTAGTAGTATTAGTAGTAGTAGTAGTAGTTATAGGCTACTGGTTAGTATATAGTTAACGAGTGAAACAACGACGACGATCGAAGGAAACAAAGCTAGCTTGCTCACTCACTTATCCACGCACTCCGATCCCCGACCACGAGAAAGAGAGCGAACCGATGCCAGTGCCCGCCCCGGTCGTGGACCGCAAACACTGTATGAGCGGGCCAACGCACGGCAATAACTAATTTTAGCCAATTGCACACAACTTGCATGGTCGTCACACAATCCGAGGCTCGGGTTCGGCGATTTGTTTTAACGACCACTGGCCGCGGGCGTTCTTTCGCCCACAGGCGGTCGTTGTTAACGGCGTAAGATACAGCGTAAGCAATGCCGCAATAAAGTAGTGACTACATATAACGACAGCAACGACAATGTCCGTAACAACAAAATATTGGCATCAGCAATATCAGCAGCAGCAACAATAAATGCAAATACAACGACGACAACATTGTCACAACATATATATATGACTGCGAACTCTTAGTTTACAGTAAATAATCATCCACAGCCTTTAAATATGCGTAAATATTGCATATGCGTATACAGAGTAATACGCTATACTTGTCTGCTAGGCGACAAGGAACATTCATTTACCAGTCATTTGGTCTGACTTGTCATAAGCGTGGCTCATTTGTGTATACGTAAATATTGTCCCAAACCATCTTATTTGTGCCGTACCCGACCACTTGTCAAACATTGTTTAAAAGCCTAATAATAATATTAAAAGCAGAGTTGTGTAAACAAACACAGTGCACATATAGAGCCTACTAAGCAACATCAGCAAGATTTAGCATTAACTGCGCAGGAATTTTTATGCAACGAAAATGACGAGGCATGTGTAGTGGTAAAGTTAGTCATTGACCCCTATGTATAATAGGGTAGCAAGACTTGCCAGTTATACGAATGCCTAAACGCTAGACACAGCGCGACGCTGCAGCTGCTTGAAACACAATAAGATTAGGCAAACAGGGTTAGTATATCTGAAGTTCCTTTTTGCTTCGATGCTTTTTTTCAATACTAAGTCACCGTTTATGCCAGTGCCTCACAACTAACAGCACTAAAACTACTACCGCTTCTCAGTAAGTGGGAGGGGCTCGCTCTCTTGACGGATTCTTTCTTACAAACTACACTCGGATCACTAATATTTATTATACACGAGCGCCTTACAGCAATTATTCATTGATACACGTAAAGTATCGCCGGACGGATCGGAAAATGTCAGTTTCTAATGCGGTAGAATGCATTTCGGCCACTCATATCCATCGCGCGCTTAAAAATATCGACGATTTTCAGTCTGAACGAAAAATCTGATCGAGTGTTTCAGTCTGACGAAAAATCTACATATTATGACAAGCGCGCGTATGAAATACTATCCACATGCATTTTAGTCAATGGAGTTAATATATAAGATACAACGTGAGGAGCAAAAATATATATGAAACCATTATTTGTTGCGAAAAAATGCAATGTAAACAACATTTTGTTGGCGTCGAAGCGGCCAAGGGGTTTGACTTTCTATGTCATTATGTGGAACTCTGACTTTTCTCTTTGTTATACATTAGTGTAGCCCATTTCATGGTCAGTAACGCGTCGCGTAGAGAGATGGATGTCGCTTTTGCTGTTGATACGTCAGTAATCATTCAGGCTTTAGTACTGGCGACGAATGCCCTATATTTAACGGATTTCGGCAGAAAAAAAATAGTAAAGCAGTTACCCAACAGTTCATGCGGCAGTAGGGCCGCTGACTTCCAGTGGTATGGTTTATTCATCTATCCTCAATGAGCATCGCTCAAAGAAAATACGATCAATAACAGGGATCAAACCGCGACACCCCGGTAGATGACAACCACGACTGGCACACTAGTCCCCTAGACCACATCGCCACTGGAATGGTATCCTGTCAGGTGTATTAGGTTATAATATGCCCCCTGTTTGGGAGCCTCATTTGATAAGCTATTGAATACTGCCAGAAGGATACAAAAGAGTCTTAAGCCTGCGCGCAAGATGTTCTCCTGAAAGAGCGATTGTTCCATTTATTGACTCAGTTTTGAACAAAGTAGAGACTGGCATTACCTTAACCTAACGAGTCATTGTAACTCATTGGATGTGACTGTCTTTTAACGACTACTTTTGACATGTACAGCTGAACATAACATTTGATGCCATTAACACCTCTTATATCGTAAACAAGGAAACTTGTGTGAAACATCAAGATCATGCAATTTATGTTTTATATATTACACTATATTGAGAAAAAATGCAAGATTTAACAATGCTCATAATGAGGACAGGAAACAAATCCAATGAATACCCTGTGGTACTTCTTCAATGCCAATTTTATTAGGTGATGATATTTAGTAGACTGTTGTTATCCTTCTTTTTCATATTACTGTCACTGTTTGCGTGCTGTGTTTGTCATAGGTGCTATCACCGTAAACAACTGCTATGGCTGTAGCCGTTTTTCTGCTTTCTTATTGTAGACGTCCTGCTTTTCAGTCTTTTTTTTTGCTCGATAAATTTGTTGATGTTCATTTGTTAGTGTTGTTTGGTGTCGTTACTAGCGTTTTGGTTCTAAATCACTCCTACTGGACTATAAGTGTTCGCCCCTACAATGACGATCCGTTTTCACTAGCTCTTCCGTAAAGTGATGAAGCGGATGGTAATTCATAGCAGTTAGGGGTGGTAGTAGTAATCGTGGTAATAGAGGGGTTGGTTGGTGCTAATTGTAGCCGCTGTATTGCAGGTGCTACAAAAGTCTTCGTAACAATACACGATCGCAGTGATGTCCAGGAAGGAGACCAGGAAGAAAAGCCATCGCCGTCACAACGGCGAACCAACAGGTGTTGTTAGTTACATCATTGGCCATTGTCGATCTGTCTGCCTCTCTCTGTCACGCTGTACATACACATATATGTTATATTCTCGTCTCGCTCTCTCGCCTTCACACTAGACATATGCATATCTGTTGTGTGAAGAGACGCCAAAAACGCCCCGAACGTGACACAAGGCGTTACATTTGTCGTAATCCGAGCTGCATCAGCGCGATTCAGCGCGTAGCAAATTTGGATACAACGCCCAAGCGTTCAGCCAGTAAAGAATGAATTGCGTTTCTATACTACAGGCAATGAATGTACAGTAATAATAGTAGTAGTAGTACGGAGTGACGGTCTGAGGCGCAACAGAATTGACAATCCGAATATATAAATAAATGGCTAGTGTATTTTAAGGTGGTACTAGTCGAGTCATAAATAGTAACAGAAGCAACAATAACCACTGATGCTAGCCGCAATAATACTTCAGTGTTTCAAATGTCCTACCATAAACCTAGAACGACAATCAAATAAATGCCCGACAGAACAGCCAACATCCACGCATGGTGATGAATGATGTCGATCGAGTCGGGAAACAAAAACTCATACAGCAAATAGAGCGGTTTGTGCATTTACTATATATATATATATATATATATATATATATATATATATATATATATATATATATACAACCTACGCGCTATCTGTAGTAGGTTATATATGCACATACACTGTGAAGAAATGTATATCTATGTATGCACACGCGCTCGTGTACATGAACTGTATATACGCACGCGCACAGAAGTATGCGTTTGTGTATGCTTATATTAATAAAATGCAATACATATGCACTAGATCGTTTTCTGAATGATGAAGTTATACATTATGAAGATAACGGTGATGAACGGCGAGGCGTGTCGGATGAGTCAAGTACACAGACACGCAACACAAGGTTAGTTGACAAGAAACCGGCCGGGTTTGGGAGGGTTGTCTTAACACATTGAACGAACTAGTTAGTATTCGAATATTCGATACGCCCATACTCGGGCTGCGTTCGTTCCTAGGTATATATATCTAACTACATGCCCGTGTAGCCGTTCAATAACCCGTTGGTGTTCACGTATACTGTTTGTTACTCTTTGTGCACGTGTGTTCGTCTGCACGTTATGGAGTGGATATTATAACGTCATAGAAAAGAAGATAGACATTTCTTGTTTTCCTTTAAGGTAGGATTATTTTCATCAACTCTGTGTATCCGACGCGTCTTCCCTACTTTGTGCCCTTCGTTCTGGACGCTTGCAAAAAAAGTCGACGGCTCATACACACAGTCAGAGTTCGTCTGCGCCCAACACCACCAATGGGAGACTCTCGATGCGTTTCAGGGATGGGCAGCGTTCTTAAACCATCCGGTTCACATTTTCTAAATTGAAATATTATTAATAATAATAATGATGATGATAATAGTAGTGTTTGCCAACTCTCAGCAAAGCTATGCATGAATGAACTAATTCGTTAGGCATCTCGTCATTCCAGCACCCGATACGACGAGGAGAATCAAACAAAAGTAAAGCAGAGCGGAACACGCTAAGCTACATGGTTGAGGACATCGAAACAAGCTGCTGTTGACAACAGTGCCTTAGCCTAGTTGAAAAGTCGTTTTAACAATCACGGCATCGACGACACATGAATCATATCCCAAATATTTCTTCCCATCCTACCCGCCAAACAATGTTTGGATAGAGCACAAAAAATAAACAGTACAAGTATGCCTGGTACCAGATGTCTGTTTACACTATTTCTCTTAGTACATTTGCTTTCCTATGAATGAGGTACAGGTGCTGCCCTATCACTCTTCGACTTTCGACCTCGACTTGTTTTTTTTTGCCTGCAGAATACACACAATACGACTGGTAGCTAGCTATCCAGTTAATAGTAATAGTAGTAGTTACACAAAATCCCACTACAATTGTCGACGTTCGGTCCCATCTGCTACGTTAGTGTCGCTCGATCTGCACGTGCACGTACGAACATCGAGTGCACGCACTACATCTCTGTCCGCACAGCGTTGTACAGCGGCGGACTCTGGCTTGTACGACGAAACTTCTTTTGCGCCTTTGTTGATATCACCGTCGTCGTCACTCGTCAGCTGTATACAAACAAGAAGAGCTTTGTTCTTCTTCTTCTTGGTTCTACCACCTGGAACGACCATTCGAATAGCTGCCACCGCCGCTGCCGTTACGGTAACCGCCGCCGCCGCCACTCGTGCGTGACGGGGGTCCTCCCCAGCGGCGCTTCGCTCCACCGTAGCCTTTAGCCGAGTCAGCGAACTCGTAGAGCTTTGGATTCACCACCTGTCGGCATCAAATACACGAAGCAAGGGGTTATATATTGAATGCGGCGCCAAGAAAGGAATAAAACCCCCCAGATTTAGAGTGAAGAAGACAGTGTAACACAAGTAAGCATGGAACATAAAGTAAATATATATATATATATATATATATATATATATTGGTTACGTTCATACACGTACAGGCGCAAGTGTGGGTGGACGTGATTTTTAGTACTAGAAGTGATCGCAGAGTGCCCGAGATCAAAACCCACCAAGCAATGTAGTTGAACAACTAGTGCAGCAACGCATGTTAGGGACACTACATTGCGTGATAAAAATGAAAAGTACGCACTACTATTTGCCGACTGTTACACAATCTGCTGTCCTAGTACACTAGCAATAGTGCAAATCAGATCCAGGCATGCATTTAATACATGCTAACGGGATCTAGACGGATACGTTGAGTCGAACAGATAGATAAATTGGTCGAAAGACAGACTAGTACTGACCTGTTTAGCCTCGGAGAGGACGTCGATTAGCTCCTGGGCCTGCTTGTTGTTGTTCGAGGTGAAGAATGTATATGCCGTGCCCGTCTTATTCGAACGCGCCGTCCTGCCAATTCGATGCACGTAGTCCTCCGAACAGTTGGGATAGTCGTAGTTGATGACGAATTTCACATCGTCAACATCTATAGGAGGTCCACCACGAAAAACCGATATATGTACGCCCACAAATAGACCAGACAAAATAACCACATTTCCGCGGCACGCAACGTCACCACCGTTGCGTTTAGGGAACCCAATAAGAATATAAACAACACACACATTCCCATTCGGTACCGATTGGATACCAAGGGTACAAAAATGACACCAAAAACAACAACAACAACAACAACAACAACAAACACAACACATGTTAGAGGTAGCCAAATTGCAAATTGAGCGCTACGGTTCTGCGCGTACCAAATCCCCACTTATATATCATAGCATTTGTAGTGAAAAAAATGACCATTTTGTTCTACACGAAGAGCCGACAATAATCGGATGACAAGATAATCAAAGAGCGTTAACAAAACAAGCCCGCGGCGACTCCTGCCGATCGGGCGTGTCGTGGACCAAAATGTTGTGTTGAATTTTGCATGATCATCGCTCTTCAGGCATTGTCCAGTGTATGTTTTCTATATTGTCAGATGTAAGTTGAATGCAAGAGGGATATAAAATGCCACGCCTCAAATAATTGTTATTTCATTTTTCTGCGAACCTGAAATGCTTAGAATTAGCTCGTCATAGACGACACAACCCTATCTCTACCGGTAATTTGAAACTGTCAAATACATTTACACAGCTAGAGTAAGAATGACAACACTAGTGATACCTTCATAGGTAAGGTGCAAAAACCACAACTAAGCTAAGTAAAAAATGTAAAGCTACTCAATCAAATGACTTCTATGCGCGTATTTATAAAGTAAGGGTAACGTACACAACAACTTGCACCCGCTTTTCAACCAGGGTACTCCCAACTCAGTGATATCTATGTAGAGGTGTTATAATAAATGGGTAGAGATACAGACTTTAAATAAAGTGCACCATCAAATGGTAACTTTGATTGACCCTTTTCATTGACCTGACTGAGATTATCTTCAACGCAGCTAACAGCTTCAGCACTTAATGGCCATTAAAGGGACCAGCAACAAGTGTCGTAACAGAAATTTAAAAACTCACAAAAGCTTCCTATCTTTGGACAACTGCATGTCGACTGCGATTAGTCACAGAAGATACAAAATATGTAACACTAGGATAAACCAATACACTGTAATGACCGTCGAAGTAATAATCCATCCAGATTCATGTAACTATGATTGCATTATGCTTAACAAAAAGCTCTCAGAAAAAAAATATGACTAGTCATTGTGTCTTACATATGCAATACAGTTTACTAGTTATCGAGAAGGCGATACTCTTCCGTTTGGTTCGACACACAGACAAATTCCTAGATGGGTGGAGCTGGTGCAATCTCAAATATCTCATGAAGTACGGTCTCAGTCAGCGGTAAACAAATTTGACAAATAGTAGATTTCGTATGTTCTATTGATGCTCTGTTACGCAGAAATGATCCACTGTGATGTTCGTCGTGAGAGGTGTTCCACTGCAAGGTTCCTCGTTTCGCTCGTGAGCCTGCGTCGTCGGGAGAACGCGCGGTGGTCACTCGTACGCGGAACGTCGAGCGTGAGAGAGCGTCCGCTCAGGCTGCAGAGTAGTGCAGTAGCAACACCACCACCTACAGTTGGAAAAAAGTTCTGCGCCGGTTGTTGCTGTTGCTGCTGCTCCTGTTGCTGTTGTTGTGGCTGCTATTGTTTTGTTGTTGCTGTTGTTGTTACAGTGGTTGGTTGTAATAAGGCGGTGTATTACGGTGTATTACAGAGTAGATGACAATGAGACCTAGCTAACCAGCAACCGTCAGATTCTGAACAATTCTATAGTTCGAGAGTGAGATAGATTGATAGAGAAGAGGGAGAGAGAGACGCAGACCGATGAGAGAGAGGGAGAAAGAGACAATAACATAGACGAGAACCATATTTGGCTCATTCATTCACAACAATCTGGGGTCATCATCGGTCATCATCATCATCATCGTCAATCAATCAGACTCAGGGGAATCGATCATCAGAGACGGAACGATGACGTACCTGCTGCTGCTGCTGCCGCCGCGGCCATGTGCAGATGGCAGAGTCCGACGTGTGCCGACGACGTCCCGCGAGGCTCCGCCCAACCGGCAGCAGGGAGGAGCTTCACCGGATGGCTTTCGCCTTAACGCCTTCGGACTCCTGCCGCCATCACCGCACGCAAGACCGCCGCCGCTGCTGCTGCTGCTGATGTCGTCAGCCAGCCAGCCGCTTCGTCCATCTGTTTTCTCGCTCGCTAGCTCACTCAATCACTCACTCACCGACTCATCATCATCATTACGGGTTGGCCGGCAACACCCCCGACGACACCCGACTAAGTCAGCCTTTTCCCCTAGGTTGCGCACGCGCATAGCGTGTGCCCCGAACGGACAACGCGAACAAAGGCCCCCCCGTAAGCTCCCATTCCGCACGCGTTCACTAAACGCTGCACGAAACACGACGCTAGCAGTCGCACGCAGTAGAGATGGAGAACAAATAGGCCGCCACCGGAGCCAGAAGAGGACGGTTTCGTCCGTCGGAGCAGCGGTCTCCCTCCCGTCAGTTAGAAGATGAACTGTCTGCCTGCCGGGCTGCCTGTCTGTCTGTTTGTTTGCTGGCTCTTCGAACAGCGACGCCGAGACCATCGTTCAACCGACCATTCCAGAGCAAAAAGCGGTTGTTCTGGATCACCAACTAGATCGAGCCAGCCAACTGTGTGAGAGTGAGAGTCTCTTGCCTCCAATCAGTTCAGCCATCCAGGGTATACGATGCGCGATGCGACGAAGCTCACGCACGGACAGGAGGCCGATACAGGTGCGCCATCCAAGCGTGCCACAGGACGGCAGACATATATACACACTCAGCCATATGCACGCTTGCTCGCACGCATACGCAGTAGTCGGGCAATGCTCGAGAGGCGGTGGTGGAGACATCACCACCACCACCGCCACAACCACCATTTCGAACGGCAAGATTCGTGACGGCCGTGGAGGTCCTGTGAGGGCCGTCTGTGGCGACCTTCGACAGCTCCGAGTATGAGACCTGCATTATGTGGGGTGTTTCTCGTCCTTGGTCCTTGCCAACGACGAGTGTTGCGCGTTGCTGCCCCCGGAAGTTCGCAGAAGCAGCATCAACCCCCGCCCGTTCAGGTACCCCACAAACAGCACACTGGGGAGCGAGCGGGAATAGAGGCACAACACCCCACACTAGAAACAACTATCCATTTAAAATCGATAGTCATGCTCTTACCTGAACTGCCAATGACGAAAGAAAAACAAAACTGCCACACGACGTTAAACTACTGTAAGCATCGTATCTGCTGGTCGGGAAGAGTTAGGTGGTTGTTGTTGTTGCTGCTCAAATCGTATCGTCATCGGGTGGTGCCCGGTGATGGTGGATGTGTTGTGTCAAAACTGCTCGTATGTTCACCCCCCGTACTGATCGAGGCTAGGGAGGGGTGTGTAGCTACTAAGGGCACTTCGTATGGGCGAGAGAACGAAGGAACGAACGCACTCGATCGCCATTGGCCCGCTGACCCTCTCTCGTTGGCTGATACAACAGCAGCTAGCTGCACCGTCATGGGTTGACAAAAAGATCGAGAATATCTCTTCTCTGACGAAGTTAAAACTCTCAACCCCCGACCATGCTGCTCCCCAGGTGTAAAGTGGGAACCCCCCGGGCGGAGGGCAAGCGCACACCACAAGGTCGATGGGAGCCGCCATCATCGCAAAGGTCAGCGCAACCGCTCACGTCGGCTGCACCTGAGGACGAAACACATACGGCCACGCAGTACACACACACACACGAGAGCAACACACCACCTTTATTTAGAGACAGTCGCTGTAGCTACCAGAGGTAACGGTACTAGTAGTAGTAATGGTGGGTAACAGTACTTTTTTTAGGTAACGGTAGCAGACACTGTCGCAGCAATAATGAAAAAAAATGCCCAATAATAGTAGCAAGCAATGACAACAATTAACGTGTTCGCTTCTTCAGCAAACTTTCGAAACGCTTGCCGAATAAATGCCGAACAAACCGTATTTAATGCTGTACTTCGCCAGGTGGTGTGGCACCGGACATATCTCATTAGTAATAATATGTAAACAAACAAAACACCGCTGTTATATTTGAAGCAGTTAGAAGATGCACTATAGAGCGGAGGATGAAAGATTTTCCCATCTTCACATCGAACGTTCGCCAAGACAAATTCGCCAGCCTCCACCTGCTGCTCTCATATCGACCGAACGCTTTGTTGCTAGGCAGTCCCTCCGCTAAACTAACAAGCCAACGAAAAGTACATCCTATTCCTTCGGAGATGGTCGGCCTGTAGTCGCCGGCCTGTAGACGAGAGAAGTACACTTCTTTGAAGAGCTTAGCCACTATGCTAAGCGCATAGACGCCCGTTCTTAGGACGCTCCTCGCCGCTTCTTATTTGTCTTCGAGATTGATTCAAAAAGAAGCACGTTGATTCGATTAAGTTTACGTCAACCAGTTGTTACCAAAGAGTGTCTTAACGGAGTATTTAGTTAGGTGTATGACGATTCCTTTTCCTGTACATAAACTTTCACCGTGAACGTTAGTCGGAACTATGGAGAAAAGTTATCAGCCTTCCGCGTAGAGCTCTCGTTGCCGAGTTAGATTGAAACTTACAAACTCAAGGCGCTCATCACTGGTAGAGGTGTGAGCAACTCGCGGGAGTGTTATCAGCGAGGCTATGAAACGATACTTCACAGAAACACAACCACACACACACAGCCCACAGCGACGAGCGTTCGTGTTCGTGCTACAGCTAATCGCAACACTATTGGTTGCCACGACGACGGCCGTCATCTATACGAGTACCAATATGAGAAATATGTTTCGTTGGTGGTAACCTGTGTTTTGTCGTACCGAGCGCCATGTCCTGCCTTAATGATCCTTAATACTCCACACGCTCAACCTTACTCGTTAGGTTACTCAACCTTACTCGCAGAACGAGCTATTGCGTTTCACCAGAAGACCAGTCGAGTCGGACAGTTATGCAATGCGAAATTCTCGTTCACCGCACAGTCCCATTCAGTTGCAAAACTAATTCGCAATAAATTAATAATAAGATAACGAGTAATCAAAAATAGCAAATAAACCAAGGATTGCTAGAGTAGGAGGATGGCTTCGAACAAGAAACGGTATGCTTGTACAGTACAGGTCAGATCACCGGTAGTTCTGCCGAACCTGCTCAGGTAGACAGCCATGCTTCTTAGAAATGATGCCGAACTTCACACATGCTTGCTGTCTAAGATACCTAATTGTTGCTAGCGGTGTCGTTGCATATCACACCGATCTCGATAACTCAAATCGAACCACACGCCGTACAACGTTAGACGTAGTATAGTGAGAGGAAGAAGAATAGCAGCTGAGTCACTAAAGTCAGACAAACACCATGCTGTTGTCTACAAGCCCAGCTTGTGTTGCTTCTCATATATCTCTCATGTATTTCAAGCGCGCTAACGCTGCCCCCTATACGTAGGTACCTTAAAACATGTACGGATGAACTGAGTTCATCATTCGTGTGACGCGTGTATCATGTGCATACAATTCTTAATTTTGTGCATGCCTGTTTTCGGCGTAAGATCATAATGAACATGATTTGGCATGTATATATAGCCTATGTTTTGCAGCGAACTTGCCGCAAGTAGTAGCTGGTAATCGGCGTACGAGTACGGATATCACGGTATGGCGCGTAAGATTAGAGTGTTCAACATTTCGTCAAAAGGAACCGGACACACGCTGCGTCGTTACGTTCGACGATCGCTGATGGATAGATAGGCATACGTTTTGCGTGGTCAGGTCAATGCTTGCTGATGGTTGGTAGTTGTTTTTGTTCAGTTACGACGACAAAAATGATACTAATTACAGATAAGCACATGATGTGGATGTGGTTAGCGTTCTGTTTGTTGATCGTTGTTATAGTGACTGAGTTGATGATGATGATGGTGATGAGTTGGCGTAACTTACCGAGACCGCGCGCAGCAACATCGGTCGCAACCAGAATCGGACTCTTGCCGGAACGGAATTCGTGCAGGACCCAGTCACGCTCCTGTTGAGCTTTATCGCCGTGGATGCACATCGCTGGCCAGCCATCGCGGCGCATTCGACGAGTGATCTCGTCCACCTTGCGCTTCGTCTCGGCGAACACGATCGTCTAAGCGAATGATAAAGAGAGAGGAACCCCGAATTGAGCAATGCCGTCAGTAAAGACAACAGCAACACTTATCAACAGCAACAAAACACACATGTCCCGAGACAAAGGTAGGGAGCAGCAACAATAGCAACACCAGAAGCGAAATCCACACAAAACGAGTATCAATCACAAGAGCAACAAGAATACACGTACGTGTCATGCATGAAACATTCCGAAATAGAATGAGAAGTAATAAACTCATATTTACTAGATATATACCTAGTAAATATTTCATAAACATGTAGTAGTCTGGCCTTATGGGAACAGTTACTACACACCTATATTTTGGTTTCACATGTAATTACAAATAATAACATTAAAGCAACACAAGCATATTATACCTTACTCGAATATAAATACGATCTTCGTTCCAATGTTGCCCAAGATTGTGGAAAAGTGTGTATGTAAAAAAAATATATATATATATATATATGACGGCCTGGAAATACCGAGAAAAGTGCATGACTAAGTAATAAAGATGTGGTCATTATCATGGACGGCGCACAAGAATCCTCGAAAATGGAAATTGCCTCGTACCTTGTTCTCCTTCTCCTGCATAATCTCCTCGAGTAGCTTGATGAGTTTGTGGTCCTTCTCCGACTCGGAGCAGACGTCGATAATCTGCAGGATACGATGATTAGCCGACAACTGAAGTGCACCAATGTTCACCTGGATGTAGTCCTTGAGGAAGTCCTCGGCCAGGCCCTTTACTTCTTTCGGCCACGTTGCCGACCACATCAGCACTTGACTGCACAGGCAGAATAAACAAAAAGCAGGATTGCAATAGAAAGAGTAAAATCAATCTAAGTGTTTACACGAAACTAAATAGTAATTTAATTATTGCACTGCTATAGACCACTATAAATGTCCACGACCTGCTTGCTACACGCTCAAATGTGGTTTTCTTAAAGCCCAATTTCCATGTTTGAAGGTCTGGTCCACCTCTAAGGTGAGCAATACTACTATCAATACCAATACTATTCTATCGCACCTAATATGTTAACTTAATTATTCACCTCAGAAATCAACACCCATCTTAGATTCGTCCAGCAGCAAAACAAACATCCCAAGCACAACGTAGACGTAGTGTATGGCATGCATGGATCTATGCATGCTCGTTTCCAGACTTTTAAGGCTCAATTAGTATTCATATTACAATTATTATTTAGCAACAAATCAATGGCGTGACTAGAACGGCGGCGTGACCGTATCATGACGACAGACATATACGCTGCAACAGCACTGCAAATCTATCTATCTACCAACTTGTGATGAATAACTATGTTTATAAAACACTGACCGATCCGGCCGGATCTGCTCGATGATCTTGCGGATCTGTGGCTCGAATCCCATGTCAAGCATACGATCGGCCTCGTCGAGCACAAGGTAGGTGCAGCGCCGCAGGTCGGTCTTGCCCGCCTCGAGGAAGTCGATGAGCCGACCTGGAGTCGCGATGCAGATCTCGACGCCACGCTCGAGGTCGCGAAGCTGTGGGCCCTTCGGGGCGCCGCCGAACACGCACGTGTTGCGGACGCCCGCCGGACGGCCGAAAGTGTCGGCCACCGTCTGAATCTGCTGGGCGAGCTCGCGAGTGGGGGCCAAAACAAGCGCGATTGGTCCGTCGCCACGCTGCAACTTCGACTGGTTCTGGATGTGGATGATCGCCGGCAGAATAAAGGCCAGCGTCTTGCCCGAGCCGGTCTGCGCGATGCCGACGAGATCGCGTCCCGATAACGCGATCGGCCAGCCCTGCGCCTGGATACAAGTGGGCGCCTGATACTTCTGCTCCTGGATGACCCGCAGCACCGGTTCAGGCAGCGCGATCTCATCGAAGGTCAGGATCGGTTTCGGTACGCCGCGACCCGACAAAGTGATTTCGTTCGCGCGCAGGAAACTGTCGATATCACTAGACGACCTGCGGCGCAGATAGTCATGTAGAACACAACAACAACATCGACAACAGCGGCAGCAAAAGCAAAACCCATGTATCGTTAGCACCGACAAACAGACATTTTTCAAACGCTGTATATTATATTATAGCGGAAGGCAAATCATCGTATTAATGATTGAACAAGTTTGATAGAACTTTTATGACATCACAGAATCTTTCTAAGAAGGCTTTCAAGTTTAATACTTTACATTTTGACCTTACTATCATAAAACAAACAGCTCCAGAGAAAAAACCGCGCAAATGAGGTAATTTTGATACGAACCCCCTTCCCCCCCCCTTCCGCTGGTCTGATATCTCTTGAGTTATATGTTATCAGAAAGAGGTGATGTCCGACCAGCCACACCATATAGCAAAAATGTGTGACATTGTATAGCAAACATTGGTGACATTGTTGTTCGACTGTCACTGATTGATTGATTGATTTATTATTCGCTTGGCATGCATACCTAAATACACATGTCACCCTTTTTTATCAGGGGCGCTTAGAGCGGCAGCATAAGCACGACATCCCCACAATGCCAATAGAAAATGTGTTTATCTCCAACCCATTTAAATCTGTCCTAAACTGACAGTTAAAATAATATGTATAAAGACAGGCTTAAATATGAAGTGTACATCACCATACTGGAGTGCTTCGCGTTGCACAGAAAACAAAACACTACGAACCTGCTGCGGGTGATGTCGTTCTCGCGGTAGAAGTCCTTTTCGAACGGCGGTAGTCTGTCCATGTCCCAGCGGGGTTTACGAAGCGAGCCACCAGGTTGACCGCCTCGAGACGACGATCCGCTAGTGCCGCCCCGATAGCTGTCGCCTCCGCGACCCGAACTGCCATAGCGACTAATGTCGTCGTAACATCGCAGATTTCGTTGGTTGATTCATCCATTGATCAATTTATAGTAGTCAGCGAATGACATCGTTCGACCACATCCAGCCGGCGAGAAGGCGGCGCGGCGTTCGTCGTCCAGCATGACAGCCGATCAAACATAAAAACAGTTCGCAAAAGCAACTGGTTAGCAGCAATTCACCGATATAAGAGCACTGTTTTATATTCTCCCTATCGCTCTCTCTCTCTCTGCAACTCTTCTTGCTACTAGTGTTTGTTTCTTAGTTTTCCTTCTTTTCTTGCTTCCTCTATTTAGTCGTCGTCTACGTGAACAAGTGTCAACCAGTCGAGGGTGTGATGTACTCGAAGACTGAGTGAAAGTCTTATATGTGATATGTCTACTTGTTATATGTTGTATATAGGTGTGATTATAACTAAATACATATTTAAAATAAAATGTATTAACAAAAAACATAATAGCACAACAACACGTAACTGTTGACAGTAAAATAACATAATACATTGTAAATCAGCAGCACACCACACATTATATAAATGTTGCGTACCATACGAAAAATTATTCCTTCATATGATATATTGCATATTTTACGAGAAACAACCGTACGGGATGCCAATTAAATAAAGTAAATCAACGCATATATATATACATATATATATATATATATAACGTTCGCAATAGGCCCTCTGGCATATATGTATGTATATATATTTCTATATATATATATCGTTCGCAATAGGCCCTCTGGCATATATATATATTTTTTTTATTACAATATGATACACACGGCAAATGCAGCGAGTACTGCACATCATCACGTCAATACGACACGCCCACACTGGTGCTACTACGAACTCGCGCTGCTGCAGCTGCTGTTCCAACTGGGGCGCCTGCCTGCATCCATCACGGCCCATGTGTGGCACGTTTAAATATGCGCGCGCTTCGCGAGACCGGGTTATTGACAGCCGGCGACACCGGCCGTAGCGGACGACAAAAAGCCAGGCCACAGAAAATGAACCAACAAAGGTCAACAGCAGCGAGAGGATCACAACAAACATTCTAGAATATTCTAGAACATTCTAGAAACGACCAAGAGGACAAAACAGTAATGCAGCTTGCCTCGGAATGAAGCAAATAAGAGGTACGAACGAATCAATGAATGAATTAATCCAGGGGGTCCAGTCGGCACCAGCATCGCCTCAGACAAATGGGACACAACGGAGAGCATACGAAGAGCACCACGCATGAGCGAATACGGCGAGCATCACGTTAGGACTTTGCTAAGCTGAAAAGACACCAGTCGGGCTTCGGTTATGCCTAATTTTCCTCATAGCACTTTCCTATCGAATTGGCAGTAGTTGCTATAAGGTACGACAGTCAAAATTGTATCTTCCTCCCTCTCCATATATATATATATATATATATATATCGGGAGAGAGAGAGAGAAAAGAATCTACGTAGACCTCTGACCGAAAAATTCGCCCTTATCACAGGCGATGCCTTGTTTGTCACTCAGATCTAGAAGCGACAGCATCGACTGATTCTGCAAGACGGAACCTTGTTCTCGTTCGTTCGTTTGGCATTTGCCACGGGGCGATCGCGCATATCGAGCTGCATAACTGCGAAAATGGCCGCCTGGAAGACAGCAATCATCATCCGCTCCAGCAGCAAACGCATACTATGATTAACTGCGCACTTAGCAGTCCTCGACGTCGTCGTCGTTGTTGCTGTCGTCGCTGCAACCACAGCAACAACAAACTCGATCGGCTCCCGACAGCGCTTTCCAGCTGTGGACGAATCGCAGCGACTAGAGGACTACTAACACGCGATTAATCAGCAAACAACTGCGGATGATGAGAGGGATATATATATATATATGTATACGAGTATTATTACTTATTTTGTTCATTCGCACCCTCGGCAACCGGGCACAGTCCCTACTTGTCTACAAATCCAGCCGCACGAGTTTTTAGAAGACAGCTTACTAAAGGGGCAACGACCGATGACGTGCGTATATTACCAGCTATGAAAGCACCTGCTGGGCACAAAATAATATAGCGTGTTAGTTGAAGCTGAAGAAACGTGCTCCCGGAGCACCTGTCGGACTGTTTATGCTTTGCGGCGGTTTCAGTTCGCAGTTTTAATGCTGCTGATGCAGTTTATAAAGAATCGTGTCAGTTACCGTTATACACAAGGAACTGTTGAAAACAAAAATATTTAATAGATGAAGTAATACAAAGACAGCGCGCACTGTCTAAATATTATGCTGCAGACACGCCAAGCGCGTCGGATGATAAACGAGTGCTATATTGAAAGGGTATAGTCGATTATGTATATATATATATATATATATATGGGAAAAGCCATCAAAATGCAGCGGAAAAACGTCGTTTTGTCCTTTACTCCACTACTTGTACACTCTAGATCATAAAGAAAGAAAGTCCGTGATGCGTATGTATTGCTATAATGAATTGTTACTTGTTTAGCTCCATTTTACCACTGTTCGAGAAAGTTCCGCCGGCTGACCAATGAGAAACCCGCCGGCCAGCAAAGGCCGACATGACAGTTCAGTTTTCAGGGAAGCCTAAAGCTCTACCTAAATCCGTGGAGTCAGAGAGCGAAGACCTGTCATGTAAATGGTTCATATAGGTATTTCTGTGGCCAAATAGGGCCAACGTCGCACTCGACCGAAAACACACACACTAGAGTCGCTGCGTGGCTCTGCAGTTGCGTGCCACACTGCCACCGACTATGATGGGTCCCTTCCTACCATCGGAAGCCATCATATAGGCAACAGGATCAGACATATCATTCAGGCATAGAAAGATTGTGTCAGTTCCTAAATCTGATATATAGAACCAAAAACACACAGCCGTAGTAGCTAGTAGGTAGCCGAACCGAGACCTCATCACGGGGACACCGGCTGCCCGGTGTCCCCGGGACAATCGCACCTAGCTGACATCGCCAAGAAAAGCCGAAAGCCAACACTTATTGTAGTAGAAAGTACTCCGACTACAAAAGCAGGATCCTCAATCAAGATCTCGATATGTATGTGTTAACATAACCTTGCCAACTACTACTACTATTATTACGGACATTGTCGTTGTTGACATTGTTGTTGTTGTTGTCGTCATCGGCAGCGACAGGGGCGAATGCCATGATGTATGGCCGACCAGATCAAATCATCATGACAACCAGGGCGATGAAGAAGAAGAGAGCTTGACTGACAAGCAGACTAGATCAAGTAGAAGGTGTTGCATGTATGAGTGAATGATGATAATAATAATAATAATATTTCGATGCTGATGATAATAATAATACATCGATAAGCCACTACTGGCGATGATGATGAAGATAATAATAATAATAATAATAAATCGATAAGCTACATGAACCTTGAAGTTATTATGAAAGTAAGGCAAAACTGGATCTGCCAGCTAGCTCTCTTCGAGTGTGTTCCTTCCTATCGAATACGGCAGCGCGGTTGGGACGGGGCGGGAGAGAGACCAAGTATTGGCCAGGCGGACAGTAGTAGTACAATAGTACTAACTAGGCCTAATGAACTAGCGAACCGGTCCGCCATTCATACCTATAGCTAGCAAAGGGCTAGATCAATTTCGACAGGAACATTTCAGGCCCACTCTCGACCATCGACTAACCCACCAAGTTGCTATACGTATTTCACTACATATGCACGTATTGGCGTGTATGTGTAAAGAGTCTTTGTACCTGTCTGTATGTGTAGAACTAGGCTGATCTGATCTACAAACGCATCGGCGCACATCGGCGTGCATTCGTGAGTGAGGCGAGCTGTTTTTTGTTTGTTACCCTTGTAGCCAAGTAGTATTGTCTACCTAGTACAGCTAGTTTGACACAACAGCATGAAAGACACGACAGTGGACGATAATGGCGGTCTTATCATCGTTCGAGAGTTGGACGCACTCACCTGCTTGAGCCTCGGTACGACATAGTTGCTGCGATCGTGGTAACTGCTGCGATCGTGGTGACGACGATCGACGAAGTGTCGGATCTATTGACCAATGAATTAGTGAAGTCGCTCACTTCTTCAAGCTTCGGGCGTCTCGGCAATGCGACTAGGCACTAGTAGCTAGTCAGTCGAAGATTGCCGCTGCAGCCAGAAGTCGTCCGCCCGAAGAATTTTTGTTTCGCAGCTCGTTCGCGTGTTGTAGCTTGACGCGCTGGAATCGTCGGCCTGAAACAGCGATGTCAACAAGATCGTCGTGCCAGGTCCGTCGTCAGTCACCACGACAGTGTAGGCGTAATCGAAGTGCGCGGCAACGCTGGTCGACTACGACGACGACGATGATAGTGATGATTATGGTGATGGTGGTGGTGATGACGACGTTGATCACCGCGAATACCCACCGACTACTACAGCAGACAGGCCAATGACCGACGGACGACGGATGACTGAACACAACACGACGAACGCGCCAGGCCTCGTTCGTTCTCGTCGCCGCCCGCAGCAGTAGCAGACAGCTTCGAGTACAATCCGCCGCCGCCACAAACACGCGATTAATAATGCAGTAGCAGACAGATTATTAGACAAGCAGCAGACGACAAGACCTCGATAGGCGGCGGGGGAGAGGGGGATGAGCGGGGGGGAGCTGATGGCCTGTCTGTTCGGGACGGCGCGCGCTCCTGCTATAGGCCGACGACGCGTAACTACGGCTACGTTGGCGGCGGGAGTGTAAGTATCTCTCTCTCTCTCCCTCTCTTTTGCAGTACCAGAAATTATTAGGCAAGCAGCAGACGACAACGGTTTCCACCGGCCAAATCGTCACTAGACCTCACAGCCTCACGCCCACATAACTTAGCGGCCGCCAGGGGGCGCCGCGGCGGCTCGTCGCTGCGCTAATTTGGCGGAGAGCAAAGGCGGGCAAATTTGAAAAGGTGGCCGGTCGAGCTGACTGCAATGGCGTGTGGGGGGTGAGTGTTATTGTCGAAGCGCGAACAGTGAGCATTGCCGATAATCAGCAGGAAATCAGCTTTCTTTTTTTTTCTTTTTCCTTTGCTCTGCCGGCTTATCTCTGTAGCTGTATAGCTAGCTATCAGCTATTCAATTCTAGCTTCTGCTTCGATTCTTGCGTTGGTGTTTGACGTTAGTGTGTTGTATGCCATTTTCAAAACACATTTTATTCAAAGTACATTACCGTTTCTATAGCGCTGTCTGCAAATTGCATACACAGAGAAGGGTTTTGAGAGCGGGCGAGTTTATGGCAGAGGCACGATGAGAGAAACAACCTGGGACCGGCCGGCGAAGGGCACAACTTTCGATCGGCTGATCGTCTACTAAAAGAGATGCGTGCGCGCGTTGTTGTTAGAGAAGAGCAATTGGAACAGGATTGAAGCTCTGAATGACAGTCAGTACACATCGCTACCGCATTGCAACATTGGTACTAGTACACATCAAACGAGAAACAAGAGGAATCAAAATTTGAACGAAATTAAGGCGGACGTAACGAGTGCTCACGTCCGAACATACAACGAACGGAGACACCCCAGCGGGAAAAAAAAAAACGTTAAACCATCGAAAATCGATTGACCGACAAATTGTGAGTTTGTGCGCGAATCGTTTAATTAGGTTTGATCGGGCAGCGTTTACGCATGCGTAACGTTGATATTTTGTTTGTCGTTTAATAATAAATTCGTTCTGTTTTAGGCCGCCTTGTCTAGAATTAAGGGAGGTTGTTTCTAGTTCTAGACTATCCTCCAGGATGTTGTTTTTAATTCTAGACTATCCTCCGTCCCCTACAGGCTTGGCACTTCACCTGAGATATATCTTCATTGCACCGAGGGCCGAACATGCTAAGATATCTAGGGTTTCCCCAACAGTTCTTGGCCGCCTTGTCAAAGCAAGTCTCGCTATTTTTTGTTTTGTTTTTTTCACATTTCTTATAAGATTATTGCTTGTGTTAATTCCGAGCTTCAATAAGCACATAGCTTGTTCGGAGTTCCTTTTGTGAGATTACACTGTATAATTTAAATTTGCCATTTTCACCTATTTTTGGGACTCGAGCTTATCTGCAGTGGCGAAAAATAATTGCAGCTTAAATGCAACTTTCTATTACATAACAAGCTCGCGATGATGGTAAATGTCAGTTACATCGCATGCATACATGTACCCGGATTATAACTGTGGAGTATTTGTGTCGTTTTAGCCTTGCTTGCGATACAACCTGCCTTGTATGATGTTAGCAACAATTGAGACCTGAAAAGTGTACGCATCCTAGACAACACTCACAAAATTCGCTCCATCAGGCCGTTTTCCGTGTTGATAGTGTCAAGTGGGTTTGTTTTAGTTTGGCTGGAAACCAGCCTGTCGGAATTTTGTCCTTTAGTTCGATTCCGAACTAATTGTGATGTAGGAACCTTCAGGATCATGTTCATGGGACAATTGTTTAAAATTGTAATTAGGAAAAACCAATCATTAGACTAATAGTACTAATTTCAATATAAGCCAGGCCAAACAGCTGATTTAACCTCCGTCCGATTTAAAGGCATCTCCGATTTAAAATAAGGAAATCTTTAGTACGTTTTGATTAACACTATTACGTGCAGTCATGGTGCGTAATGGAACTTTTAAATTAAAAATAATATATTGACATGTTGTACCTCTTACGATCCGGTCAACAACACTGCACCACAATGTTCTGTCCACACGACTGGAAGTAAGTTAAAAATAATTAAGTGGTGTGATCACTGATGGCCTCCTGAACCACTCGACGTCGAATATATGGTATATTGTTTTTAAGTACACAGATACACAAAAAACGTCTTGTTGTCTTTGACTTTTTTGTGTCATATCATACGTTTTCGTAATCATAGCCAGCACTATCATGAGACCAGTATCAGTTGGTCAACTGCCAATTGTTTATTTGCCAACTATTTACTGCTGTCTTCGAGTCTTAATGTTTTTTTTACAGCAACGACAGTACTTCTTAGCACCTCGGTCAATGGTTAGGTTGTTTTAATATCTTCGTGCACGATGATACCATTTTTCTATTTTATTTCTATAATACAATAATAATAATAATAATAGCAATAATAACGTGTTATTGTTTAATATTATTAAATATTATTTTATTAGGGAGTAGCAGAGTGTCTTGCTTTTAGAAGAAAGTGACTTTTGTACTATTCTGTTTTTATTTGTGACCTATAATCTCATCGCCCTGGTTCTACTCCACCTGCATGTATACATACGTATCTGGATAATATGAGGGTGAGCTTCGCGCGTGCGGTAACATATAATGCGGGCCTAAAACTTGCTGGCAATGTAACGCGGTACCACAGTGCATCAGTCTTACATTCTCGTTTTTCCTGTTGTTGTCATTTCAGGCGAAGTCGAGACCGCAGACTTTCATAAGAATGGCGAGAGTCACAACGGCTGCTTCGGCTACTGCCACCACCGTGGCGACCGCTATGCTTTCGCAAAGCGTTCCAAACTGGGCCCGTCAACTATTGTCGCATTTTCCCGCCATAAACATGGCGTTTGCGTACGGCAGTGCAGTCTTTGAGCAGCATAACAACAAATCATCAAATAATATGATCGATATCATCTTTGTTGTCGATGATCCTAAGGTAAGCGCATCACTGGTCTCATCTAGATATATATACACTTTTTTTCTTTAATAGGTGCACGTACTTATTCAATCGTAATATTGAATAAGTACCTACGCATCTATATGATCCACGTATACTTCAATACCTACTGAGTATTTGCTTTCTATTGGGACAACCTTTTCTTTGTAATATCGAACAGGTCCTTTCTAACATTTGGTCCTAGACCTAGAGCCTCCGACAGCTCTATCGCTCTCCAGGCGCCAGCCTCCGCACCCTGATCCTAAATATCAGAATCCTGGCTCGACCGGCCGGGGGGGGGGGGGGGGGGAATTGCATTCTACATAGCCCAAGTCCTCACAGATCACGGCGACTTCCAGTCGTATCTGTTAAGTTGTTGGGAAAGTCCCCAGCCGCACGTGCGTCTACTGCGGCGATGGACTTGACGACACTCCAGAGCACACAGTGCTAAGGTGTCCGTCATGGGCGGAGCAGCGCGCAAGCCTAACGGAGTTTTTAAGAAACAACCAAGCTCTTAACCTACATGACCTCACTACAAAAATGGCGGAATCAGGCTGGAACAAAGTGACCCAAGCTTTTAAGAACATACTGCAAAAGAAGACAAGGGTCTCCCTTCGAGTCCGTTCGCGCCTCCCCGAGGCTCCCGGGGAACACATTCGCCAGGAGCAGTAGACTCGCCCCCCTGACTGTTTGATGTTATGCGCAAGCAGTTCCCAGTCAGCGTGGGGGACGGGGACACGACTGGTTTTTAGTGGGTTGGAGCCCCACACTACCGGCACTTGCAGGGAGCTCTCCTGCTGCGGTGTCCGCGTGTGCAACCGCAATTTCCAGTTAGCCCCAAAAAAAAGCTCTATATCTCTGCTCCTCCCTAAGGCTATGCATTCTTTAATAATATGCTCGATTGACTCATTCTCTAGCCCACATGCTCGGCATTCTGTACTTTGCCTCTCCCTATATTTAGCCGTTTGTATACTTGTATCCGACATCCCTGCCCTGGCATCTGCCAATAGCCCACTCGCTTTTGAATTATCGTATACGCATTCCCGTCCCTTTCCCGCTTTTCCCTTTCATATATAGTTGCCAAACTCGATCTGGAACCCATCGCCAAAAATTTCCATTTGTCTGTTTACTCTTAATTTCACCATTTTCTCTGATACCCTCGCTCTTGTCCATTGCTGACTATTGTACCCAATCTCCCTAGTTGCGAACTCTTTTCTGCGATCCCACTTCCTTTTAATCCTAAGTGCCGTCTTCATTAGCTGCATCTGTTTCACCCATCTTTTATTTGCAGCCAATTTTTAATCGTTCTACTAAATCTTAGCTTACTTTGTACGTCTTTTTGTTTAAATTTTGACATTCCCCCTTCTTCTTCAAGAAATCCTCTTCTTCCTCTTTTAGCCTTCTTTCTCCGTAATATCTCCTCCTCCTCCAAATAATCATCCCCTGTAGTCATTGTCACTCCAAGATACTTGTACTGACTTTTATAGTCAAATTACTTTCCCTGTACTACAAGCTTCCTTACCTCCCTAATCCCATTAAATACCATGAACCTGTGATGAGCGCTACCAGTTGAGCTTGTCCACGAGACAGCCCCTCAATATGTCCATTATTGCTGCTGTATCGCCGCGGTGGTCCGCCAGCGATAGCACTTGAAGTGGGTAGTCGAGAGTCAACTGGCTTGATACGCTATATATATACATGTATAAGCATTGGTCGGCCGCGGCCCTATCCAAGCAGGTTATTCCTCAGGCTGGCTGACGCTGGTAAGCCTTATAACTGCGAATGCATCGGCTGCCCGCATGAATGGTTCCCTTCATGTTTGCGATTTTTCGCGGTTCGGTAGAATGCGTGGGGGGCTATAGGCATAATTGAGTCCATGTTGGCCGGTAGGAGACTATTATATGCTATCACTCTGTTCTTACCTTTTTGCCACCTTTAGCGTGCTATTACTGGACTTATATGGGCTTTCGTCAGCAGAGTAACGTCCCGATCTAAAAGCTATGAAAGAAAAAATAATCCTACCTGTGTGTCTATCACCTAATGTGAAGCTTTAGGGCCTGGCCTCATCGGAAACGGACACGTGACAATCACAATACGCGCCCACTAGGCACATTGGTTTAGCTAATCCATCGTTATATTTGTAACCTAAACCTTATATATATATATATATATATATATATATATATATATATATATATATATATATATATATATGGGACTTCTAAGCTTATCCGTTCGTTGTTTCGTTTTGGGTTGTGCTCTGGCATTGGTATTCAGGTATTTCACGCGGAAAACCTGAGACAAAACCGGAACCATTATTCGTTTGCCAGACTGCTCGGACCGCGTTTTATTTCGCGGCTGACAGATCTTCCAGCGTACGTCTATTATAACACAGGTAGAAGGTTAACCAGACAGAAGACAGAACACGACACAGCTGCCTTTATTTAGAAATGAGGGATTATGACGTTTTTACATACGTGTGGTTCATTTTTTCACTAATACGCTCCAATCACGGCTCCTAATCGACTAGTGATCAATTGTGGTAAAGACTAACAGAGACTTTCTTACAAGTAATTTATTAGCAGGGGAACTGTAATAAATTTAGATAACCACTGTTTTTGCGTGCGTCTCTTGTGGCTCTTCGAGCAGAAAGATGCCCTGTAATGATACGCCGCTGCGTAGCTTATGGTCAGTAACAAATGATTCAAACTTTCAATCAATCACAAAAGATGTAATTGCTATACGCGGTAACAAAGATTGAACAAGGATGATTGAACGCTTCGCTTGCTTCTATTAGGATACATAGATTATATAGTAGTGGAAACCAAGTCGCCCAATCTGTCTGGACAGTTAGGATTTTGTTTTGGAGAGAGTAAGAAACGCACTAAACACCGAAGCATCTACTGGTTATATAATATACATCATCATTTTCGTTAACGTTGCTTTTACGGTTGCTGTTGTTGTTGACGTTATTTTAGCGATCCGAATTGACAATCAGATGCTAAAGTACGGCATTATATCGAAAGATCGCCTCATATTGGATCTACTCGACTGGGATGTACTGTACATTGCCGGCCGAATGCAGAAACCCATAAAGTACATCTCCTCCGTAAGTACAGGCTACAGACAGACTTGTGTGCGAAATTAAATAGATCATACTAAAGGTGGCAGATTCGCTCGTAGTCGTTCTAAACGGAAGCAGATTTGTAGATGATAAGTTTTATAGGATTTTAGTCTAAGAAGGGTCTATGACGCTTTTTTTGGTTTACATGGTGACCACAACCATAGGTCGATCCCGAAGTTTCAATGGCCCAAAAGCTGAACCTCAAGAGCGCTTTACATGCAGCCTTACTGACGCTTCCCGAGACGTTTTCGCTCGAAGATCTGTTCCTGCAAATTACCCGGCTTTCTTACGATGGAGACTTCCGTATGATATTCGGCGAGGACAAAAACAAGGTAGTCTTTAGGTTTATACGATTACACACACGCATATATATATATATATATCGTATATATATATATATATATATATATATATCTATATATATATCATATATATATATATATCGTCTAGCAGCATCTTTGGCAGTTGTTTGCCGTACAGTATATATATATATATATATATATCGTCTAGCAGCATCTTTGGCAGTTGTTTGCCGTACAGTATTGTTCGTGCAGCGATTTGTACATAAGTCGATGTTTTGCGAAAACGCTACCCTTTTTGTGAGTCGATCATGGAGTTGCACAACCGTTTGTACTTTCCCTGTGAAGCCACGTCTAGCTGGATGATGATTAATTTTTAATAGTTTAACATGTTGGGATATTTAGGGCCTCCCCAACAGTCTTTGTGGCAGCATGGTCGCTCACTCTCAGCCATGTAGTTTATCATCTACTCTCAATGAGCATCGCTCAAAGAAAAATCGATCGACAACAGCACAAATTATTTAAAGTCAGTAATTCCTCTTTGAGCTTAAAATTTCCATAATTACACATTTGCATCGCCCCATATATATATATATATATTTATATATACAGGCACAGCAACGTATGAGAGTCCGTGATCGCTTTGTATCCCTCGGTCGTATTATCTTTCAGTTATATATTCATCATCATAAACTTTTATTACATAGTTACTATTACGGCAAACCCATAGACGCGATAGTGTGACAAACACCCGTAATAAAACATACTTAAGCCTTAAAGGCTAGCTCATACATGTAGATATGCTCCGTTATTTGTTTTCTATACTACCAATTCATGGTAAGTAAACCTGATTTTTTTGTTTGTTGGTTCGGCAGATCGCAAACATCGTCAAGCCCGCTATGGCAGACTTCACAAGAGTCTACGCACCGTTTCTTGAAACGATGTCTACTGTGGAATGGTCACCTGGAAATGAGCGCGTCCATCAGGTATCCTGACCAACAGCTTATATAAAGCAGCTCGTATATGGCGTTGCAATACATACACCCGTTGCCCAGTCCCATTGGCATCTGCCGAGCGGTTCCAAAGACAAGTTATTTGTCTAGAATAAAAAACAGCAAAATTTATTATGGAACTTCGTCGTCGATGAGCATCTCGTCGCAGATTTGCCGATTGTAGTTAATGATGATGATGATTATTATTACTTAGGGAAGTGCGATTAACTTTCTTGGAGTTTTATAGTTAGAACACTCTAGTTTACCGTGCCTGAGAACCTTAGAGTGGTTCGTAAAACGCATATATAGTGACTCGTCATAATTCAATCGTTTAGAGCGTGCTGCAGAACATGGACACCCTGATGTACAAGTACTGATGACGGAAATTTTCGATTTATGCGGCGCATACGTTTGTTTAAATTAAACCATGTGATTGTCTTTCGTAGCCTAACTGCGAATTACGCACTTAAAAAAGAGAATATTAAGAGTTTGCGATTTCTACAAAACTGAAACATTTTATCAATAGCATTCAGGTAATGTAGGAGCTCAAAACTGCATTTTCTTGGCCTTAGGGTCAACACTCGGGAACACTCTAAGGATTTTTTGGTTGTTATTATTATGAATAGCGTTTTATTGACTTTTGTTCAATAAAATTACGTCTAACGTGTGAATAGCACTTTAGTTAATGCAAGATAGATCGAGTTCTTTTGGTTTACTGTTCGAAACCTTTTTTACGTTTACCAAGATGTCGTAGTTTGTTGGGAAATTATCTTTCCATGAGCACTATGGGATGACTAGGGCATATACATATACGAAAGACAAATGCATAATTTAATTTAAACAAACGTACGAGCCGTATAAATCGTAAAATAGGTATGCAATTTATCTTGTCACCTGAAGATTTGTAACCCTTAAACACCGAAAGCAGTGCTTGTACACCAGGGAAAACATGCATTTTTTTCTATAAATTGGTTCGTTTTCTTATCTTCTATTAACACGTACAATAGGAATCTGTGTGCACT
Organism: Dermanyssus gallinae; assembly: GCA_003439945.1. NCBI lineage: Eukaryota > Metazoa > Arthropoda > Arachnida > Mesostigmata > Dermanyssidae > Dermanyssus > Dermanyssus gallinae. The sequence goes on from QVRM01003324.1 coordinate 107,577, forward strand.
GTGTGAGTTGCATCTTGACAGCGGCTCCATGTTTATCGCAGTCAGCCGACGGTAATATCGCGTGACTAATTGCACCAACGCATATATATATATAGTAATTTTTGGAGTTCAATGTAGGATCTTTCCGAATCTTCGCGACTTCACCACCTAGAACTGCTGCCAAAAACTGTCCAACATCAGTTGATGGCCAAGTGGAGACCTGGTGAAAATCGACACAAAGACGTCGAAGATATTCTTAAGGTAACGTTCAATCAAATGCGTCTGGAGGCTTCGTAAACGAACCACCATTTTCATGTTTGATTAATGTTTATTTACACTGTAGATAATGATATGCATACTTATTGTACGACTTGCTTACACTGCTTTGTATTTACGTGTCAAATATGAAATTTTGCTAACATAATTACACCATTAAACGGTATGCAAATAGTAGAAATGCCGTTTTCTTTTCTTTGGTATCTTGTTTTTAATATATACACACTTTACTTACGCTGTGATAGGCCACACTAAGGCTTTGAAAATGTTTCGGGCAACGTCTGTTATTACATAAGAATAGTTAAGGCTACAAAAGGTCTGACATCAATGGATGCACGAACATCCATGCGTACAAGAACACGAAAGCACTCTTAAACAAAAAATCCAAAATTAATTTAATATAAACCAATAATGATAAAAACCTTATTAACAGCTTTTGCTTTATTGTTGATAACGTTGTAATTTCAGTCTATTGCCCGCATTCCGGCCTCGATGTGCACCGAGGTGGTGCAGAGAAGCATTCGGGCGATTGTTTGGAGTTCAGCTCTCAAGCAGAGCTTCAAGGTGACTTACATATGTATATATAAACTACCATGTTATCACATTATACGATTAGCTATTTGATATTGTAGTGGTGAATAGTTTTGGGGAGTTACGAATAGTTATGTATGCAAAGTTTTGTAGTACAATGTAACATGTCACGACCTCCACACGCCCGTTTTTTTGGTAGGCATCGGCGATGGCTTGATTCTGAACGGGTTTCGTGATCTCATCTCTCTACAGAGACGTCCCGGCGTTTTCTACCTAGTCAATGACTTACCACCCGATTTGACAGCGAGTGAGCCACACTGTAGTTTACGAAACAATTGCAAGCCATCGGTCTGGAATACTCACTGTACACTGTGTGTGAGTCCACTAAAAGTCAGCGACCAACCAATTGGATAATAATTGAATAAAAATTAAGCAAAATAGGTTAACGCAACGTTTGCTTATATATATAAATATATATATATATATATATATATATATATATATTGTATACAAGCATGTGGCATGTAAAGCAAAATAGGACAGACATATAATTCGGGATGACCTCAAAATTTGTTTTAATATCAGGACCGCCAGATACTTATCTGTTTTCTAATAAGCCGATACTACGAGCCATTGCCATTTCCGATCCATTTGGGTTTTCGCGTGCCCTACAAGCTGTGACTGCAGCCTTTTGCCGAGATTAGTTCTGCTTGAAAAATATCCTGGGCGTTATTACTTACTTGACGTCGACTCGCCTGGGTTTCAGGGACTCGTAACCTCTGGACCCTTGAAATCTCTCAGTTATTCGGCGGCGAAAGTATCAAAGATGATACGGAGTCTCGGAAGGCCACTAAAAGAGCCCAAGTAGCAGCAACGAGATTTGACCTGAGTCAATGACGGTGTTAAATACGTTCGAGGAAGAACTGGTGAAGGTTGGTAAGCTGCCGCTTGACGTCAGGAACAGCCATAATGGCGCTTGTTGTGTATTGATTTTAGGACCACCCATAAGGACGCAAGACAGACCAGTTCCGGCTGCAGCTAAGTTAAGCACGGCTGATGAGACTCTGAAGGACTCTACGAAGATACATAGCGATCCTTCCTAATCTCATCGAGAATATAGTCAAATTCGACTCGAGAGTGTTGATAGCTAGAGGGGCGGTTACCTGTTATGCCTGCGACGTCCAGCGTATGGTTTTATCAGTGATCAGAAAAATGGCGTGCTTAAAAATAGCTTGTAAATAACGACGAAGTTTTATCCAACCCATTTATATTAGTAACGCCAACGGGTTCATCGCAATTGTGTCTTCATCCGAAGCATGGATGACTGATTCACAAAGACAAATGTCAATTGTTGTTGACAGGCAAACTGCCGATCGATGATTAAACACATTTTGAGGGGTTTATACCCGAATTAAAAGCACATATTCACAGGCAACAGCGCGTGAGATACAAGCTGGAGAAGACCCGTGTGCTCTGTTGTCGATGACTATGAATTGAAAGGCTACCACCAGTGAACTGTTTAGAGGGAAGCTTTCAAGGATTTATAAAGCCTTAGTCCAGTTTTTGGATCACAACTCTGGGAGCGCAGCAGTCTTCTAAGTGCGGTATACATTACTACACGTTATTTTATTTAAGGCGACAATATAAATTACTAAAGTAGCATTATTGTATATACATACGAAACATATTGAATATGTTTGCGTTTTTGTCAGTGCATATATATATATATATATATATATATAGCAGAACGGACAAGAGAGGTACAAAAAGCGTATAGTTGTTACTTAGGCAATGTAGTTAGTCGAACTAGTCGCAGTCGTAGAGTAGCTTCGTTTAAACACGCCACTGTGTAGGCGTGCGTACGTGTCTGTGTGTGAATTGTATATGATACGGTAAATAAAGTGAATTATAATTTGTTGGATTATTAATTAATTGCTTGTGAAGATGGCTTCTTTAATTGTCATAACAAAAGGCTGTCGGACATTGGGCACTTGTCGGCACATTCGGCCTTTGACTCGATGGTTACTCAAACAGATAAGCCTCAGACGTCAGTTTATATCATCACAGCATATGAGCTTGCGTAGAAAACACCCATAGTATTAACGGCCTCAGGAAATCGACGCCTCAAGGCATTGATTGCAAGGTTTTGCGGAGTCAAGTTTCATAGAAGGTCAATACTATAGGTATTTATTGAGATGCGTCACGTAATCTCTGCTGATATCTTCATACTTCCAATACGTCTTTAAATGCTCCTCGAATAATATATAATCTATTTGATGCAACCGAAAGCGACTGGCCTTTCCCATAAATCGTCGCTCGCCCCTCCAGTATATCATAGTACCCTATTGGCCAAACGACGCCAGTTTTTCAAGAAATGGCAGATGGGCTTGTCACAGGCTTAATTAGTTAAATTGTCTTAGCCAAGTGAAGCGCTAGACTAAGATAATGTCAGGAGCAATTACGTTCATAGTAATTATTAACAAAACAAGCCTTACTTTAATAATAATATACAGACTGAATAGGGGCCAAATATGAGCCTAGGATTTGTGTATATATATATATATATATATATATATATAGACATAGAAGCATAAAATGTGCCATTGCGAGACAACCAGTCTTCCTATACAGTAACTAAGCACACCGTCGTGTTCGTAAAAATTCTGCTTTCCGGAGAACATATAACGCGGGCCAGAAGATGCGACATGGTCGCTGAGAAGAGAATGCGCGAAAATAAAGTTCTTTATTAGCCTTCACACTAAAGATCATTATTTATGAAAACGAACACATTCAGGCAAATGCGCATTTCACGACGACCATTTTGATGCCTATGATTTAAAATAATTACGCAATTACGGCTCGCATTGCCATAGACTCAAATCTATGACAATGCGAGTCGTAATTGCGGAGTAATCGAGATTAAGTGCATGCACAAATGACCTACTCCATCAGATCACGGCTCGTATTGCCATTGATTTGGTACCAAAATGATCACCATGATGAATGTGCTAGTTGATCGCTGTGGATATTCGTAGTGTTATGATTTTGAGGTATTTGTTTTTCGCGAACTCTCTTCTAAACGACCATGAACCATCTTCTGGCCGGCGTTATATGTTCTTCAGAGGAAGCAGATTTTCATAGGACTTTAGAGGAAGCAAAAGGAACGACGTTGTCCTTAGTTACCGTATAGGATAACTCGATTGTCTCGCAATAGCACATTTTATGCTCCTATGTCGGGCAACAACAGCAATGTCACGAATTGTACTAACTTCACTCTCACTCCGAAACAAGACATCTCAGAGACCATGTCCCATTGGAAAAATTATCTGCTTTAACGAGCTCTACAATTGTTATTATCGATCTTCAAACAATCCTGCAACACCCTATATATCAAATAATAGTATATCATATACTATTCTAACGTGCAAATATTTCAAAAATCAACGCGCTTTTAAGTTGATTTTTGTCTTGTTAACTCCCCTGACGTAGCTAAGCTAATTGCAACCGATTACCTAAAACTACTGGCAGATTTTGCCACACGCATTCTACACGAAGGATAATTCCCTCACCAGTTCACTCGCTTCGCGTTTCTGTCTAAGCCAACCAAAACCCTCGAAAGATCCTCTTCTTTTTCAGGCCAATATGCCTTCTCGAATTTTGTCTTCCTATCTAGATCATCAGTTACTGACCTCTGGCGACGACAAGACATATCACGTCACGGCAGGGGTTCCGCAAAGCTCCGTCCTGGGCCTGGAATTGTGGAACCCGGCCTATGACGGGTTCAGCACTTCCTCCTCCGCCCTGTAGGTTCCCTCAGCCTCCAGGGAGTCCTCGCCGAGAGGATTCCCTAAGGCTGCAGCAAACCTGGCTCTCAAAAATATGGATGAGTGGATGGAGGCTGACCACCTCCATCTTGCTCCACAGAAGACCGAAGCATTGTATTTGACAGGCCGCCGTAAGCGCGCCTGGGGGATCTGGTTGGAGGTTGCCGGCCACCAGATCACGATGCAGAAAACTCCCAGGTATCTGGGGATCCAGGGGCTCTTGGGAGAGGCCTACATCCAGCATATAACCCGGAAAGTCGCCCATGTGTCTCAGAACCTATCACGTATCCTCGCACGCGGCGGACGCGCGCGGGCGAATCTCGGCGCCGCCTTCTGGCGTCAGTCGCCGAAACTACGGCACTGTATGCAACGTCGGTGTGGGCGGACATGGCGTTGCGTACAAGTCGTAAGCGCAGTGCCCTGCGGGCCACCCGGAGGACCATGGCTATGCGCGTCTGCAGAGGATACCCGGTCGTTAATCCCTGATCTCAACATCTGGTATAAAGGCCCTGTTCAGGGCCCTCTAACCTACTACGTGACACAAATTCTGACTGGCCAGTTTAAGATGTATATGTGCAGAATCCGTAAGTCCTTAACAGATACCTGTGTGCTCTGCACTTCCGGAAAGCCGGATGACGCGGATCACACAGTGGCGAACTGAGCTACTTCCGCACCGACACGAACTTCGCAGGGGCTCGTGAGAAGACACCCTCCATTGTCACCAGGATGATGTCCAACCAGTCTGACTGGAATGAAGGACTCAAGTACTTAGATGCCCCGATGCGGAAAAAGACACACCTGGAGGAGGTCCGACGAGCGCGGCTGGAGGAGTTGGGTATATATATATATATATATATAGTGGGATAGGATGGAGTCCAATACTCCCTGCCGGGAGTACCACACCACCCGCCAACAACTTCGGTGGGTGTGCGTAAATGCATTTTCCACTCCCATAACAAACAAAAAAAATCTATATTGAACACATGCACACAGTTGCTACACACATGTAAAATCGTTCAATTAAAACTTTATGAATACTTTCGACATATTGCAACCAGGATCACTCCACATATATATATATATATATATATACATTTTATTTTAAAAATCACTCACTTAAACGGTACATGCCGTCTAAAAACGCATTTATTTCCACTATTCAGCCCCAGTGATCACCGATGTGAACAAGGTACTCACTTCTATCGCCGCCGGTCCCGCTTTCGTCTCAAATCTAGAAGACATCACTGTAAGGGAGCCCGCTAAGTAAAACTCGGCGTCCGCAAGCCCCGTCATCGGGACAAAGGAATCAACTCCGTCAGTGACTAGTGAAGCTAACCTTTTTAAGATAGACGACTCGACGAGCCTTGTTACCTAACTTCAGTCGAATGTTATCAATATTGGCCGTTTTTGGCCGTCGCTCGTCTGCTTCTGGGGTTCGAAGTGTAGCTACTCGCTGGTTAGGCTTGGCCTACCATGCCTACTGACCCTCAGGCCGATCCGGTTTGCCGTAGAGCTTGCTTTTTCCCCTGCGAAGACAACCGCAGAAGCAGCACACGTGGACATTACTCAGAAAGTTGAGTCAGGCCGACATCTGGGTAGCGGCAAACATTGTTCTACCGAGACAAATGTGCATGCGTGCTATTGCATGGTACTATTTTTTAAACTTAGCTTTATCAGGAATTAGTATTAGTAGTTATATATATATATATATATATATATCGCATACATTGTTGTTCAACCTGTTTTTGCATAGATGTGTATGTTTCTCAACCAGATATGCAAATACATTATGACTGATAAGCTACATTTTGTGCTATATTATAAACCGTATATATATATATATATATATATATGCGGTTCATAATATATGGATATTGGGTATAATGTACTATATGGTATACTGGGTGCACGAAGATGCAGGCACTTAATGCCTGTCATAGCAAAAAGTCTCACATTCTGCACATCTAACCTGGGGACGTGCTGGATAGTCTTACCTATACCGACTCAAGTTATCATTGTCTTTTTGTTCCGCATAGTATCCAAGGGCCAGCGGGATAGCCAAGAGGGGCGTCAACTTGAAGTTCTTCAAAATCCGTAGCACGCTTGGGCGATCCATCGTTGCTGCAACTTTAGCATACAGAAAAGGACAATTGTTACTAAAAGTAAACCGTCATCGGCAATTGTTGGGCGCGCACCGCACCTAAGTATATATATATATATATATATAAAACGTTTTCGGTAAAATGTTGTGCCAGTGCACAGCATTTTACCAAAAACGCTTGTGGTCTATCTCTCGCACTCTATCTTCCTAGATAAAACGCGCTGTCGCTGAGCGTAGATACTGCACTTATTTTAGCCTCATCAGTCATTATCCATTAGCAAAATTGCCTTTGAGTGGTATAATTCTATTCTATAATATGATTAGTTTTATTTTAGGATCTTTTATGTAATTTGGTCTCTAACGACACATAACACATAGAGTCATAGTTACAGCTGTATAATAGCTATTGCTAAGTACATGTATATGTAAATAATGCATTTATTTTGTTTTGTAACTTAAAACCCAATCTGCAAATCTTCAATCAAGATCAATCACTTCAAAATGGTGCATGTCGTGCCGAAACCAAACCCGCGACATGACTACTATCGGCATATTTTTTCTCTCGCCCGCCAATGGAGAAGTTTGAATAGTTAAGACAATGCCTTAATAATTTTAATAACTGACTAAAGTCAGTTATTGAAATGAGTACGGTAATTCTTCACGGAGGATCGGAATTCTAGCATTTAGAATATAGTCGGTCTGGGACAGAAGCACATAAAAGGAAACTTCGCCAAAATAACTGTATGAGTTACCTAGTCTAGAATGTACTGAATGAATTATGACTTCTACTAATCAATTTGATAGACGAACAGCTTGCACATTAAGTAGTGCCTGCGCGGACACTAACAATCACGTCCTTTTCCACGACACATTCTGGCGTCAAAGAGAGTAATACGGATCTCTACGATTGGTACGCGAACCAATGTGCTGGAGGAACTTCGTACATGAATAGAATGAAACTTACTGGCTCGGTTGTCCCGAAGGTGTCCCCTAGCGTCGAGCAGGCATCAAACGACACAAGAAACACGAACAAACACGGAACGTTCGAGCGTATTCGGTACAAACAGACGGAAACACGGACAGTGGTCTGCTCCCGCAGACGATGGAACACGCAAACAACAACAACAAAAAAACGAAATGGTTGATGAGACTTTATCTTTCACTGTCGTCTGCTATGAATCCTTGCTTGATGCTATCTAATTGCGCCAGTACGAGCGACTGAGCGAATCGATTGGCTGGGTGCGCATTAATTCGATAAGCAAACGTAAAAATCCGATCAAAGCGAAAAGCCATTGCCCTCTCAAACTCAAACGGGGAAGCTAGCATTCTCGCTACTTTGTCGTCGTGTGTACGTATAAAGTCTTGTCAGTATTGTAGTCATTAGCGTATTTTATTATTTACTAGAAGATACTGAAGTGTATAATGTATGGGTTTGACGCAAAGAAAACGGGTTAAACATTTTTTGGTGCAAGCTTTGTTGCCTGCCATTTACCATGAACACCACATGAAAGGGGTCTTTCAAGCTGATTATCGAGGGGTCCAAATGAGGTGAAATCGAGCGCACATTCAGGGGAACACAGAGCTTTTTGTCGGATCTTGTCCCTATCGACTCGTCATAGGCCGACAAAATAGCTTCATCGGCAGCCGTAGCGGTCTTAACTGAGCAATTTAGCAAACTAGCAATTGAAACAATTGTGACAAACAATTTACAACTGCCGTGACACGAGCAAATACAATTGGCAGTGCTTTTACTTACTTTATCAAATGCACGATATCAAACGATATGCTCATTCACGTCGGGTTTCTGCCAATATATCGAAAACAGGTTTGACATTCACGTTCCTCATATGTTTTATAAATGTATTTTGTTATTTTTATTCAAGTAAAATAATGTAAACAAAAAAAGTGCTGTCACGACTTCCAGCAAGCATGCGCTGACCCTCATAAAATAAATAATGTAAACCCCTTATGAAAATAATAAAACAATTTCTACCTATATATACAGGGTCATTCAGGGAGTATTGTACTTCTTTCGAGGTTTGATAGAACTCGGCAAGAAAATAATTTTTCTCTATGGAGGGAAAACGCGGAAACGTCTTGTTTAGGAGAGAGAGTGAAGTTTATAAAAGTCGTTATTCTGCCTTTTTTCTCCTACATAGTTGTTTGAAATCTACGTTTGCGAAAGAACCAGTCAACGCATAAAGGAACCGATTACCGGCGTGTTCGGAGGAAAATTCTGCACAACCGAAGACACTTCACTAGCTTGCGTAGCAAAAAGCCAATACACAGGTTAAGGAAAGTCATAAAAAGTCGATATGTTGTTATGTCTAACGTTAACGCTTTTTCGTGAAAAATCGTAACATTTTTCCATTACGACCAAAACTGTATGTCCAAAAGACCACTCTGACGCAATGGCATATTTAATGCCCACCACTTTCGTACCAAAGTGATGATGCTGCGTTGCGTAGTTGTCAAGTCACCAAGCTTTTTCGATAGCCATATCGAAAGCGAAGGCATGCATATTCACATAGGGCGTATGAGAAAGTTAGGTACATATTTTGAGGTTTGGTAGAACTCAGCAAGAGAATAATTTTTCCTAGTGGAAGGAGGGGGCGGAAACGTGTTGTCAAATTTTTACGGTTCTGAACGTGAAAACTTGCACGTAAAACATAACAACTATGACTGTCGAAAACGCTTAGTTACTTGACAACTACGTAACGCAGCACCATCACCTTGGTACGAAAATGATGGGCATTAAATTTGCTATTGCGTGAGAGTGGTCCTTTGGGCGTACATTTTTGGTCGCAATGGAAACATTTTACGATTTTTCATGAAAAAGCGTTAACGTAAAATATCGACTTTTCATGATTTTCCTTAATATGGGTATTCGCTTTTTGCTGCGCAAGCTAGTGAAGTGTCTTTCGTTGTGCAGAATTGTCCTCCGAACACGCCGGTGTAATCGGTTCCTTCATGCGTTGACTGGTTCTCCCGTTTTATAAACTTCACTCTCTCTCCTAAACAAAACGTTTCCGCGTCTTCCCTCCATAGGGAAAACTTATTTTCTTGCCGAGTTCTATCAAACCTCGAAAGAAGTACAATACTCCCTGAATGACCCTGTATATATATATATATATATATATAAATATACGAATTTGCATGCGTACAATCCGCAAGCAAACAATCTTTTTACAAGCTCAAAACGGGTTACAGTTTTTTTGGGGTAATGAATGGCTACCTTCAGGACAATGAAGCGTACATCAAAAAGTATCTTAGCAATTCATATTTTGTTAGTTGACGTTGAGGAATATATGTTGCCTTGCTCGAAAAGTGAGTCTATAGTAGAAACAAGGTCACACCTTGAAGGCACCTTAACTGCAGGCGCCCTAGAAACGTGTTTTGAATGCCTTCCACTAGTTTTCTATATTTAGTTAGGTGGGGCGCCCAAACAGGAATGTAATATGTAATTTTAGGAAAAACAAACGATTTGTGAAAGCGAAGGCACGCGTTAGAAATCGTTAGAATGGAGCAGCAGGAGATGGTATCAACAAGGCGCAACGGTGCTTCCAGTACTTAAGAGGTTTTTAATTTTGATTAAAATATATGTTACACATTTTATTAATGAAACCGCTTGCGCTCTACTTCAATGGGTAGTTTAAATAAAATCAAGACCAGGCGTATTGTGTACGCCGTTAATTTTATAGTCGAGCTCAAATACTCCATTGATCAGTTTACGCATTTGGAGGGCGAAACATCATCGGGCAATGCTGCCTATTGTAGAGCATGGGAGACACCTGGGCAATTGGAATAATAAAGTTTTAAGTCATCTGCAAATTTAAGAGATTCAACGTTATGTGGCATATATATATATATATATATATATATATAGAGAGAGATCAAAACTATGCTGTTTTATAGCATATATGTTTTTATACCTTACCCTTTGAACAATAAATACGCTCCATTCATACGCTTGATCATTTTGGGGTACAAGCTAGTTATGCAAGTAGAACGTTTTCGACGCTTTTGCCAATTTACCATATTTCGCCGCTTTAAGTGCGGTGTCTGACAGCACACAGAAAGCGCGTGCTGGCCTGGTGTGTATGCCTTGATGATGTCTGCTGCGGCATACAGCAACTGTGTGATGACATGACGTAAGTAAGAAGAACCGGCGAAGGCCTAAAAATTATATCAATCTGGATGGCTAATCTAGAGTTGATCCAATGAAGATGACCAACATACTAGACATTAAGCCATGGTACAAGTGGAACTGCGGCGAGCCTACTTACAGCCTATATGACAGAGGTGATCAGCTGTCGCGGCTGCTTACAACGTTACCTGTCTCGGATTGGCAACGTAGAAAGCCTTACCTGCCTCCCGCGCGATGCAACAGCGGAGGTCAGTGTGGAGCACATTGTGTTCCACTGCGAAGGCGTTCGGGATAGAAGGACAAGGTCATTTACATATAGGCTCCCACTGACGCCGGAGACGCTGCTTCGAAGTAAAGCTGGAACGCGTAAACAAATGGATGCTCGTCGGAGACTATATAGGAGACATAACGAAGACCAAAGAGCATATGGATCGAAGAAGAAGATCATAGACGGCGATTGGAGAGACAACACAGAGGAATCCTCCTTCCCACAGACACACACAGAGAGAGGTCAGCCAACCCCAGCCTACGCCCGAAGTCAGTACCTAGAAGTCGTTCCGGCTCAAAGTGATTACCTAGAAACCGTTACGTATGTTGGGCAGAATACAAAGGGCGTGTTTTTCGTTGGTGTTCTTTGCCTCGCCTTACCCGAGACATGAACATCATCCGGGTCGAGACCAACTTGATCTGCAGACCAAAGCAGATGTGCGTAAATGAATCTTCTCCAGACCTCCCCTCGGAAGACCAAAATAAATGTAGATTGAGCAGTAATAGTAGATACGTGTATTGTGACGGGAGGAGTCGTATTGTCCTTTATCGCTACTAAGAATTGGTTACGATGGCCATACGCTGCAGGGCTGCCGGCATCTCATCCCCATCGCTTCCCCTTCTCCGCCGAGGCTGCTGCTGCCGTCTCTTCCTTCCTACTTTCCCATCTTCTTTTTCCTCTTCTGTCGACGATTTCGCATCAAACCTTGAGTTTGAAGGGTAGTTGATGACAAGTATCGATCGATAACGTGCGCGGGGCGGCTTTCCACACTGCCATCGCCGCCGCTGGGGCAACGGGGCACAGCAGCAGCAACAGCGGCGGCAAGAAGAACAGAAACCGCATCCGCTGCCCAGCGACCCACGACGGGCCGGGCTGGTCGACACTGGCTGGCAACATACCCATCCAACCAACCATGCGACCACCCACAAACCGATACGCAGTCACACATACGCAGTCTGACTAGGGACGGGGCCAATACCACCATAACGAGTCAGTTCATAGACGCCAAACGCTGTAACTCTACCAATGGCTTCAGCCCGCCCAAACCCCGCAGCAAATGCTGCGGCAAAGATGCCGCTCGACGTCTCTTTCTTAACGTAGCTCGCCCCCAGATGGCATTTAGTTCTCCTCTCCATTTAGTTGTCTCTATTGCTGTGTCGCTGTCGTTGTCGTTGTCGGAAGTAACGCTCGCGTATATCGTGCATACCATGTATGTCAGTCGCAGCCGGCAGCCGACGGACTGGACTATTTGCCGCGTCGGGGCTGGTTACGGAATCGCGCAGCACACCGGAATAACAAGCCGATGATTCACGCGTTCAACAAACGTTTAACGTAACATTAACAGAAAACAGACGGACGGAGACATAGACGAGCACGCGCGTTTATTACCAATATTAACAATTTATATTTCATTTGTGAATGGCTACCATCGTACGCATCACCACCATTATCATTGCCGTTGCCGCAGCCAGCATTAAGCGTACGTGGGCATAAACATAACGTCATATGCAATGCCAGATAGAGGAACATGTTAACGTACCATATAAACGGATAACAACTAGACAACCTGCGGGTAACCATTTGTCATGAAGCTTTTTGATAACGTTTGGCACTAATCTGCCATGCCGACAGTAAATGATCTGGTAGTTGGTCACCGGCTACAAGCCACATGAGGGGATGGCATGAGGTTCTCAAATTGTTTTTCATGCAATGCTGCAGCGCTAAGCGGCTGCCCTATGTCCGAGTAAGGAATTCAATTATTCAGTCTCAGCTGCTCAGGTCTCGCAGGACGTCCTGGCGCCTTAAGATGGTGCGCGCTTTTCATTGCAACTCACTGACTTTGCTGTAATTTGGGTTGGTCGTGCTCAGTTTAAGGAGTTCTTGTTTTCCCTTGCAATTGTTCCAATTGCTCAATGATAATCAACTAAATCAATTGTTGAAATTGTGTTAATTTTGAGAAAATTCTGAGCTCAATAATTGATAATTTGGATAAATTGGATTTAAAAGAATGCCGTCTGGGGAGGATGATCCCATAAAAAGATTTGACTATATATATCGGCCAGTTAAGCTTGTTGTCGACAGAAACGCTATGATTTAAGACGAAACCGCTTCAAGACGAATATGCTTAATGCATGTTTAACGCAAAACCAGGCTTGACTTCTGTTTCATAAAATAATCAATCTGAATGGCAACTTTAAGCTGATCTTGCTTTCTATTTCTAATTTTCAGCAGAAAAAAGCAAATTCTGAGGCGACCAACCTTTGCTTGCGTTGGCCAAAGGCATACGAAGAAAAAACCACAGGCAACTACAACGCGATTATTAAATTATTTGTTATTAAAATACGTACCGGCCGTTCTGTTTATCAGGAACAGCTTTGAGATAACGGCGCCCCCGCTAGACCCCGGGCTTCCATACTAACTACTAACGAAAGAAGAGCCAGTCTAACGACACTATCAACAGAACAACAACAAACACCGACCAGGTGTACGACGGTTAGCACAAAAAGTACATATATAACTATATATAGAAAAGATTGTGATGATTTATTAATCATTTACAATACCTTTGTACACTTGGCAGTGCTCGACTAAAACAAAAAAAAAATATATATATATATATATATGTTCTAGTTGATAAACAGATTTCAATACGATGTTTGTCAGATTGGACGAGCAAACACCTTTCATCCATTCGACCACTTGTGTATTATACTTGCACACATAATTTTGGTTGTAGTTTGTGTCGACGTGCAGTCTGTGTGGTTGAGGAGGCAATGGAAGAACGAGCCCGATCGAATATGTCACTGTCCATCTGCCGCAGAACACGATGTGTTTGTGTTTGACAAACATTGCGAGTTTGGCTTATACACTTTCTGCCTGAACATCTGCAAACGCTCCCACAGAAAAGAGATATTTGTAATACTGAAACCAGGTGGTGTGCTTAACTTTTGTCGTTTCCATCGTTGCAGTGGTATTCAACCTTACTATATATATATATATATATATATATATATATATATATATATATATATATATATATATGAGCACAGCAAATCCAACAGAAATACCCCCTATTTATTAGACATATTAGATGGACATATGGCACCACAAGTTGCCAGCCAGAACCATAAAAGCCCAGAGCATGCCTTACAGGATGACACCTTAGTGCAGGAGCAAACATCACTAGACGTTAGGAGCACTTCACAAGTCGCTAGGATGATGAATCGTAGTGGTACTTAAAAAGGTCTGCTCTCCGGGGTTCTTTTCCGACGGACAAAACCTGCAAAAGCAGAGAATCTTATGATTATTAAGCTCGCAATATTGGTCATATTTAACGATTGCCAGGTTTACACGCTTGACGTACTTAGTAAATGAAAAGTGGCGGAAGTGTAGATAAAATGGCATGCAAGCTTTGTTGTTGCAGGATGTAAAGCTATCAGGTTGCATAGAATGACGATCAACAAAAACTACATATTCCAGCATCTGCTCAGAAGGCTAAAATGACCAAAGTCGTGCTATCACGCAAACCAAAGGCCAAAAAGGTCACCTGTCAAAACAGTATACAATAAAAGTATCTCGTGAGCAACGTCAGTTGGAATTACGAATAGATGCGTGTAGTAACCAGTTTAACGCTTTTAGGTACGGACCACTGATCGATATCAAGACAAACATTTGCCAGCAGATGCGAAAGCTTGGCATAAGGATCCTGAGGGCTGACTTAAATGAAGGCTGTAGGCGACATACAGAAAGTCAAGTAAACGAGGATCAGCTCCTTCCCAGGCTCACTGCGGCATGCGAGAGGGCAGGCACCTCGCACCGGGGCAAAGGCCGCCGCCCACTTAAGTTCTGGAGGAATGAAGAGATCGCCGAGGCAAGAAAAGCATGAAATTGGCTTCAAATCTACACGAGGACGCGGGCACGGCTGGGTAGAAGAAACCGGAATCAGACGAGAAACACGTGAGAGAAGCCGACTTCCAACTAGGCAAGAACAAAGCCATCCGAACGAGACTGCGAGGACTCATCGTTAAAAGCAAGACGCGAGCGTAGAGAGAGTTTATAGCTGCGGTGAACAGTGACATATGGGGCCTGTCGTATCAGATTGTCATGACCAAGCTTCGGAGAGCTTCCTTGAAGCTCTAGCCGGGCGTGCTGCTAGAGACAATCTCTGCTCTCTTTCCGGCACAGCCCTGGAGGAAAAATGAGGAGTTTTTTGCCCTGTAGGATATGCCGGATGATAGGTTTCCCAGGCTATGGAAGAAAGCAAGCCTTGTTCTAAACCCGGAAACAGGACAGACCTCTTGGCCTATAGGCCCGTCTGCTTCCTCGACACTTTGGGGAAGACTCTGGAAATCGTTCTGAACAATAGGTTGAACGCGGAAATTAAAACCAGAGAAGCTTTATCAGACGTCCAGTATGATTTCCGGAAGCCCTTATTAGAGTCATGGAACGAGCAGGCCGCGAGACCGCAAAGACTCCCAAACGAGGGAATTCGAGGAACTTCTCATCTTCTTGGATATTAAACATGCCTTTAACAAGATAAACTGGAAAGTAGTGATACACGCGCTGAAAAGTAAGGCAATCATTACGTACCTCAGCCAAATTATTTTATTCTACCTGGTTGAATGAAGTCTGGTTGCTGAAGAGCAAGAATACAGGGTTACTGCCGGAGTCCCATAGGGTTCGATTCTGGGACACGTCCTCTGGAACTTGGCTTACGACGGGGTGGACATCAACAACTACTTAGAAAGGGCCGAACTGTTGGCCTACGGTGATGAAAGGCAGGAAAGAGGCGATTAGGAAAGTGGCGAAGCACCTCGGAGTACCACCCTCGACACGGGGTTATTTGGAGCGGTACATGCAAGACATGTCGCGGCAAAGGTCTAAAATCTGGCACGGATTATGCCAAGGATCTGCGTAAAGTCAAAATCGGCCGACCAAGTTAGCCCGCAGTAGAATTAAGTCGACACTTTAATTGACAAAGAAACACACAAAACACAACGGCTTCTAATAGACCGAATCGGGTTAAAATCATCGTCAAACATGTGCTTATATGCACGCTAGAAGTGGTGTTGCAGCGGCTGCTCTAGGTCATAGGAAAGGCGGAAAAGATATTGCCTGTAACCACCTAAACTTATTGGGCCGACTCTCAGCCAACATCTAACGTCCACGGATATGCTTTTGCGTTGCTTCGTAGGATAGACCCCTTAAATTCAAATGTGCAACAACGGGAATCAAAGCCGTGCACTTATGTGTCCTTCCCGGTAGCAAGGCGCACGCGAATGCACCAAGCCACCGGGCTCGACTACCTGTAGCCACCAAGTGGTTGCTAACGGCAGTTCAGTAATTTGGGTGAGGAATGCATTCTAGTTGTATTTCTCTAATGTTGCTATCAAAGGACAACTTGCCCTAAGTCTACCTACAACCATCGAAGTACCGCCAACCAGCAGCTATATTATTCGCCTTGTTTTCGCGCGGTCTGCGGGCGCCTCCAGGGGCCCTCTAGCGGCCGTGAACGCGTTGTCAGATTGCGGTCAAGGCAGCCGCTTTGACAGCCATAAAGTCACGGTTTGGCGGCCGTCAACCCGCTGTAGCGGGCGGGCGGCTGTCAAAAGTGGCGGGGAGTCACTTCCATATCGAGAAATCCGTGCCCGTTTTACCAGAGAGCGAGCCGTCCAGCGCAATACTGCAAGCGGAGAGAAGGATGCGCGCTTTTCAGCAGCAGCGGCAGTAGAATTGTGGTTGATGTTGACGTTGTTGTTGCTGTTGACGCTATGGTTCTTGTTATTGTTGTTGTTGTTGTTGTCGTCGTCGCCGCTGATGCTCTAGCTAAAGCAAGCGGGAAGTGATAGGTAAAAAAACATATTTTCTGGGCTGACTCTCAGCCAAGATTTAACGTCCATGGGACTGCTTTTCGCATTGCTTCATAGACGGATCCCCATAAATACAAATGTGCAACGGTGAGGCCCGAACCCGCGCACCTATGTGTCTCCTCCGGTCGCGGGTCGCAGACGAATGCACCACGCCGCCGGGCTCGACTCAGCGGCAGGTAACTCATTTTGTTAGCCAGGGATTGCTGTTGACGCTGACAGCTATAGTGGGTGGCGGAAAACCTTGGCGCGTGGCCTACGCCACGAATCGTAGAAATGCCGCGACCACAAAACGAAAGTTTTGTCTAATTTAGCGCTGTCAGTGCGCAGCTAGAATTAAATTGCCAGCTGATGACAAAGGCGATTTTATGTTAAACAACTGTCTGAATAACATCTTCCAACCAGTACCAACTGAATGAGAGTGTAACGTACAGGGCTGAATACTGGAGAGAATTGTGGTAACACATTGTTGATTTGATGGCACATCTTCCTCGATCTCCACGTTTACCCCCCTGCAATATAAATAATGATGAAAATTGCCTATCGCCATGGAGACACTAGGACCAATCAGCAAGGGAACCGAAGCATTTCTCAAAGATTTGAGTAAGCGAATTCAGGAGGTCACGAACGACCGAAGAGAGGGTCAATTCTTGAGGCAAGCGTTGTCCTTGGCCGTTTGCAGAGGAAACGCGGCATCTATTTTAGGCGCCATGGAGTGAACTAATGATTTAAAAAAATTTGCGATAATACGTTCAGACCTTTCAACTGTAACATCGTTTAACATGTAATAAATAATAATGATGAAAAAAGCTATATATATATATATGCATATATATATAACAATGTCTCTCAAAATTTGTCCAACAAACTTTAAGGTCTAGTACAACTCGGCAATAAAAATATTTTTCGACAATAAAACAAGGGGCGGAAATGTTTTCCTCTGGAGGGAGAGCGAAATCACCAAAAGTGGTTGTATCATGCTTTTTACCCTGACATTTATGTACTAAGTACACGATTGCGAGAGCCCTAGTTATCTTATCGACAAACCAGTCATATCCGCATTTGTAGAATTGCATTCTACGTTAGCTCTACAAAGCAGAACACATTTTGTATTTCTAGTGGAGGCTGGCTTAAAGCCCTGCCATCTCCACATTTAGGCACCATGCTGGACCCAACCACTTTCCGCATGGCTGCTGCTATCAGGATAGGAGCTCCAATTTGCGAACCCTTTCCTTGCGCAGCATGCGGAAATGAGGTCGATGCCTACGGTCTACACCCACTGAGCTGTCCAAGAAGCTCTGGAAGGATTCCACGGCACATGGAGTTAAATGAAATCATCAAAAGAGCTCTTAGGAAGGCAAAGTTGCCAGCAAAACTAGAACCACGGGGCCTCGGACAAGACAACGACAAGAGACCTGATGGCGTGACCATACCATTATGGTCTCACGGCAAGTGCTTGGCCTGGGATGCTACAGTGTCCTGCACAGTAGCTCCATCGTATCTCAGCCATAGCTCTGTTAGCACAGGATGGGTAGCAGAGCACGCCGAACAGGAAAAGAGACGCAAATACGCAGACCTTGAAAACAGTCTTCACTTTGTACCGGTGGCTATGGAAACATTAGGACCCATCAGCAGTGGAACAGCAAAATTCATTCGGGATCTGGCCAGGAGAATGACAGCAACAACGGGGGACCAGCGCGAAGGCGAATATCTGAGACAGTTTCTGTCTCTCGCGGTGTGTAGAGGCAATGCCGCTTCTATAATCGGCGCCATGGGATGAGCAGCTAAATACGTGCTTGAATCGACGCGACACGTTCGAACCTCACAACTGTACTCTGATAACACCTTTTGTATTAAAAATTATTATTTTTGACCAACGCGGTTGGAGAAACGTTCAATTGTTGAATTGCATTTTACGCTAGCTTAAAGAAAATCAAATGTTGTATTGAAGATAGCTCTCAAGAAATGACATAATTTGCAATTCTGCAACTGTACTAGATCACAAAGTTTCTTGTACGGATTCTAGAATACCCTGTATGTATATATATATATATATATATATATATATGATCAAAAGTGAGCTACTTTAAATTCAAAAAGGTTATGCCTACGGCTTTTGGAACCTGCGTGGAACAATTCTGGTCGACCACCTTGAGAGTGGTACAACAGTCACATGAGAATGTTATGTAGGACTATTGAACCGCCTGCAGCAAGAAGTTAATGAGAAACGGCCAGCTTTGTAGAAGAATGTTGTTTGGTTTCCTCAAAGATAATGCTTCTGCGCACATGTCGCAGGTAGAGAAGAAAGGCACGACATCCCGAATTGTGGTTCAAACTTGTTGAACAACAATTCTAGAACAACAATTCCCCCTATTCTTCGCAATTGGTCCCTTATGATTACTTCATCTTCGGAAATTTAAAGAATAGTACCAGTGTAAAGCGTCTAGTCTAAGGACGCGGAATTCTACTCAGGCTGAATAAATGCTTTGAAATATCGGTAGAGCTTCTCGAGGAGTATATTGAAGAAAAAACAGATGAAAAGTGATTGGTTCTCATTCTAAAAACGTTTTAAACAGCGTAGTATTAGTAAACACCTAAGATATTTTGTGTCAAAGATAATTTTCCACCTAAGTACCTCATATACTTGAAGTGGTAACGGCTGCTACAAGAAGACTAAACTGGATATTGCGCTCGTTTGTGATTAAAGACGCTTCCCTGTATGTTAGACTGTACAAGCAATATGTTCTCCCAGTCCTAATTTACGCCTCACCTGTATGGCATCTAGGACTTGTGTGTGATCAAAAGATTCTGGCTAAACTTCATAAAAAGTTCATAAGGCGTGTTGCCTACCGCTGCAACATTAGCAGAAATAATGTTGAGTGCATGGACATTGCCGTTATATTAGATAAGATTGACAGATATACGTTTACCAGCATATGTAAGCAGCCTGATAGGTTTAATAGGTTCTTTGAAGTCATGACGACGATAACTCGATCTGGTATGAACATTCAAGCTAAAGCTGTAGCCAGGAAAGAAATCGTTAATAGAATGTTCGCGTGGCGCACAGCCCGCAAGTGCAATCATGTACAGCCAAACATATAAATCGCCAGATGGCGCGCTTGTTATGAATTTTTGATAATCCTCAATAAAGCCCCCCTGCTAAAGGGTGTGTAAATAATAAAAAAAAGTATTTGTGCTACATTGTGCAGCTGTTGAATTGTATTCTACATTAGTTTTAAGCAGAACAAATGTTGTATTGGAGATCATTTCAAGAAATGAAAATAGTTGCAATTCTTATATTTAGACTTTTTCAGCAGCTAGCAGTAGCTTAGTACTAGAGCAAATCGTAGCGGCAATGCAAAGGCAAACATGAACTAGAGAACAATAGAATAAGTGTTCAACATATGCTGCTCGTCTTTCACGCATGCCGTAGTCTCTAGGCCTCAAGTGAATGAATTGACGAAGTGCGATTTTTATTGTCCGCGCCTACCTGTCCGCTGCAAGTAAAATAAGCATGTTCTATTTCAGCTTGCAGATATACTTACAGCTTAGCCGTAGTGTAACTGTAAAAAGAAGCTTACACATTCAGCTGCAACACTGCCGATAGAGCTACAACAACAAATCAAAACGACAACAAACAAAAACTTCAGCAATGGTTTCTCAATGACGATCAGAGTGAACGAGAGTAAACAATTAAAAACCAAGCCAATCTAAATACTTTACAATCATTTATGATAGGTAGTCACCCAGTGGGTGTGACCCCTAGAGCTGCACCTTAGACACGTACGCTAAAGGGCCAAAGAGGAGATTTTTCTTTTGAATTTTGCCTATACAAGCTTTTTAAGCAGTTTATTTCTTCGTCTCGTATTAGTTATAATGCAACAGCCAAGCACTTCCGACGCTGGAGTCAGAATCCCATTCTGCATTGAAGAATGAGGATAACGCTGAGGTCCTCAAATCACATTTATCGTTCGAGTTCAACCCTGCTCCAGTAAACAGCGCACCAACGACGACGAACATAATAAGATAGTTCTCGACTACTTACTGATCGTGTTAAACGAGCGTCACACTACTAAAGTCCAAATGCAGACACATATCTAATGGCACCCGCCGATAATTTAAAAAAAAAACTGGCCATATTTTTAGCGGAGACGACGCTAAAGCTGACTTTCAAGCGACCGTAAAAAGACTCTAAACTTCCTATTTTTGTTTAAGCCAAGTATTCTGAAGAAACGCGTTGAGAATTATCGTGCCGTATCGCAATGCTCCGTCGCCTGTACTGCTTTTAAGAAAGTTTTAGTCGGATACATCACCAATATGACGGTAAACAAATTATTCGATGCAACAGAGCATGGTATTGTGCCTCGTCGATCTTCGTGTAAGCAATTATAGAAATGGCGCACGACTGGCCGTTACATATAAACGCCAACATTGGAACTATTTTGATCAGAAAAGTGTTTTTCCCAGGCTCAATCAATCATAAGACTGTAGTAACAAACCTAGAGCGTCCTGAGGTCCATCCACAGACCTGCGAATGGTTCGCAGAGTTTTTGCGCGTCTTAAGCAGCCCGCGCCCGGCACCGACTGGCATACCACAGAGAAGTTCCTCTACTTTTGTACACAGATTTTGTTGTAGACATGAAAGTTTATATACTACTGAATGTTAAATATCTTTTGTACGCAGACGATCGTAAAATATATAGTGCGCTTGAATCAAGACGAACCTTACCTTCTCCGCCCACATCAAAGCGGCATCAATATTTGCGAATATATTGTTTCGCTGTTTCACGGTTAAGGAGTCTACAGTGTATCTTCGTTGAAAATAAAAAATAAAGTTAAGCTTCCTAAAAAGTCTCGGCAAGCTCACGAGACATGCGGAGTTTAATAAAACAGTGAAAAAAGCACTGAGAAGAGCAGGATTTGGATAGGGTTACCATGTCTCTATCTATGGTCGCACGGTATTGTCCGGGAGGAGACTGTCTCATGCACGTCGGTTGAGGTAAGGACCCGAGGGAAGAGGGACTAGAACAAATGGGCCTTCAACACACTCTCAACCTCGAACGAACCTCTCATGACGGAGAACGTCGGCAAGCCACTAGAATACGCCCTTCACGGGTTTCGAACTACAATTCATAGACATGCAATTCCGAGCTTGAGGGGATGGGTAGGTATCGGTTTTAGCGGGCTTGCGCGAATCCCATACTGGTCACTGCTAGCTGCCAGTGACGCAAATGTGTCACGCATTTCCGAGTCTTTCCAGAATAGACGAAGTGTGTTTGTAGACAATCGACCCTTTCTATTTTACAGTAAAACTAACTAGTCCACTGTAAGCTAGCAATATACGTGACTGGTGTATCCAGTACACATTAGTAGCGACGAAAGAGGCTACAAACCAACCGGGTTCCCAATCAGGCCACTCCAGTCTAATTCTACTTCGAACAGCCTAGATGTGTAGGATACCGTAGCAACCAGTTATTTATTATCAAAATTGAATTAACACACGCCTTTACTTAAGGCACCCGTGTCCAGTATTCGATATATATATATGTTCGGCGACGTGCGGTTCACGTCACAGGATTCCACGCTTCCGGCACCTGAAGGTTCCAACAAACAGCAGCAGGTCCGGCGCCCGGACTTTTCGGGCGAACAACTGGTGAAAGTATTCAAGGCCCTCCATGACCTGGTGCCGACGGCAACGTTGGGAGGCGGTCCCAAGGGGATAACGGCCCTGTGCCCACGATTTCGGCCGCAAGCGACTTGGTGTCCGTCAGCGCGTTGGGGGGCGTGCCGGTAATAGGATTGTGTTCCACAATGGATCAGTTTTGGGGCGTCATCAAAGACGTAAACCCGGCTTTTTCTGACGAGTGTCTGCTATCCGAGCTCGTCTCGTACGGTGCGATGAAGATAAGGAGAGACACGAGGCCCGGGCTCAAGAACAAAAAGAGCATCAGAGTGCCGTCAACGAGGATACACGTTCTCTTCAAGAGGACGCCCCCTAATAAGGTCTTTATTGTGTGGAGGGACCATGATGTGTCGGTTGAAGCTTCGTCACCGATTGTCTGCTTTAATTGCCAACGCACTGGCCACACGGCAACTCGCTGCACTCGCGCTCGTGCATGTAGAAGATGTGGTGCGCACGACCACCTAGCCGCGTCATGTCGAAACCGAGCTCACTGCGTAGACTGCAGTGGCCCCCACCCTAGAGGGGACTCCGGCTGTCCCGATTTTGCATTAGCCCGCGAGAAAAGCAAGGTTTTGCTCGGCTCACGCATGCTTCAACATGCGCAGTTGTCGACGCCGGCGGCCACCTTGGTCGTTGTCCCGGACCCTGCACCTACTCGGCCAGGCACATCTGCACCAAGCACCTACGCGGCGGCCGTACGTCGTCTGGTGATACCAGCCTCCCCGGATGAAGCTCCGGAGCCTTCGGTAGCGCGTGCTGAGGTCGTGCTCCCCCCTCTTCGGCCGATCCCCGCTCCGCGAAAATCTACACTTCGTGCGAAGACTCCGCCACCTCCTGAAACAGGACCTTCTAAACAAGTCAAGGCCGCTTTTCGCCGCCCTTCCAAGCGTCATCGCCGATTGGCTCGGAGTGAGCCGGTTCCGCGCGGCCGCGCCGTCAGCCGTGTTCGGGCGCGCCCACCTAAGTCGACCGACGACTTTGATTTCGGGTCTTTGTCCAAGGCCGTGTCCATGCTCGCTCGCATCAACCCGAAACTAGGCGACACTCTTCGAGGCATTGTGAAGGCACTGCGTCCCCTGCTCGCTTTGGCCCCGTTGCTGCAAGGCCTGGTGTCTCCCGCACCAGCTCCCAAATGATGAACCCTGAGCCCACTCAGTCCCCCGGCGCAGCCCCCCATCCCCCTCGTCTGTCCGTTTCAATAGCAGGTAACCCTCCCGTAAGGGTCACTTGCCCCAGATGCGGCCGGGACTTCACTCGCCGCGGTCTCCCCATTCACCAAGCTAGATGTCGTCCCACGTCTACAACTCCCGAGTCGTCTTCGACTGCTTCCTCCACGCCAGCACTCCCGTCACAGCCTAGACAGTCGCTGGTCGACAGGCTCATACTTGCGTCGCAACAATCTAGGGTAATGCGTGTAGTCCCCCGGGCTGTGAGGCCTTTGGTTGCCGAGTCCCTATGCGACGTCCTCGACCTTGTGGCGGCCAACAACGACGTCCCCTCGTGGGAGTCGCTCTTGTTATTCGCTTACGTGGTCTTTCACCTGCCACCTCGCACTTCGTCGTCCACCTCTTTGGCAGCGACTGTTCGGTCGAACCTCCGAGCGTTTCGCGACGGCTGGCGGTTCGAATTTCGCGTAGGTGGTGTTAGAAGAGTCACATCAGATGCGTGCGACTCCCCTGAGGACTCGGCACGCCGCGTTTCGTCTAAACTGTCCGAGGGAGACGTTTCCGGGGCGGCCCGCTTACTATGCTCTACGGACTCGTTTGTTTCGGGAGACGAAGTCCTGGCCTCGCTTGCCGCCAAGCACCCACCTGCTCCATCGGACTCGGTTTTTCCGGACCCTCCTGACTCTATGACGCAGCGTCACTCTGCAGTCGATGATGTCTTGGGAGCTGTTGCCAGCTTTCCGGCCAGTTCGTCCGCCGGTCCTGACGCTTTGCGTCCGCGTCATCTGAAGGACCTTCTTGCACCCGTGCTTGGACCGGTGACAAGGAGACTGGCCGCAGCACTTGCCAGAGTGGTGGACGTCTTGAGATGGGGTACACTGCCGACTGAGGTCAGGGAGATTATATTCGGCGCCAAGCTGTTCGCATTCCGCAAAAAGGACTCATCAATTCGCCCGATCGCCTGTTCTCTCACGATACGGAGGATTGCTGCAAAAATAGCCTGTCGTGAGGCCAAAGATCTTATCATTGAGCAGCTTGGCCCGCACCGATTGGGTGTTGGCTTAGCAGGCGGGGCGGAGGCAGCTGTACATGCAGCAAGAGCCTTCGTCCAATCAAGCCCGTCCCGAGCGGCACTCTTGAAGTTGGATTTTCGCAATGCATTCAATACTATTCGAAGGGATCATATACTTCGTGCAGTTCGTGATGCAGTACCGGAAATCTTCAACTTAGTGAATCACGCATACAGGGAGCCATCCGTCCTGTTGTTTGGGGCCCACACGTTGTCCTCGGCATCAGGTATACAGCAGGGAGACCCCCTGGGGCCGGCTCTATTCAGCCTGGGTATCCGTGAGCTGGTCAACTCGATACAAGTGCCTTTCAACGCCTGGTACCTCGACGGTGGCACACTCGGTGGACCGATGGAGGACTTACTCGAGGAAGTGCGCAGAATTCTTGCCTTTGAGACAGTCAGTGGCCTGGTGTTAAACACGGCCAAATGCGAGGTGTTCGCGCCGGGGACAGACCCGGACGACACCACATTGAGTGCCTTACTTGCGTTACTACCGGGGTGTAGAGTCGTGTCTGAACACGAAGTTACGCTCCTTGGCGCACCGCTCCTACCATCTGCACTGTCGAGTCTACTCGACCCCATGATGGACAGATTGTGGGCGATGCAAGAACGTCTGCCTCTGGTCGGAGCCCACCAAGGGCTTTACCTACTCCGCTCATCGTTCTCCGCGTGTCGCATCGTACATATCATACGATCCATGGATTGTTCGGGTACAGTTAACCAGCTTCTCCAACCATTCGACGACCAGGTGGTGGAGGCCCTCGAGACGGTTTCGGGTCTGAACTTACCACCACGAGAGGTGCGCCAGGCGGCTCTCCCCACCTCCATGGGCGGTCTTGGTCTTCCCTCGGCCTGCTCCTTGGCAGGCCCTGCCGTGACCGCCTCGATGCACGCTACTTCGGGTCATGTCCAGCGCCTGCTCCCGCCGGGGGCTTGGGCATTGTTTGAGGCAACTCGCGACGCTATAGCGGCTGGACTCCAGGCTTCACCGCCTGATATGAATAGACTTGCCTGCCAGAGGGCCTGGGCCGAGAAGGTGCACGAATCTTCGCTTACTGAGTTGCTTGAAGAATGCGGTGACGACCAGGATAGGGCGCGCCTATTTGCCGTCGCTCGCCCAGGAGCGAGCGACTGGCTACACGCACTCCCTGCTGACTCATTGGGTACCCGCCTTGACGACCAATCCACCCGGATCTGCGTTGGCCTGAGACTGGGAGCTGGTTTGGTAGAGCCACACAGATGCACTTGTGGCGAGCCCGTCGGACGCCTGGCCAGACACGGCCTGTCTTGCGCTCACTCGGCGGGCCGGCGCCCACGTCACACCGCTCTGAATGACATTCTTGCAAGGTCGTTGCGAAAGGCCGGAATCCCTTGCGTCCTGGAACCGCCTGGTCTTTCTAGAGACGATGGCAAGCGGCCCGACGGCTTGACTTTGATACCTTTCGACAAGGGTCGTTCCCTGGTGTGGGATGCGACGGTGACCGACTCTCTGACCCCCTCCCTTGTCGGTCCCGGCGCTTCTCGCCCAGGAACTGCCGCTTCCCGCGCCGAGACATCAAAAACAAGAAAGTATGCGAACTTAGGCCGGGCGTACCATTTATCACCCTTCGCATTCGAGACGCTGGGTGGCCCTGGGCCCCTCACAACCACGCTAATTTCCCAGGTTGGCGACGCTTTACAGCAGGCTACGGTGGACAAGAGGGCGGGCACTTTCTTCTGCCAACGGCTTTCCCTAGAGATTCAGAGAGGTAACGCGATTTCGGTGCTCGGAACGATGAAAGACTGGATGGACCCGCGTCTTCGCGTCAGGGGTCGGGCAAGACTCCCACTCGGACACGAGTGATAGATGAGGAGTGAGTCATCGGTGCCGTGGATTTAAACATTCACATGTATATATTAAATTCCTAAATAAATAATAATAATATATATATATATATATATATATATATATGACATAGGTTTTTGTGTTTTATGTTCGTAATTTATAGCATATAATGGATGGCACAAAGGCATGTGCATGTACATGGGTTATGCATATAAATATAAATAAATATTTAGTATATAAAATTTATAAATCCTGAATATACGACTGTGTATGATTGCTAACATAACTGTTTTCATAAGATAAGCATGTTTCACCAATGCCGTAAGGCTGCTGCCCGTCCACGGCAACATTCAAACATATTCATGGGTAAATCGCCCCACCTTGCTGTACGCCTTTTACACATATCTATAATAATATGATTGGTCACACATTTCGTCTTACTTGTGTCCTCCTAACACACTCTGTTGTCCTGAAGGTGGCCCCAGCATCGAGCAGTAACGCGATAGAAGCCACCCTGAACAAACATTACACGTCCAGACCTATCCGGTATAGATTTTTTTTAAAGGAAACAAAATGGTCTTACAACAAAGATGCATACAATAATAAGCAAAATGGTTACGGCTTGATTTAATTTCACCGCTGTCTGTTGTGATTCGTTGCACAATTCTCTATGACGCAAAAAGGCTGAAAAAGGGGTGAGGCCTACATTCATTATGCATGATAGAAGCGGTAAGCTTAAATGCAAAATTAGCGTTATTTCGATATTGTTCCTGCTCTGGGTTGCAAAACACGGCCCACTGCCTCCACATAGCTGATATCCCATTCAACCCGAGCTAAACAATACTAAAAGTTTTGTTTGGTCGTGAGCTAAGCAGGAACGAAGTACTCGAATTACACCGCAGGTTTTCCTTGGAGTCTCGCATAAGATAGCTTTAGCCAGACTCCTTGATGTTGCTATTAATTGTCACTGATATTTATATACCGACACGACAGGACCTAATCGGACTTTTCTTTGATGAAACACAGATTAATTGTGTTTATGTTTTTCAACTAAAACGACAGTTGAACTCATTAAAGAATTTGAGACGCTCACCGGCAGGCTCTTTCGTATAACTGCCAACCGAAAGGACATGCCGTAGACTGCCAGGAAGAAACAAGCGAATCTTGCCATTGTTGAAATTAGCACACGGACAGAAAAAGCCGGCCTGTCCAACCAGAGCTAGGCTCCAGGTGCCAGTGCACTCCCGAGGCCACTGCTCAAGGCAGACAAAAATGATCAGCATAATAGTCCGGAAATGTGACACCGAGAAGGACCTCCAAGGGCTTCTCTCGCGGGATTAGCCGTTAGCCGCATTTCTGATAGAAGGAGAGGCACTTAGAGACACTCCTGGCCTAGAGCCTCATTTGAGAGCCCCTTACGGATTTAGGAGGCCTGGGAAGAACCCCCGTTCGACAATGTAAAAAGAGGAAGATGATCACCCGTACGCTACAATTGCAAATAGAAAAAGCCGAGGTACACCATGGTGTCCAGGAACCGACGCCAGAGGGGTTAACGCTCATTCGTCAAGGACCCCCGGACTACGAAGGCTGTCAACTCAAGGGTGACACCTCCAGGAAAACTCAGAGTCGGGGAAGTTTGAACTAAAAATGACTCAAAATTTTAAAGTTCTTCAGCTAAACTGCAACCGGAGTAGAGGAGCTTACGCTCCAAGTCTAAGGAACTATCAACTAGCTCTCCAGGTCTGAGAAACCATTGGATTGAAGTGGAGTTTCAGTGTCGAGCCTTGTATACAAGTTAGATGGTGCAAAGTTATCATTATGACTTAGAATTGTGACGTATGAGTTAGTCGGCACAGTGGCAATGGTAATAGTAGTTTAGTTGTTTGTCACTATTAGGAACTCGTTACGATGGTCGCATTCAGTATCACTGCCGGCAGCTCGCTTTATTTCTATATATATATATATATATATATATATATATTAGGCTCTCTTGGTGGGTTTCTAATTATTTCCTTTACTTCCGCCGTTCCAGCAGCCGTCCGCCTCCACCATTTCCCTCCTTCTTCGCCTGCCTTCTCTCACGACTCCTTGTTCCGACGATTTCTCATCAACCCGCTAGTTTAGCGGATTGATGAGCGCAGCAGCCACGGTGGCGGTTCTCCACGCTGCCGTAGCGGCCACCGGCGGACCTGTCAGGGGCGCCGCTCGATCAGTTCGACAGCAACTACATCAGCTGCAGCAGCATCAATCGAAACAATATCTGCTGCTCAGCGGACTTAGGAAGAATTAGCCGGGTTGACATTGAATGTCAACCACCCACCTATTTACAGAAACACACACACTTAAGCAGGCTGACCAGGAGAGGAGGGACCTGCCGGGGGACTTTGCACCGCAACCGTTGGTAGACATTGCCACAGTGACCGCAAAAGGCTTCGATCCACACAAACCGCATGTTATGACGTCTTCTTAACGTAGCTCACTCTTGATCACTCCGCTTTCTGCTCCGTCTGTGGCCGTGACGTTCGTACGTACGGTACAAGCCGTGTACGTCAACCGCAACCAGCCAACTAGATCGCTTGCCGTCAGAGCTGGGCTGCGTTGCGTAACGCCGGCATGAGTCAATGTCTCACGCGATTAACGAATGTTCACCATGACATAAAGGCGACAGACATATGAGCATGCCTTTAGCGTAAATAATATGTATCAGTTATAATAAAGTAAGCATTAGTTTGAATTAGCTTCATTGTATGTTCATCATCGTTGAAGTCGGTTACGTTCAATTAATTACAACGCGCACTTCGTTGTCTTTGTCAGACGTACCTACCGTGAAGATAAACTTATCACCAACAGCCCTTGCTTAAGGCACCTAAGGCAGGCTGTCAGAATCTCATCGACGTACGGTTGGGCAATTAGTCCTCTGTTTGCATGAGGACTGTGACCCTGAGTGATCTCTAGGGGTTTGGCTCTTATGCCTAACAATAGTGCACCGTAACTGACACGCTCCACATTGCAAGGCTGCGCTTACCGCTTGCACCCTGTCGGTTATGTCGTTGTAGATGACAACATTATACGGATATTCCATGAAGAAACCTCCGTATAATTGGCAGAGAAATTGCCTGCCAATACAGTATACAATAAAACTATTTTGTAAAGATAGCGACACTAAACGACATGAAATAGGCCACACAGTTGAGCGTGTAATGTAACATGAACGTTGTGCGCATTTAAGACAATAATACACGAATTTGTGTTTTTTTCGTGTCTGAGCAATTCGTCCGCGCAAGACGGCGCCTTGAACATTATTCCAGAAGCAGCGTTCATGGACGCATTACGCTAGATTGTACTTAACAGCAACAGCCTCTGTGGGTTGTAGCTGCCCGAAATTGAGCCCTAAAGCCCCTTCAATGGTACACTGAGTCGAGTTACGGTCTAAACAAAGACTCCCAGCATAAATTGAATTCCGTTAGCCTGCCGCAAAGTCAGTTGAAATCAAAAGAGAAATTGTTAAAACTGGCAATAGTCCTATCCGGCCCTTGCGATGGTATTTATGGAACTGTCCTGAAGGGCAGTCACGCGGTATTATTTGAGTTCTATTGCTTGTTCTGTGGTTCAGTTATGCTCATTGTATGTTCGTCTACGGACGCTGGTCTAAGTAGACTGCTTACAGGACATCCACAAATGCTAGGAGACACACTGTTAGATAATCCTGTAGTTAACTCTTCTAAAGTTCTTTGGTCCCGGGTCCTTTTACCGGTCATACTAAAACTGACCTAGACCGTATTAACACAACAGAACTTGTAGTTGGTACTTCGTAGTCTTATACTGTGGTATAGAGCATTCACGTCAATTATGACTCTGGCTTGAGTCAGTTGATAGTGATCGAAACCCTTTTACTGTACCGGGGAGGGGGGGGGGGTACATGCAATTGGTGAGAAAAGATCATCGGCTGCTGAAAGTGAGCCTGCAATACCCTTGAGCCAACGCCAAAATTGAGATAAAGGGGTCCACAAATTACAAAATTACAACGATCCCTAAATAGGTCGTAACCAACACAGCAAAGCGAGATAAATGACGGACAATATATTGCCTTCGAGATCGCTAATTTGGTAAGCTACAGCAGAAAGTGAAACAAAATGCACGTGCAAATGATCAAGATGACACGCAGATAGCGACTCGGCCCGTCCCACGCACTGTACGTTGGTTATCAGATCGTTGTTTACAATTACATTTCACGGCACGCTGTTGCACTATTGTGTTCAGCTGTTGCCGCAACTACCGAGAGTGAGAGGTTCAATCCATATATACGACAGAATGTTGTATAGCATGATGTCAGCGAAGATGACAAGGCGGCGTGCTGTATTGAGCATTCCGTGTCTAACCCAACAAAAAACGGCATAGAACGAGTGGGCACCCAATAAACGGCATAGAACGAATATTAATAGGCAACTTAGTTACGCGATCAGAAGCCACCTATCCGCAACCATCCACCAGTTACTAACCACCAACTGACGTGACTAATCATCATCATCGCCTTGTTTTCGCGCGGTCAGCAGCATCGCCTGTACTCTACCGATCCATGACGGCCCCATCAACCCACTGTCGGCGGCCGTCAACCCACCGTCTGGTGGCTGTCAGCCCGCCATCTAGCGGCCGTGAGCCCGCCGTCTGGTGGCCGTCACCCCGCCGTCTGGTGGCCGTCACCCCGCCGTCTGGTGGCCGTCAACCCGCCGTCTGATGTCCGTCAACCTTCGTTTTTCTGTAAACACGCGATCTAGCTTCCGTCAACCCGGCTTCTGGTGGCGGTTAGCCCGCCGTCTGGCGGCCGTCAGCCCGCTGTCTGGCGACCGTCAACCCGCTATAGTAGGCGCGCGGCCGCTAAACGCAGCGGGGACTCACTTCCATATCGAGAAGCTGCTTGTTGTGGTGCCCGTTTTGGAAGAGCGAGCCGTTCGTCGCCATCGTCGCAGCAGCAGCACAGTACAGCGAGCGGAGGGATGAGTGGGTCTCAGCAGCAGCAGCAGCCGCAGTAGTAATTGCGGTGTATAGAGTTGTGGTGAGTTGTGGTGAGTTGTGGTTGGCGTTGCTGTGCGTTTGTAGTTATTGTCGTCATCGTCGCTGTTTACTGTAGGTAGCTAGTTTTGCTCGACAATGAACGAGTGAGTAAGTGAGTGAGTGAGTTAGTTAGTTAGTTAGTTAGTTTGTGAGTGGTGTTGCTGCTACTGAAGCCGGTTGCGGCGGAGTAGCCTGCTGGCGGCGCGTTACCCACACATTATTATTAGCTCAACTCTGCCGTGGACCTAGGACGTGACGAAAAGGTGTCGTCTATTTGTCTTCTTGTGACGACGACGACAACGACAGTCTCCGCTCTAGGTGGTGGCAGTGGAACCTTTTGCACAAGTTGTCGTAGTTCTTCTCGATCTAGTTGTCTTCTTGTCGTCGTCGTTGTTATTGTTGCTAATTGTTGTTTTTCTAGTAGTAACAGAAGTTACAGCCGCCGTTGTCATTGTTGTTGTTGTTGTTGTTTTTGTGGATGGAGGTGATGATGGTGTTCATTCATTCATGAATGAATGGTGATGTTTTTGTGTGTTGCAGTGGTGATATGACATGATGTGGATGGATGCCTGTCGACTCGACTCGATTCGAGTGATCGAGTAAATTATTGATCGATCAATTCTCCATGTCATCCATCCATCTATCTATCTATCGGTGGAGGAGGTGGATGATGTCGATGATGAATAATAATAATAATAATCATAATAGTACATCATCATAGTGTGTGTGATCAACGTCAAGTTGTAGGTTAGTTATCACCATTAGCTATCTTAGTTAGTCTTGCCGCCACCGCTGTCGCAACTTCGAATGCTCGCTTTGCTACCGAGCCTGACTCGAGCCTGGGCGTCTTCGCGTTACCCTCCCTTAGCCTAGGGCGGCCTCTCCTCCAATCGCGGCACGGTTTGCCTGATTCATCACCCTTTCTATCTCTCCCCTCCGGCAGTTGCCTCGCTCGGTGACTCGGGCGGACGGTCCCGGCTCTCCGAGGAACTCTCCGGGTGGAGTTTCGAACAGTTGTTGTTAAAGCAGCAATACTACCGCGACAACGACGACGACGACGACGACAAAAACAAGAGTGAGTGCAACAACAGCGCGAAATCAATCACACAAATAGTAATAATATCAGCGAGATATACAGCAGCGATAGCAAGCAAGAGCCAGCAAGCGCCCTCTTAAGAAGTTTGGGTTTTGTTTGGTTGGCTGCCTACTCAGGCGGATCTTGGTTGTGTGTCGTTCGGCTCGATTCGAACAACGAATCAATCCCGTTCGTTCCGTCGTCGCTCGATCATCATCATTATCTGGAGTTTCTTTTTCTGTCCATCAGCTGTGCACAGTCTACGCCTCCACCAACCCCAGTCGACCCATCTCTGACCGAGTCTCATCTGCTCCTGAACTTGAGCGGTGGTTGATGGTCGACTTGTGCAACTTTTGTGAGGTGAGTTGTATGTTTGAGTTTCGATCATGCTGTTGACATGTCAGTGTGAATCATGTCTTGTCATTTGTCGTTTTATTATTATTATTATTATTATAATTTGTCGTTAGCTGGAGGCTCCGCTTGATGGTTGGCGCGAAGCGGTCCCACCACATACTATATATATATCTCTCTCTCTTCGCCCATATATATATATATATATATATGTATACACACATATATGGATAGGTTTACAAGCTGAAAAGTATTTATATGCTTGCCGTAGCAAAACATATGAGAGCTGCATTGAACAACATGCAAATCTGTTACAGCTGTATATATATATATATATATATTAGCAGTAATCTTCGCGCAGCAAATGTGGCAAACAATTTTGCGCGCTAGATCGTGTTATTTGCACTCGTTTTGGCTATGGCCGTAGTAAAACGGTGGACAGGTGATATATATATATATATATATATATATTAGTAAGCGTAGTTTGGTAAGATCGGATGGCTAAGGCACGCCGGAAATCATATGTATGATCTATCAATAGATACAGTGGATACATCCATTGCTGGTTGTCGGACTTCGGAATAGGCCGGACCGTGGCAGTAGCCGGCAGCTGCTGCTGGACGCGTTCAATCTCAAAGCGTCACCGTTGTATTATTCTTCTTCCCGTGTCGTTGTATCTTTTCCGTCTCGAGAGTGAGAGACGCCAATGGCGGAGAAGCCAGCGCTTCTGCGAAGAAGAAGAATGGCGCACGGGGCCATCCATGCATGGTATGGTGTCTCCGGCCGTCGTCTGAGCGGCTGGCTGCGTCAGAGGCGAGGGAATGCGTTGGCGTTTGTTCGATGACTCGATTAGGAACTGCTGTTGACGCTGCTGCTGCTGCGAGTTGTATAACTAGCACCGCGAGGGGGGTTGGGGTGATTGACGGCCGGCATGACGGAGTCATGAACTGACTCAACCTGTGCCCCACATGGCATTAGTCACTGTTGTTGTTGTTGTTGCTGCTGCTGCCTCTTGTTTCTTCTTCGTCTGTCCCCCTATTTTGCTGCTGCCTCTATATTCCTTCATCATTCTCAACCACGTCCCTGTTTCTCTCAGAGTATCGTTTCACTCTTTCTCCGTTTCTTTGTTTCTCGTTCGCTCGTTTGGTTCGAAGCGACTCTGAAACGTTGCGGTGCATTGTATATGTATGGCAGTAATCCGCATTGATCGCCTGGTTAACTCCAGCTCTTCAGTCAGTGTATATATAAGCGCCAAAGCTCTGCGGTATATGTATATATATATATATATATATATATATATATATATATATATATATATATATATATATCTAAATCCGCAATTTTTGTTCTACTCTTGATGGTCGGTCCATACTCGGGAGGACGGACTGGAGATGATGTCTGGAGACTCTAGCGCAGGAAATCATAGGCTCGATTCCGGCGCGGCACATAGTTACTTTCAATGCGATCTGTGTTAAGACTTGCCGTTGTGTGCTAAAATACAATGTGCCAATGCGGTGGTGCAGTTAGTAGATGGTCCTGTCTAAAATCGAAGTACCAAAAAATCTATGTTAAGTAAATAAAATAACGACCGTGTACACGTCATAGTTGCTGGTATTGTTACGGCTGCCGCAGAGACGACAACACGCATATTACCCAGACGAAGAAACAACCGCTGCTGTGTATTGACCTGCGTATCTACCCTACGTACAATGATCAGCCTACTATTTTACTTCGATTCGTCCTATTCTCAGCCCTGTGCCTGCGCAGGTGTCACTTGCCGGCCCAGCGGGCGGACAAGTCTTTGCGCAAGCCAGTTAGACGTTATCAGCTGCAGCGTTACTATCTGAAGCTATACAGTAGAGGCGTATTGGTGCTATTCGAAAATGACTTACCCAACAATAGGGTGTTAATAAATACGCCGCACGCATCACTAAGTGGAAATTGGCCGATGGCTAAAATATTGGTTTCCTATGCTCGGATATCTATAGATTTTTTTAATGTATATATAATCTGATTTTTCCTTTTTTTTTATTTACAATAAGGTGTCTTTTTTTATTTACAATGTCCCCCAGTGAACATGACGTCAAACTACATCAGCCTCAAGCCCAGGTCTAATGTCGATCACCTGGACAAGGTGCCAAGCACCGCCGTGGCGTTACCACGTTGTCCAAATCCCATGACACCTTTGCTGGAAAAATTTACGAGCGCGTGCGTCCCCCGTGGCTAATCTGGGACACTTGCATACCTTAGCATATAACTTCCTAAGTAATTTGACCTGGCCCCCCTAAGGTATCAAAGACAAAAGGTCGAAATCCCATGAAGCCTCTGATAGATGCATACTTCCGACACTTATTTATCTCCGCTTTCGGAACATTATAACCAGCGTGGGCAGCGCCGTTACTGACCATTGAAGGTGCTAAAGAGTAAGTCACGGTAGCGTCCCAGACGAGTGTCCTCCCACTCTCAAAGCCTGTTAGGGTCATTCCGCCAGGTCGACGGGAGTTGTCTGTATACAAACCTGCAGGTTCGAGAACACAAGGGTAGCCAGACGACTTTAGAGCACGGTCCAGGGTATCATTCAAAGCAGCGTGTCTCGTCCTACGGCCTAAGCTGCGGATGCAGGATAAGCCATGGTGACCTAGAGGTGAGACCTTCTCGTCACAGATGCACTTACGTTCCTCGACTAGTGGCATCCCAAGGCGAAGATCAACGCAGATCCTGAAGACAAAGTCCTCTAAGAGAGTTTCAATGGGAGCACTTGGTACAGCATTGAGCCATGCACCAAGACCGTTAGATGAAACTGCTCGAAGCCGTGCTTTGTCCAGCTAATCTTCTGCTGAATTAAGGGGATTGGGTAGTCGTATATCCTCCAACGGCGCGGTCCAGCTTGTCTGGGAAATTGAGTCCTCAGGAGGGGGTGCTCCAGTTCGTGTTAAGGGACTTTCCTTGGAATTCTCTAGTACAGAAGAAGAGCAACCGTTCGACATATGGGGAATCTAGTATCCTTGACGCCCTTTGCCATGCACTAGACATTGATGCGAATACCGCTGGACCTGCCACCGAGGCAGCATCTGGAATGCCTAGGCCTCCATTTGCCACGGGCAGAAGGACTTGCCTGTAAGCTGGCTCCGGTAAACTTTGATTAAGTAAGGAAGACAGGGACTTCAACGTGTGGGCGTTCAATTGTTCTAAAATATTTATATATTTCGTTAAGTTAATTCCATGGAGCAGGAGGTTTACCCGTGCTGTCGAGAAGCCGGACCTTGAGGTACAATCCCCTGTGTGCACCCAAGAGACCCAAGCGACTTGAAGACAATTTTAGCTTCTCGAGCAAACCAGATATCTGAGTTTTATTCCCGTCATCAAGAAGTTGCACACCTAGTAAGACTGATACAGTTTGGAAAAAGGTCGGTTACCGGTCTGACCGAGGAGTCGGATATTGATCATTTCGACACAGAGTTTGTATTTTTGTGGGTTGGGGCATCCCTCGTCCATCGTTTCAATATATATATATATATATATATATATATCCCAGCACATGACATAATTGGTATACGCAGCCGAGAATACTAGACAGGATCCGTCGTGCTTTTAATTGATAACACAAGCGATGAACGTGGCGCAAATATGCCGTGAGGCTAATAATGCCTATGTATTATTACTTGTGTGATATATATATATATATATATATATATATATATATATTGCCGTCGCTTTGAGGTGGCTAGACGTAACGGGATGCCTTATACGCACAAGCAAAGGTTGACACAACAGACAATGGTAACAATGGTTATCGTCGTCGTAGTAGTAGTAATAATATTGGTGTGGTGAATTCCGTTCTGTGGCGATCCTCTGGGTCGTAATCCGTTTTCGAGTGCGTTCGATGACGCGCCTTACCGCCGCTGCTGTTGCTGTGGCGTGAGGCAAATAAATGACGCGCCACTCTCTTCGTAAGACGGAACTTGTCCGTCGGCCCTTGAGATGGATGCATGCGACGATTGTATCGACGGGGCCGGTGGGGAGACGGGCGGCGACGCGGGGGCGGGGGGCACCAGAACAACGACCATAACAACAACAAGAAATAACTCCACCATGAACGTCAGCAGCCGTGACAGAAACGAATGCAACAACAACAATAACAGCAGCAGCAACAACAGCAACAACGACAACGACGACTGCAGCAACCAAACAAAGACCGTACCAAGCATAACACTCGGGCAGTCACCACCTCCTCTGCACTACCACACTACCCCGAATAGACGTGAGCGTCTATGCATGTTCCTTTCCTTGGAAAAACATAACCTCAATAACAACAACGACAGCAACAACAGCAGCAACAACAACAGCAGCAGCAGCAACAACGTCATCATCAATGACAACAATGACGACAGCAAAAGTAACGCTAGCGGCAGCAACAGCTTAGGCGTGGGAGTGCGTTATAGCTGTGGGTGAGTAGTCACCCTTGGCGGTAAGTGGCCGCCCTCACCGTCACAAGCGTTAAATACCACCGTGAACTACTCGAACGTCCACCATGGATTGCCGAGCATGTGTTTACAATGAAATGGGTGAAACGGCGGTCGATCTGACTCATGTCTTATAACCCTGAGCGGTTCCCCTGGCCAGTTAGTGGGCTAACCAGTCCGGCCTTGTTAGACGAGGCCTAGTTGACTCGTTGATCGGAGACGGAACTTCCGAAAAACGTCGGCAATTTCGTCGAAGTCGGTGGTGTATCAGCCGGAATCGCGAGCTCGTATTGCAATATCTGCCCGCATATGGTGTTTTTTTAAATTACTTAGCCGGTTGTGCGTTCACGTACACATGAGAGGCTCGCGTAGACGACGCAGATGCCGACACCTGAGAGAGAGAGAGCAAATGATAAATTCTGCGCCTGAACCAGCAGGAAGAATCGCAAAGTTTATCCGAACATTTACAACAAGTCAAGTCAAACACAACACTGTCCGGCTGTTGCCATATGAGTGAATCTGGAATTATTCTTTTCTCGATCAATTGGGTGTTAACGTATCATCCGCACAATTATGGAAGCTATATATATATATATATATATATATATATATTATATATATATATATATATATATTTATATATATATATATATATATATATATATATATATATATATATTATATATATATATATATATATATATATATATATATATATATATATATATATATATATTTATATATATATATAGGGCTGAATAACACAATCAACACATTGTCGACGGTACGAACCATTTGAGGGACCACTTTTTGTTGAACTTTTGTTCTCTGTGTGAGTATATGCAGGCATCTCGGACGGGTCTGTACAAAGGCCGCTTGTCCTGCTTTAATATGTGCATCCGTAGTGGAATGGCAAAGTTTAATATTAAGTTATGGCTCACTAGGCCCTAGATCTGGCCTAGAATTAGGTTGTGCTTGAACAAGGGGGCTACGTACATAGACAAAGCTGCGTTATTCGAAACAACAGACAAGTACGCTGGTGACTCGACAACGCTGAGTTGTTGAGTGGTTGGTGGTGAGTTGCCGTTGGAAGGATTTTTTTCGGGTTGCGGCCGACCGTAATTCACTTGGGTGTTTGTC
The DNA here is from genome assembly GCA_003439945.1 of Dermanyssus gallinae. Taxonomy (NCBI): domain Eukaryota; kingdom Metazoa; phylum Arthropoda; class Arachnida; order Mesostigmata; family Dermanyssidae; genus Dermanyssus; species Dermanyssus gallinae. Next base: position 146,394 of record QVRM01003324.1, read on the forward strand.
GTAGGTGTTGTGTCTCGCGTAGAGGATCTGGAAATGAACGAATATTTTTTGTTTGGTGATGCTTTCTGGTTTGTTGGCTACAGCTTTCCGCTAGCAGAGAGCCGTGTTACTCAGCGCAGTCAATGAAAGGCCATGGCTGTGGTAACCAGTTAGAACGTGCTCGATAGTTTTTTTTACCTGAAATGGTCGAGTCAGATTTATTATTATTATTATTTTCTTTCTTGCTGTTGGTTTAGGAGTATACGAGTGATGAGCGTCATTGAAGTACGTAGCGTGATGAAGCTTTACCAAGCGGACTAGAGTCATTTTTCAATATGAGCTACAGCTACAGTATTTCAAAACAAAGACGTTTGAGTCAGTTGATGGCTCCATTCGACAATGCATACAGCTTGCCCTTCTCTCTCCCTCTCTCTCTCTCTCTCTCTCTCTCTATATATATATATATATATATATATATATATGTAAGCCGTGGGTGTGTCGGCTGTCAGTGCTGTATAAACAATGTGTTATATTTATATGTAGCTGATGCTCCTTGACGCTCACAGACACACACACAGAATTCACGGATCCATGCGACGAAGGGGGCCAAAGCGTCTACTGTAGCAGTAGACTTAGGCTCCGCTCATGGGCCCACACCCAATGGCCCCATCGTCTGGGTTATATGGCCACATGGCTGGACTGTCGGATTTAGATAAAGCGCTTGAGCAAGCCTATGAGCTGTATTAACACTGCGTACTTGGGATGGCAACAGAGTTCGCTGACGAGGAGATCGAGAGAAGAATGCGATCATACAGCAGTATAACGACTGGCAGCCATAACACAAACATTCGCCGACCAGGCTACACTTGAATAAATATAAATATATATATATATATATATATATATATATATATATATATATATATATATATATATTTAAGACACTAACGCAGTATCGTCTGATGTACATATACAGCGGTTTATTTATTTGTGCATAAATGTCTCGCCAAACGTGTTTGGTAGACCTGGTTACATATTAATCAGCAGAAGTGTACAGCTTTTTCTAGCGTCGGTCTCCGTTAAAACCTAACTCCTGTTAATGAAAGTGGCATCTTTTTACTGAGTCCAAGAAGATAACCATGTAGAATGGGCAGTTAAGTCCTTCTTTAGCGATGCATTTGTACTGTTTGGGAGGTGTTCCTCCATTACTGCTTTCACAAGCTTAATATTGTTTTCGTCGCTCGCTGCTTTCAGACGTCTCCCTCGGGCTTTGCCCTGGATATTAAAATGCCCAGGGATGAATATTTATTACCCTTAATACACAACTATCTCAGATAGGAGTTTAGTTTCAATGGTGGCTTGAAGGTACTTGAGACATGCGTTTCCACCATATGCGCGCCAGATGTTGTATGGAAGGCACAATGTTCTTCGTGAAGGCAGTTCTTGGCCTCGAATTACTGCAATTTACCTTTTCTGCACAGTTATCTTCGTCAACCAAATAATTCGAAATTTGACACTTCACATCAGACATGGCGTGGCCTTGAAAAATTTCCTACGACCGTTGTTCTGCAGGATCTTACGTATGTATATATATATATATATATATATATATTTTTTTTTTTCAGCGTTTGTGGTCGTAGCGTGTTGTATGCCAACATTACCGATGCGCAGAGGCAATGTAGTCAATTAAATCTATGTGAACTAATAATTGATTTATAAAGCTTGGTAGCGATGTATTAATGGTTGATCACGTTTCAGAAGATTTCTGTCTGTTGTTGGACATTACCCGGTCTGGCTAGTGAGAAGTGCTCGGGATTCCGTTTTGGTGCTCTTTCCAGCCACAGATGTTTATATCTATATAACAAAAGGATTGCAAGAACAACGTAGCGGGGGGACCCGAGGGGACTGTACACACGGATATAGTCGCGCCAGCTGTTGTATATTGGAGAGATTGTTACCATATATATATATATATATATATATATATATATATATATAATATATATATATATATATATATATATGGTTACCATATATATATATATATATATGGTAACAACCATATGTCTGAACGGGTATAGGTAGACTTAGCCTAGCAAAGCCACGCGAGTGCATTGCGTCTAGGGCGATGAATGCAAACCCAATAATGAGCGCGTTCTTGACAATATTATTGTTGTTCTACTTGCTATTTTGTGCTTCACCACATATACTCATCACACATCATTCAAAAGCCCGGAAGTATGGAGAAAGACACGTTTAGGCGCATATTGCCTGCTGTTAATTAGCTGACATCGTTTGTCTTGACATATGCCTTTTATTTTCTTTTTCGATGTCTCGGGGCAGCTTTCCTTATTATGCTGGCAAGTTTCCTCTTTTGCCCCCTTCGTCTTTCTCTATCTCTCCCTCTCTCTCTCTCTCTACCTCCCTCTCTTTATTTGCTTTAGTTCCGTTTCGCTGCCCCATCGGCACTGTCATTTGATGTGCATGTTTTTCTCTCCACTGATGAGTAGCCTGAACTGAACTCGTGCCGGCCATACTGGTGTTGGTGCTGCGCGTGGTTGCCGGCGCTAATGCATGTGCTTTGTTCTCTGCTGCTGCTGCTGTTCGTAAAGCCCACCGCGTAGGCGTTCGCTGGTGACTTGGTGACACGCAGCCCCAATGCGTTGTTGTCGCTGGTGACTGGGTGACTGACTGACTGACTGAGAAGAAAAAGAAGAGCTCAGTTTGAACGGCGTCTTGTAGGCAGCGTAGCGAGTCACGAGTCAAGACTGTGTCGTCGGCTTCCACGGCAGCGGACATCAGCAGCCTCGAGCAATCGAAGTCTCAGCATCAGACAGAGTATTACTGTTCTGGGCCGCCCAAGCCAACATATAGTGTCTAGCGGTTTGGTCGGCGGTCTGGCGCGCGTGCGAGCTCGAATATCTATCTATGTTTTCGAATTGCGCCTACCGCGGCCACCGACGACGACGACGACGACGGCAGAGTAACCTGAAGCCGGCTCGATGTAATATAGAGGATTCGCTCGGGAAGTTTATTTGTGTAATTTTTTTACCGAGCAAGATGGCTTAGTGGCAAAAGCCTTTGCCTTGCATTCCGGAGGCCCGAGAGGTTCGAGACCCAGACCGGCCACTCCTAAATTGGTTTTCATGGTTCCCAATTTAAACAAGGTGAATGCCGGAGTGGACTAAAAATCGACCATAATCGAAAAAAAAACGAGGGCCACAGATGTCTCAATAAAAAGAGATCTAACCCCCATTAAGTAAAAAATATATAATAATAAAAAGTGAGGCTTGAACTGTCCTCGGCTGGTCGACAGGACGCCAGTTAGCTCGTTGCTCATAGGGCTTATGGCTTTTTTGTGTCATTTCAGCCTGTCGTGGCAGTAAACAGACAGGCCAGTCTTCTAGGAGAGACACTGTCGTTTCTTCAGCTTGAGACTGCGCTTGGTGTCGCCAGCAGTAAACGTGGGCGTGATTAGGCTTCGTACATAATAAGAACAGCAGTAATATCCTGATGTTGTTAATGATTACAAGGATCTGCCGGCGTTGCCACTGTTTTAGTCGTTTCTCCAGACGAAGCGTCGTCATTCACAGGGGCGGGGGGGGAGGGGAGGAATCAACGGCAACAACAATAACATCATCAATATGACAACAACAACAGCAACAACAAATTCAACAAGAACAATAACAAAATCAGCCAGAGCAACAACAACAACAACAACAACAGCGGCGGCGGCACACCAGTGTCCAAACACAGTGTTCGCCGCCCGCACACATGTGTTTCGACATCCCCCTTTATGCAGCTTGTTTGTCTCTGTGCTCGTACTTTATTCTACCAAATAGAGACCGCCAGAGAGAGAGAGAGAGAGAGAAAGAGTGAGGGGAGAGAGAAAATTGGAAAGAACGGAAAGATGAGAACGCGGTGCCTTCGGGAATCGGTTCGCTGTTTTGGCTGGCTTAGTAAGAAACAGAGCCACATAACCGAGCAGACGAAACAACGGCGAACAAGAAGGGAAAAGCATCCTAAGGGATAAATTGAGGGCGAGATAGAGAAAACAAACAAATGAAGAAATACCGTTGCTTGCTCTGTCGTCATTCTGGTCGGGATACTCTTATATGTCGTTCAATCATATCAGTAGTATTAGCTTCTTATTGTAAGGCTGGCAGACCACAAAGTCACAGACGACATACATGGTTGGTCTGACGATCGATAGGTCATCACCGGTAGCATCATTTTCAATTATAGTAGAAACTCGGCGCACGAGAGAGAGAGAGAGAGACAGAGAGATTAAGAAAGTAAACGCGAGCGACAGAGGAAGAGAAACCCGAGGGCGACGAGTGAAACGAGCGCTTGATTAAATAAACAGCCAATATTCCTGTTGCCAGAGTCACCGTGGTAAACGTGTGGTCTAACGAAACTAGCCAGCCGATCTTGTAAAAGACCCACGCGAGTAGGTCGACTCGGGTGCTCGGCAACACCAGCAAAGAAACAGGAAGAACCGAGGACATGGCAACAATGCTATTCTGTTCCGTATAAACCGTCTTGATATCGCGTAACCACCCATGTTTGATTTTGATTGATTTCTTAATACAGATATATATATATATATATATATATATGACATTCGCCTAACAATATAAAAATTACCGTCTTTGGTTTGCACTGATAGGATAGGATTTTATATGTATGTCTGGCATGTTCCAGAAAAGGCTGCACACATATAACATTGGACGGCCGTTTAGTACTGTCAATTTGTGTATTGTTTTTGCTGAGTTCATTAAGCTGAAGTGGGTGGTTTCTCCTTCGAGTGCTTTTTAGTTTCTTTACTGACGACTACTGTGGCGTAGGTAGATGGGCCGGTGAGACTGTAGAGATCAGGCAAAACGTAGGGACCTCACAGGGATAGCTGCTCAGCGGCCCAGCTCGCGTTTGTTCTATTTATTGTCGACCTAGCGATGTCCGCCAAGTATGGCATGCGTTTAGAAGCGCAGCTATCATACTGATGTCTTTGTGGTTGCATACTGCGAGCTCGGGGCCGTCCGACGTATTGACAGTGGCGACACTGAAGTCTAGCTAATCGGTGAGCGATTTCAAGTGAATTTCAAGTGAAGACGAAAGCGATGAAGTTTCGCCGAGATTGATTCATGGGTTGCGGCAGGTAAATCGCCTGTTGTGGCCGACTGCTATAGTTTGTCAACTCTTTTTCTCTTATTTGGGTGCCGGGCATCGATTGCTTCCATGTGAACACAAAGGTGAGAAATATTCGAGGGATGTCGCTGTGCGCTGCAGTGCAACTCTTTGAGCTTAAAAAATCGATTCGATGTTGAATTATAGCTTTGGGGGGGCATTCCTCTGTGGCAAATTTTCTATGTAAATGAGTCCTATGCTTGTCGCGTCTATCGGCACAAAACCGATTCGTATAAATTCTACTCAGCGGCCGAAACCATTAGTATCACGCTGAAGTTACCAGTTACAAACATTCGTCACGGTTAGCACCACCTAGTATGTTCCATTTGTGGGTTTCATCAGGTGGATATCGAGTTCTGCTTCCGCCTCTGCCTGCAGGAATGCGCTAAGTACCACACGACTAACTGCCAGGCACATGATGCACGCTGTTTTAAGTGCCTTCAATTGTTGATATTTTCGGCTGCTGACATCAGAAGTTGCTGAAACATGACACAATTAGACAATATTGGCTGTGTGGCCAGTATGAAGTTTCCGGTTGGGTTAGGGGATGAAAAGAGGATTCTAGTTCTTAATGGACTGGCGCCCCACACCACCGGCTCACAATTGTCAGCTGACTAGCAGCCGCTGTGTCCGTGTGTGCGTACCGCATACACTAACATCTCTCAAAATAAAATACTGGTAAAGGAGTTGACAAACGATGTAATAGGTCATTATGATTAATATTGGCAGATGATCTAATAGTATACGAGACGAGTCGCGTTAGAATGCAAGAGCCCTTGCCCGACTGGAGCGCTATACCATTAGGATTGGAGGTCAACTTGACAATGAATAAGGCGCAGCAAGTTGCGTCGGAAGCGATATCAAACGCCGGCTCGATGCCACTCCTCTAGGATACGCCATAAACTCGCCGACCTTGGTCCTTATGGAATTAAAACAATTTTAAAGAAAGTGTTTTCAGTTCTAGACTATCGTCCGTCCCCTACAGGCGGGGAATCGCCATGAAGCATATCTTCGATGCACCGAGGGCCGGCCATATTGAGATATTTAAGGTTTCCCCAACAGTTTGGAACTTCATGGGTATGGCATGCAGAAGCCATATGATGCCATACCCATAAAAGCACCCAAGCATAGATCAGTTGGGCACGTTAGACCAAGTAATTTCCTTTTCCTGAGCGAGTCATGGAGCCCCATCCATTGGCCCTCAACTGGCTATGATCCCTTTGCCTGACGAGTCAAAGATATCCACCGTGGCTTTGAAAATCAATGAATGAAATTCGCATATTTGCACACGGAACGAAACCGGTCGGTTACAAAGCTACGAAAGGTCAGGAAAACTAAATTAAGTGGAAGGTGTAGAAGATGTAGATTGTTCTGTGTAGAAGCCGCCCAAATGTATATCGGACCCGTCTCACTATTGTTCGTGTAGCTACGTATATTCAGTCTATTTATTAATACGCAAGCTTTTTTTGCAACACTGAAGTATGTCATCTTTTTTTTCTAATCGGTTCTATATATACTCCTGCTGACTTATGTTCGAACACGATCCCTATAGTCTCGAACGCACATCGAACCTGAAATCGCGCATGCCAGAGCAAAAGAAGTATTGTGCGTTAGCCACCCAGACCGCGTCGCCACGATATGCTGGGTGGATCAAAAAAAGTTCATAGCATCGCCGTCTACAATTTCAAAAAGCTCATGCAGTGCCTGCAGCGTCGGCGGAAAGAGATGTTCTTCGGAAGTAACAAGATTAAGTCTCATGCGTATTGGTTTCGAATTGCGTTTGCAGCAGGTCGTGCAACTGTAACAGGTCAGAGGGCCTCCAGTGACAATGGAGCAGAACGACAGTACCGTGCTGTCATTAAACATTTTTAAAGGTTCAACTGCAACTGGAAATTAAAGCAACGTTTACGGGACTAATGCACCGGCGTGTACTACCATTACGGGGGAGTGATTGTCTCATTTAAGAGAGGTGGTATGGGTACACCATGAGGATGCACCACGTACTGAAAGGCCAAAAACAGCTTCAGATGAGAAAACTGTGCTAGAAGTCTACACGGTCGTGATGAATGACCGCCGACTGAAGCTGCGCGAAATGGCGGAAGGAATGCGCTGAAGCTATGGTGCCGTATATCAAATGATGAAAACATTTTATCAAAGGGGCTACCGCACGAGCAGACAATTGAGCACAAACTGACCGGCACGCGTGTCAATTTGCGACAGCAACTTGGAACTTTTGAGACGAAATCCGCAGGATTTTTGGGTAGATTTCGGTCAACGTCGACATAAGCTGGATCCACCTGGATTTCATTCTAGAACGGGAAGGTACCACTAGCGAGTGGGGCGTAGGCGGCGAAAGGCCTGCCCCCCGACCGGGGTAAAGAGGCGCATCTCGACCGGAATGGTTTTGGGAACCGTACTCTGGGATGCGGGAGGTATTTTAGTTGACTGCCTTTTTGCAGGAAGAGCTATATCGGGCGAGTACTGCGCGTCACTCGTGGACCAGCTGAGTCCCTTAATAGGCAGAAAACCTCGCTTTCTTTGTGCCTATTAAGCCAAGGCAGCAGGCGTCCCACACGGTACTCCCAGGTTGCTAAATTCCCGGGGCATTAACCGTGTAGCCCGGGGACCGTGCGCAGAACACTTTCCTCGTATTACGAAATAGCCTTAACAGCCCTCGAATAGGCCACGACAGGATGACAATATGAGTTCGTTGACACCCAATCGATATCGTATGCCCTGCCTCCCCGCGTCATTGCCCGCGATGCAGAATTGGACTGTGCTGTTTCATCACGGCAATGCACCCGCCCACACGTCCCTGTTTGCCATGGCCACATTACGCGAACTCAAGTTCCAATTAAGGAATTATAGAGCATATCCGAAATTATCCGAGTCTGGCCCCGTGCGACTATTTTGTTTGTTGGGAAACAACTCCAAAAAGATTTCTCCGGAAAGAGATATGATAGCAAACAAAAAAAGAGTAATGTGGTATGCGCCGTAGCCGGGTATTTTGAGTATACGTGATTTTTGCTTGTCTGCTACTTGTACATCATGCTAGGGACGTTTGAATCTACCTATTACATGCATATGCCCGTCTAGTTACAACCTATGAGTTCTTGCGAGTTTGTTAAGCAGTTATATTGTATTATAACGCTGCATTATAGCTGATCAAATTAGACCTGGTTAACATATCACAATGTTTTTTGTCTTCTCTGGTTTCAGGTTTTCATCTTTCGCACTGAAAACCTGCTTTCGCTGTTTTCAAGATGACGCCTCTAAAATGTACCCTCGTTTTTATCGGTATTCTGCTACCGCTCGCCGCGCATGCAGACCCTCGTAAGTATCGTACCTTTCTATCACTGTACCAAAATATGTCTGTCATTTCCTAAATGTATAAATTCCATTATTCTTTTTTAAACACACGACAACACACACACACATACACACATATATATATATATATATATAACTTTTTTAAATGAGGACCGTCTTCTCCGGACGGCAAATTTTTTTGAATTCGGTAATTCCCCATTGGGCTTTCTTTCCATAATTTCCATAATTACGCATTTCAAATAATTGTAACCATTAAGGGCATTTTGCAGAAAAGACTATTGCCCGTGTTTGTATATATATATATATATATATATATATATATATATATATATATATATATATATATATATATATAGCATTTCTGAACCACTGCGAAAGTTACTTTAGGACAGCCTAGTTAGGAGATACAATTTCCTCTGTACTTTCTTTTGAGTTTGAATGTAGAAGATACATTATTTATTACAGTATTCATTATATTATGATGTTATTTACATTTGTGAACACGTGTTGTGTAGTTCTTGTTGGACACCATTGTCTGTCTCCCTTATGTATGCTAAGCCCAATTAATTGGAGTGTTATCGGGCTATCGGATGTAATATTCTTATCGGGCATTGCTCATGTCCATACTGAATTTTACAGCGACCTAAAATATTTTGATGAATGGGTCACTCAATTATTGGTTATCGCATGCATGCTGATACGGATTAGCCTGCAAACGACGAATTAGGCTACTGCACGAAAGTAACTAATTAATGGACCAACTACTACTGCTAATTGGTACAGGTGCTGATGAGGCGTACGTAAAATGTCATCGCCAACAAACGTGTCGCGACTGCCTTAACGCCGGCCCGTTCTGTTCGTGGTGTTACAAGGAAGACTACAAACAGCCTCGCTGCGATCTTACCGTCGTCCACAAGGAGCAGTGTCAGGTGAGTTGAAGACCGCCGAGCATACATATATGCCGTTCTCCGTTGTGATTTCGTCGGCTGCCCGTTTATCTCTTCGGAGGGAGCAGCACACGGGAGTTTTCCGGGGCCGGATTATTGGAACGGCTTGTTGGATGTTTATATTGTTATTGTGTACCAACCTTAGCGGTACATAAGACCGGCGTAGAAGTCGAAGGAATGAATGCCTTTGTTATTCCCAATAAAAATGCCCGTCTCTCTCTCGCTCTCTCTCTCTGTCTTCTTTAGCGCTATAGCTATATATGCTTATATGCTTAAGAATACTTTGGAATTCTGCGGCTTACCGTAGGGAGGTTCCATATCTGATTTTAACGCTTTGCTGCTCCTATTAGGGAGAGCATGACGACCAAAAGAGTGACGAGCGGTGGATACTAGAGAATCGACCGCTGACGGAACCGCCTGTCGCTGTGGACAGCTCCGAGCAGATCGTCCAGCTGAAACCTCAACGCGTCAAGATTCGCCTGCGTCCCGGCGTGAGGCATTCGATTGAGGTGCAGTATCGCCAGGCTGAAGACTACCCGGTCGACCTCTACTACCTCATGGATCTGTCCAACTCAATGAGTGACGACAAAGATAAGCTCGCCCTTCTAGGTGAGTGGTTCGTGGACTTTAAGTCGGCCTCTTTATTTCACTTAACTAATTCGCGTAAATGTGCGCAGTGCACGACGCTTACTTGTCATTGGCGCTTCGGATATCTGCCCTGTCTTAAGCTCAACTCATTTTTGGAAATGGAAAATTGTCTCCCTTTGTGTACATTGTTTTATAATCGAAGTTTGCTCCTAGTAGGCGTCTTGGGCTTGTGGCGGCGTGGTCTAGGCGACTAGTTCGCTAGTCGTGCTTATCATCTCTTTCGATCCCTGCCGTCGACCGATTTTTCTTTAAGCGATGCTCACTGAGAATGAATGATAAATCATATTGCTGATAGGTTTTTTTTATAGATCAGCTTCATGAGTCAGCGGCTATGCTGCCACAAGAACTGTTGAGAAAACCCTAGATAACTCAACATGTCCGGCCCTTGGTGCATTGAAGATATGCCTCTGGATGAGCTCCAAGCCCGTAAGGGACGGATGATTGTCTAGAATTAAAAACAACCTCCTTAAAAAGCTTTTAATTCTAGGTGTCCTGGGCTCCGAAAATTGCCAGCATCTGGTAGAGACTTTGACAACAATATAATCCCAGTCGACGTATTTTTCTTTCAGGCGATCTCCTTGGCGAGGAAATGAACAAAATTACGCGAAACTTTCGGCTGGGTTTCGGGTCATTTGTCGACAAGGTCGTCATGCCTTTTGTGAGCACCGTTCCGGAGAAACTCCGCAGTCCATGTACGGGATGCGTCCCTCCATATGGTTTCCGCCATCATCTGCCGCTGACGACCGATACTTCTCGCTTTGTGACAGAGGTTAGTTGGTCGAATCCAATGGAAACGGATGCGTTCGTACTATGGGTATCGTCACTACTTGCCGCCACTCAGTACATATTCTCTTGCCGAAAAGCATTATGTATGCACAAAGTATCTATATTTCTACTGTTGATGAATTTGTTTAGTTGTGTATATTTTTTTCTGCATTATGTCTAAATGAAACTGCTGGCAAGGGTGGAGTAGTTACAGATCAGTTTTATGAATGCTTCCGTTTCGATATAGGTGAAAGCCGCCAATGTGTCGGGTAATCTCGACGCACCAGAAGGCGGCTTTGATGCCATCATGCAGGCTGTTGTTTGTACGCGGGAAATCCAGTGGCGTGAAAAAGCCCGCCGGATTCTACTGTTCTCGACGGACGCCGGCTTTCATTACGCGGGCGACGGCAAGCTCGGTGGCATTGTGACGCCAAACGATGGTCAATGTCATCTGGACTCTAGATCGCTGGAGTACACACACAGCGCTCTCCTAGACTACCCCTCGCTGAGCCAGATCAACTCCAAGATTCAGGAGCACAAGGTGAACATCATCTTCGCGGTCACTGAGGACCAGGAGCCGATCTACGCAAAACTCTCCAATATGCTCGAGGTTTGTTTCCCACCAGTTGACTACCCGCTTCGACTCATTGTGCAGTTTCGATGACCTTGTTTACCACATTGCGCACTGCTAGTTTGACGTGTTGTCTGTACACGCCATAAATCTGCCGGTCGCAATTGCAACTATAATACTACTATGAGTCTAAACAACACACCTGAACAATTGTTGCTGTTGTTGCTTGTGCAGGGATGCAGCCATGGTAAGTTGGCTAAGGATTCGGCCAACGTTGTCGACCTCGTCAAGGAGCAATACCAGAAAATTAGCTCACAGATCGAACTCACCTCCGACGTTCCTGATAAGGTGCGTTTGCGGCCTGGCAGCGTGATTCGGCCGCTAATTTTGCTTCACTTGGTGTGCATTTATTTTAGTCAATCATTAGCAAGACAAACAAGTGGCTATATTCACGTCTCTCTTCGTGGGCGTCTTTTGTTCGAATTAATTGTTTACTTGGGGACATGTCTGGTTTCTTTTTAGGATGAATACCTCGCGGTAACTTTCGAATCAAAGTGTCTTGATAAGGACGCGGCCGCGCCCGTCGAGACGAACAAATGCGGTGGCATTAAGGTACGTCCAACTTTCTTCAGTTTTTTGTTAGTACAATCATTGTATGTATACTGGAATATATATATATATATATATATATATATATATATATATATATTGTGGTCACTATATGAATATGTTGTGGTTGAATTTCGGTATTTGGCAGGTCGGTGACCAAGTGCAGTTTGACGCCATCGTCCACTTGAAGAAGTGCCCGAAGAACCAAAACGAATGGAAGAGGGTGAGTAAAAGTTCTCCTTGTAAGTCTAGTTCTGCGTGTTTGTATTGTTGGTTTAATTTCTGCTCTAGATATTAACTAGTTATTTTACCACATACAGCACATCTTGCGGAAATGTTCACGCGTCTTATCTCGTCGGTTTGGCTAAGCCCTTCATTGACGTATCGAGCCTCCGCAAGTTTAAAAATAGTTAGTTACCTACCGCTTTGTATTGGACAATTCGTAGTGGGGTTGTGTTCCCCGTATGATTACACCGCTCCGTGTATCTAATCGTTCTGTTGTTAATGTTTTTCGTTTGCCGCAGACGATTCGAATTTCGCCTGTGGGCATCAACGAGCGACTGGAAATCGACCTGGAAATGATTTGCCAATGCGCGTGCGAAGCGGACAAAGGAAAGGAGAACGCACCTGAGTGCAACGATGTTGGTGAGTACTATTAATAAGTATCTACAATTTAGCCTTCTAACAAGTTATTTAGTAACAGATATGCTATAGTTAGGCATACTTCGTATATGACTTCGTATATGCGGGGGGCTCAAGCCAACGGCTTCTACTAGTGCCTAGGTTGAATAGGTGCGACAGATTCCGTTTGGAAACAATACCTCTTAAGTGTACAGATGTTATTTAAAATTATATCTCATCGTATTTATTTCACTCATATTGAGTATGATGAATTTAAAATTATAGAAAAATACAAATATATGTGTTTGTGGCGTTATTTTGCAGGAACGTATGTGTGTGGAATTTGCAACTGCAATGATGGCTACAGTGGAAAGAATTGCGAGTGCAAGGATTCAGAGCACTCCCAGGTTGGAGAAGAGGTACGTAATTAGCATCGGACTCTATTAATTGTCAACTAACTGGTCATGCATCGCATCGCAGGGCGCAAGTTTTTGCTATCGCGGGCTATATGCACGCGATGGCACGTTCATAGTTACTTACGTCTCGAAATATGGTGTAAATACAGTCCTGGAGGATATATTTGGTCTTACATCGGGAAAAATGTTGATATTTACCTCTCGTGTAGTCACACATCCGTTATAGATTTAAGCCTCTTTGTTCGTTTTGCTGCACTTTCCGCCAGAGGAGTGTAGTTTATGCAGATACCTTTAACTAATGAAAATTAATGCTGAATCTCCTTACAGACTTGCAAGGCTCCGAACGACACTCGTGTATGTTCAGGTCGGGGCGATTGCCACTGCGGATTATGCACCTGTCATGATCGTGAGAATCTTCTCGAAAAGGTAAGGTTCTGGTCTATGTGCAGTTGTCTGCAGTGACACACAATTTTTATCTTTTCTTCTTACCCATGTTGCGATGACTATATATAATACGACAGATGTAAGTCTATGATTATTTTTCCCTATTCCACTTCATCAGTGCCATGAAGGGTTTGATTGTTACCTATACCTTGGTTGGACTAGTTTCAATGTGTTTATAGAAGTCGCTTGCGCTCCTATAGAAGTCAACGTAAACTAAACGTTTACGCGCATTGCTTTCCGAATAGGTCGGGGGAACGTTTTGCGAGTGTGACAATTTCTCGTGTGATCGTCACAATGGACTTCTGTGTGGAGGCGAAGACCGGGGACAGTGCGAATGTGGGGCATGTCTCTGCCTGCCTGGTTGGGAAGGTGCCGACTGCAGCTGTGCAACTTCAAACGCTCGTTGCGAGACCCCGAACGGTGAGTCGGAGTCGACCTGGCGGCTGTAACCAATTCGGCAACGGCAGCGTCAATGAAAAACACTAAATAACAAGAACATTTCGGACTTTATAGGCAAAACAGGCACGAAGGGACACAACCACAATGCTGATGTAACAAAAAAAATTGCACACTCACAATTATATATGATACTTAGGTATATGCTTCCCTTGACATACTAACGAATGACGTTTTGTTTGTACTCGTTCTTATCGTGTGTGTGTCGTTATATCTTCTTTTTATCGGGCACTGGTATCCGCATCACTATCGTTCGGGAGTGCAGGCATCTGCAACGGACACGGCAAATGTCACTGCGGAAAATGCATTTGTGAGCCCGAGTACACTGGCGACACCTGCCAAGACTGCCCTACGTGCCCCGGCAAGTGCGAGGAGTTCAAGGTAAGTAAAGTAAATCGACAAATAGACAAGCTCCACTCGCCGCCTTAGGAGCTGCAATACACTACACCATATAGCTCAGGTGTTTATGCTGGCAATTGTTTTATTCAGGATCAGACTAGTGCGATGCCCCTTTGTGTGGAGAGCGGAGAATGGGCGGATTGATTACTATTTCTATTAACAATAATACCGGGTTTTCAATTTGTTTGGTATCATAGGACTGCGTCGAGTGCCAAGTGTTCCCGGATAACCCCGGTAAACGCTACGAAACGGCTAAGGAGTGCCAGGATAACTGCGACCTCTTCCTGACCTACAAAAGTCCGCAGCTGGACTTTGATGAGAAGAAGGGAGACAAGCTGTGTGTCTTCAGAGACGCTCAAGACTGCAAAATTAGCTTTGTCTATAGGTGCGTATTTGTAAGCTTTAAAATAGGGAAATGAATTTAAGAATAAGATATTGTTTGTCGTTGTAGCCGTATGAGCTCTCCCATGTATCGAATTATTAAAATTATTTAAACATGCTTCATCACCTAGTACTATGGTGACTACTCCTCACAGTTGCATTTTATAATTGATATAAATGCAGGAGTGTAGTCGATGTTTATATACTTTATGCGTTCAAACATTATGATACCGATCCGTGCTGCATTGACCTCAAAATCTGCATATACCGTCGACCTCGTTGCAGGCGCTTATCAAACAGATGAATTGATATTATACATGTCATTTCATTATGCTTAGGGATTTTGTGCCTTGTTGGAATGGTTTCTTCCAACTGCCGTAGTAAAAGGCCAGGTCTTCGGTGCAGTCACAGCCTATGATTATTCGATTGTATGTTCTCTACATTTCTTTATGATTTCTCACGGGACGTTTTCCATTGCAACATATGAGGTGAATGCGGTTTCTATTGAGATTAAGTTCGAGAGTGGTAAATGCATTTTTCTGTTGCAAACTCTTCGGAAATTGATAATGGAATTTCTAAGAAAGAGGTGTCGAATTACGGTTAGAAGGTCGACTCTAACTATAATGTCGTATTCGCAGGGAGACGGAAGGAAGATACCAGGTACGTGCTAAGGACAAGGAATGCGCCGAACCTGTGAATATTATCGCCATTATTCTCGGTGTCATTCTGGGCATTGTACTTATCGGACTCGCGCTCCTGCTCATCTGGAAGCTTCTTACGACGATTCACGACCGTCGGGAATATGCCAAATTCGAAAAGGAACGTGCGCACGCTAAGTGGGACACCGGAGGCAACCCCATCTACAAGGGTGCTGTGACTACGTTCCGCAACCCCACATACGGTGGTAAATAGGTGTCTGCGGCAGGCGTACGAGGAGAGAAGATTTCCCCGTCATCGCAACCGGCGGAGTTCATAATAACGTATCGACAACGTTTCCACGACCCTGATCTCAAGAAGCAGAGGTCGCCATGAGAGCGCTGGGATGTACGTAGGGTGCCTCACCAAGCACTGTGTGCCCGCAACAGCTGATCGCACGAATTGTATCTATCGATGTCGTTGAGCCCCCGACGGTTCATTTCCGCTAGTTGACTGATGTCCGTTAACCGAATGGGCAGCCTGTCGAGCCAACGCCACACTCGTTCCATTCATACACACAGACACAGTCAATAGCCTGTTTGATCCACCTCCACTACACTTGTTTTCTGAGATTGGCAGCTAGCGGTGAGATACACGTACAGCACAGAGAAAGACAGTTCTGAACTTCTTTACAAATCCGCACTGAGCTGACATGCGGTAGTTATTGTACAGCACAGCTATACACGAATGCATAGGTGTCTGTCGGAATGTCGAACGTGTCGGCTTAGTTCTAGCCGAAAACGCAAGAACGAACGCGAACAAGAGAAGCTCATTCGACTGTTCCATACATAATTTTTTTTCACACATGCAATAGTCTCTAGGCTTCGAATTAATTGATAGAGGAAGTGCGATCGCTATTGTCAGCGCCTACCTGTCTGCTCCAAGCAGAAACCGCACGTTTAATTTTCGCTTGCAGGTACACTTACAGCTCTGCCGTAGTATGACTAATTGTAAATAGTTCTCACATATTCAGCTGCAACACTGCCGATAGAGCGACAACAACAACAACAAAACAACAACAAGCAAGAACAACAACAATGGTTGCTCAGTGACGATCAGAGTAAATTCTAAATGACCACAGAAGTCAGGTCACAAATTAAACCGATTCCATCGAGTAAACAAAATAGAATGGCAACTCAAGTCATAAAGCAACAATATCAACAATTTGACGAAAAGTTACAAACAACAAAGGTGACTGCGCTATCAAGCATGAATGCTGACTTGTGCCTGTTTGTGTGTCTGTGTGTTTGCGTGTTGATGCGCGTATTTAGTAATTAACGCGACAGTTTTCTAGTGCACTAAATGAGAACCTAATTTCAAGGTTCAACAACTGGAAGCGATTGTCTGCTCTGCTTCCCGGCTTTGGTTAGCTACTTAGATACTACTATGTCGGATCAAAACGAAATAGGTAGAGTTCGAGAGGTTAAATGGGCCAATCCTGGACTGACCCTGGCCGGCGATTGACGGCTTAAGTGATATACAAGCGGTGTCAACAATTGTTAACGGACAACGTAATTCAATAAATTTGCGGAAGGGTTATTTATGTCGGTCCACGCTAAAAACAAAGAAAGTAAAGCACTATGATTTGTATATTACGACGATTAAGAAATTTTCGCTAATTTAATGGCCCAGCTTGTGGATATCTTCAAAGCTACTTAGTGACATGCATTAGTTCTCGCATTTTCAATGAACACAGGGTTTTCTCCGAAGGGTACCTCCGCCTTATATATATATAAATATATATATATATATATATATATATATATATATATATATATATATATATATATATATATATATATGAATATATATGTATATATAAATATATATACATGTTCTCTTGTTTAAACACAGTTTTATTTTAGATACGTGGATAAAGTTAGCGTGCGTCACGAGCGAATAGCCCGCCCGACTCGTTGGAGCCATCGTAGTATAATCTCTCCTCCTGGCGTTGTCGCCTGCCTTAGCCTTATGCGGTGATGAGGTTGTGCGAGACGACAGGATTGCGGTTATCGATGTGTATCGTGGTGTTTCGAGGCGGGCTGTACGCAATCGTGTATCACACGATATTAGCATTGCCCAGAGCATCAATAGAATATCACACGAGACACCTTTAGTACCTTACATAGGAAGAGAGAAGCGTACATGAAAAAAGATTGATTCAATGGACGCCGAGGACCAGTGCTGCTACAATGGTGCCAATTAATACTGTCTCTTATTTAAGCATATATATATATATATATATATATATATGCATCGTCAAATCTTCGATACAGCAGGTTTATTTCTAATTAATCAAACTAGTGTACTACTGCCGTCCGTAGAGGTCTCCACTTAGAAAAAAATATTTACAAACAACTATATACCTAGAAAACAGAACGAATGCGGAAGAATGCGGTATTTTGCTCTCCTAAGCCATCTCTACCTAAAGCCTTAACTATCGATGGCTGCTAAGGAAGTAAGCCCCAAAGTATATATATCCACGCATAAGTTATGCATCGCCTACAGTCGATTTGGCGGTTTCACAAGTTCAAAACAAAAATATCCGTGCCTTATAGCGGAATAGAAAACTATTTTTTTTTAATTATCGCTACGACCGTTTTATAAGCGACAAACGGAAACGGAAAAGCGTGGAGACATTTTTATTAAGCCATTTGTTTGTTGCTGGTGCTGCGTCTCTGCAGTGCTGCACCTATACAGCCAACAACATTACATACCTGTACATGCAACGCCCGGGGTAACGGGGTATGTACGTCGCCCTTGTGTCAATAGGGAAATCTGTCAACACACGATAGTTGTCAGACGCAGCCAACTAAGTATGTGTGCACAGAAGCACTCATTGGCAGAGCTATAAGGATAAAGAACTATCAGCGAGTGTTTAGTTGATTGTCGGGTCCGAAGCTGCCTCGACAAGCGCGGCTCGAACGAACTTCATAAGCAAAACATACACGCCGACAACAGCCGTATTACTGTTGTCTCCCATACGGGCCTGTTCACGATCGTTAGCGGCCGTTATCACAATGTCGTGTGTCACATTAATGTCGCTGAATGTACTACTAATTCTACTTCTACTACTACTACTACTACTACTATAGGTACTACAACAATGATTGTATGAAAGGCAAGGTACTTGTAATCCACTTGTCTAACAGATTTATATATTTGAAGGGCAAGTCTAGATATAGATAAATACATTGGCAGTTGTTAGTCAGTCGGTGGTGACAATGAAAGAGGTAGGTTGCAAACATAGAGTTGAGTAGGTGCGAGTGCCCCGCGCAATTTCAACGCATTGCCGGCTGTCTACTGAATAGCAGGCCATAGCTGAGCATATTCAAGCACACGATAGACCGTTAGCATTTACAAAGAAGAAGGAAGCCAATCAAAAAAAGAATTTAGACAGAAGCCAATCAAAAAGAAACAATAAACTTTTGTAATAAGCAGCAGTGCAGAGTGAAACTGTGCAGATTTTGTATCGCATCTTGCGTCGTTGTGGTGAGTGGTGACAACAGCGCACAATTGCATTTCGAGCGAGCTTTACCAACGGACAAAACATTTACCCTCATATGAATTAATAAATTAATGATCGAAGTTGAAAATATGCTGTGTATCCTCTCATTTATGCCATTTATATGTGCCGAAATCTAGCAACTATTAGCGACAAAATGTACTACTAATCAATGCGTTTCGATAGATCACATCATGCATGAAAACAATACGTCGGGAGACGGAAGCAAGGCGGATATTGTCGCCACAAGCGCCAATGGACGATTTCTATTTTCCACGACAAGCGATGGAATGCATCAATCATGTTGAATACGTAAGTAAATAAAGAAACAAGAAATTGTGCCACTAATAACAACGAGGACATGAGTTCTATTTACACGTGGAGCACAGTGGAGCTTCTCGCGTGAGTTCTGTGTTGGCACTGGCTAAGAATCGAGTAGCAGACTGACAAGCGATCGTTCTTTTCGAAACAACTGAGAGCAAGCACCGCAGTTACAGGGAATTACGACCAAATGCGCGAGGTAGATTAAGAAGATTTCTAGATAGAAACGCAGATGCTATAAAATGCATTGTAATCGAATGTGTTGTGACAACCTAGACGGACTAAACGGACTAGGCTAACAACTATAAGCAGCCATAGGTGGACACCCACTAAAGTCATACCACAAATACTTAGGTCATGTAGGTTAGGGGACCACCACGTTTTTAGTGGGCTTGAGAGTCCCACGCTAGCTAGAGTGTAAATTATGCATTTTTGCTCCTGCGTCCCTGTAAAATAAAAATGCCCACCAGTTTTGACGCCATGAGTTGTAGTGCGGTTCCGAGACGGCACCTAACTGGTAGGAACGATATAGGTATACCAAGAGTTTATTTTTTCTGTGTTACTGTTACATATAATAGTATCTGAAGGGCCTTTCTAATTTAAATACAGTTTAACGTAATAGCAACAGTCACCACTGTTAGGCAAAATCGCTATATGTCTCGCTTAAAACAATGTTTATATACATATGGCGATGGTTGAATAAACGTAGCGCTCATTGCTTCAGTAGGTTTTGTAAATAGTATTCCATTTACAGGAAGAATATAAACGCTGCATAGTTGGCATGCAAAATCTCAAGAAACTGTTTAAAACAGCGTTCTCTACAGCGATGGAGATTTGACAATGGCGCTGAGCTTTGTTGCCATATAACACGCTACCTTGTCCATGAAGGAACTACCGCTGCAGAAACGCTCTTGTATGAGTTGAGGCAGATATAATAATCACAGCAGAAACAATAATAATGATAATCCCCGAAAAAGGACGAGAAATAACTCGCGCTGGAATGAACGCAACAGACATGCTCCATTGATCTAACATAGAGAATCTATTATATTACTATAACAAAAACCTACCGCGATAAAAATCCAAGGTATTGGAAAGCACTCCGATCAGAGTTTATCTACTGCTATTACCTTTATAGAAACCTCTATGCTGAAAGCAATACGATAGTAATACACGATGAACGAACTTCATTACTGCGGATACGTCGATGCTGACGCGGACTCAACATATGCCTTATATTTGTCAGGAAATCACTACCTACCTGGACAAGCAAGACTCTGAAGGCTTATTTAGGGAAAACCTTGTCAACAGAGTTCTATTGGAACCAACAGATTTTACAACAGCATGAACCATGTAATTGGCTCTTTAACAGAATAAGCAAATATCGACATGAACTTGAGTACGTAAGATCTGTCTTCATAGATTTCGTCTAAAGAAAATGCAGGCTCCTGAACATATATATATATATATATATATATATATATATATAAAAGAAAACGCACTGCACAATCTACAATAAATTCTTGCTTCTGACGCTTTCGTTTATTTACTTAAATACAAGTCCTATCATAGCTGATGCTATGTCAATCGGATATATGAGGGTAACAATAATACAATAAATTGTCCGTGTAAGTGCTTACCGTTCAGCCACGGTTCGTTCGAATGAATACGAGCACTCCCTTCTGCTGCTTTTGCAAATACTGAGACTACTACTTTGGCTGCTGTTGTTGTACGTTATGTGTCAGTGACCATCAGTATCCTCATGTGCAATAAGCAGATGTCTAAGACACGCCGACACGGTACCCAGAAAGCGTACCCAATTTTCGTGGTGCTTGTGTTCCCTGGAAACGTAACAAAAAGCATATATATACATACATTTATATATATATATATACATACATACATACATACATACATATATATATATATATATATATATATATATATACATACATATATATATATATACATACATATATATATATATATATACATACATATATATATATATATACATACATACATACATACATATATATACATATATATATACATACATATGTACAGACATACAAAGCAGTACCGATGTTTGAGATACATGCGGCCGGTAAAGACTGAAAATCGAGCTTTAGTGGACCTCAAGAGCCAACAGGATTTACAAAAGGGCAGAAACTTACGTGAGAAAGGCACTCTGTTTTGGCGCCTTAGCGAGTGCGTCCAGAAACGACATGACATCAGTCAACGACCAACGGGCATTCTTCATTGGCTCGACAATCTGTCGAACGATAAAGTGTAGGAAAAACGGCAAGATAAGGCAAACAGAGGGGCAGCAACAAATAAGTTATAGTTCATTTAGCATTATTTGAAGGTAGCATACTATTAATGACTGACTGTGTATATACGCATCGATAACTTTAAAAAGTCCGCTGAAGCGAGACTCAAACATATGAAAATGTTTTCCCTTTCCCTTAGAGGCGTCGCTGCCAGCCTGATGTACGCGTTTTTATAAGCCAATGACAATCTCCTCTGGAGCGACCCCTGCTTCCCTTCAATCGTTGAGATTAGGCGCGAAATTAATCACTCTTCGGAAAAACAACGATTCGGTACGCCCCACTGCGTGTTCGTCTGCGTTGCGCAGGCTTGCCGCGAAGATTCGATGCAATCACAATTGGGCTGTTATCACTGACGCCATTGATGCACACCAACTAGAATTCGCGGCGCCAGCTGGGACTAAGGTAGCCATTTGTCTACCTTGCGGAAATCAGTACGTTAAAAAATTCTCATAATCGGGTATCTCCATGAATTCTGTCCTCTCGCGTTCAAAACCTTGGGTGATCCTGGCGTTTGGGTCAGGCAGCTCATCCGTAAGCCACTTGAACCTATCATCCGAAGGTAGCAGATCATTTTTCTTTTTCAAGCAACGTCTAAACTTTTACAGATCACGTGGAAACGCCTCTTTCGTTTGGGGTACACTTCTGAAGTGGTTTTCGCCTGAGCTAGAGAAAACGGGTAGTCGCCATACACGCCTGCCAGGCCCATCAGCTTTGTCAGTCCTTTGTTGCACTTGTAACATATATATATATATATATATATATATATATAAATACACAACAAGTAATAACAATATTTTAGACTATACTTATAAAAAGAGTTGCCGATGATGCCATTGTAACTACTGCAAGTTCGACTATCAATATCACCAACTTTTTGATATTACCCACTATTCCGTCTCAGGTATATCCAAATGAATAATGACGGAAAACTGATAGTACCTTTTCTACACAATCGAGAAAGAAGTCCTTGAACTCCTTGCTGTGGTTGAGGTTGTAGGCCATACCAACAAGAATTCGCAAGTAGTTCTTGAAGTTCATCTCAAGATCAATGAGGGCATGTTTGGAAAGGCTACTGCGCACCAAAGCAATGCTATGGTCACGTACGCGCTCGATGAAGTCCCTATCTGTAAGTGCTTTACAGTCGCGTAAAAATACAAGAAACTCGCGGTCGAGGTCTAAACAACACTCCTCGTATGGGCACCCTGCAAAATCACAGATGATGATATGATGCAGTTAAAGCACACTATCCACTTAACATGCTATTATCATATTCATGGTACTGATATAGGCATTCTTAACAACAGTAGTACATATCCGAGGTTACTGTGATTCTACTGTGCAAAGTTGATACAAAGTCTTTGATACTGTGTTATGATCGTAGTGTTTAGCGCAATGGCTAAACAAATTATTCTGCGTGTTTAGAGGCTCCTATTGTAGTATGGGCAAGGAATGGAGCTCTAGAGCAAGCTGCAACTTGCATTACCTAATGCCAACCGTCTAACGAAATATTCCCGCTTCCTGAGTGGTGCACATCGGCATTAAAATCCCAGAATCCAACGCTGATATTAATGAACCAATGTTCAGGCGAAATTTTTATCCAAAAACAACGCATGGATGCAGGATTGGCTCAGATCCTGTGAGCATGTATACGCACTCTAATTTTAACGAACGTAGAGGCATACATGCATATCTAATGGCGAAACAAACAGAATACTACATCTATACCGAATAGGACAGATTGATGAACCTATTAGATGACTTGAGAATCGGTTGCATTCAGATCGTTCGACAAGCCCCCTGCTTGGCTGCGTGCCGTAAGTTGTAAGCGTGGGGGCTTGTGCAGCACCACGACAATTGATCAATTACATGAAGTTCGCACTCGCGTTAATTAATCGATTGGACGTAATTAGTAGCGACGGCCACCAGGTAGTTTGCATCGACGCGTTGAATCGTATGAGAGGGCGAGCGGTGAGGAATCTCGGTTTTAACGCACCTGCAGTTCGGCAGGTCCAGCTGTCGAGCATGTGGAGAGCGCAATTGACGAAGTCGCGAAGTGCAAGGAACGCGAGTCGCTTCTTCGATGTCTCCATGCGATGATGCGTCATGAAGGCGATGGCGGCGTAGTCGCGACACAGCGCCGCCGGCAGCATAAATCGATATGCGATCATCGATACCGCATTGCCCTGGCTTTCCTCCACCTGTCATAATGCATAGCTGTCGTAGATCAAACGTAGGTGTGTCTCTCTCTTTCTCTCCACATTTCGGTTAAAGCAATTTGCACTTCACAGCCAGGTAGTTCTCGTACTGTAAGCATTGATGCATAGCATCGGTTCACGAATCAGTACTACTCTAGTCCGCTCCTCACCGTAATTGTCAGAACTACCAGGTCAGATGCAGACGGTGTGTTAACATTTTGCGCGTGTTTAGACTTTAATCGGATTACTTCAGTTACTCCGACAGATCTAAGCGCCATAGGGATTGTTACCTAAAAGAAAGATAAATTAACCGTCCTTCACTGAGTAGTACCACCACTCGCATGCACTTGACGTTGACCTTAGCTAGCTCCCGTGCAGATATTATGTGGTCTTCATCTTCTCAGCCTTAGCACTACGGCAAAGGCTATTTGCCGTTTGTAAATCGTGGCGCCCTTCCGTTTCGACGACGAGTTCGACAACAGTGTCGCAAACACAACTGAAATATATTTTTTTTAATTATATCAATATATAGAAAGCCCTCCATTTGACAGACTATTGAGCAGCTAGTTGGACATAGTACATACCGCTTTATAGACGCGCTTGATATTGTCAAACTGTCGCCGGCAAGATTTGAGGTCAATCTGAGTTCTCTCTGTGACCTCGTCGAGGTCTTTACGATTCCGCGAGGAGAGCTTTTTGCCGAGAAACTCCCGCACAACGCTGGCATTCATCTCGTAGTAGGACTCAATCAACAGTCGCTGGTCGTCTGCAAAGACGAACAGCTCTATGATTATAGACGAACGCCAACTCATCAGTGCTTTATCAAAACCACGATAGAGGTGTTGTCTCGTTATTAACTGGAGAACACCTAATCATTAGAAGCTCAGATCTCATTAAAAAAGTCCGATTGCTAGGCGCGTCTTTTGTCAGGTTCGGCACTGGCAAGTCTATACAGCCGATGCAGCACGCCTAACTATCTCCTAGCTATAACTTCTTGTATATAGGTGGTATGTAGTGACGGACACTCTGGTTCAGCGTGCAGCTATCAGCTGAGTAAAAAAAAATAGACGGGCGGCAAAGAAGAGCGCAATCCTAAGTGAATCGGTCGGTCGTACCGCTGTTGATCTGCACAAGGAACTGGTCTTCAAGGCGTCGCGGAGCGTGCAGGTACTTCTCGATGTGGTGGAACTCGCGGTAGCCATCCTCGACATCGGCGGCCAATAATTCAACGGAATAAACTGTTGGCATCATCGGTGACACCGTTCCTCCGCCGCCGCTGCCGGTGTCCCCAATCACCGAAGTCGCGGTGGCCGACTGCGAGGTAAGCGCCCCCGCAATAGCCATCTCACGCTGGTGAAGAACACGCGCCGCTTGACCCACTGAAATCAGGCAGGACCATTCAGTTATGGTTTGGCTTAACCGAGTTTTGCTATATATATATACATCGATGAAATGCTGAGCGCGGATCATATGTGCAATACAGACCAGCGTAGCAGAACTAAGTCGTGCCTATTTCATCTTACTTATACTTATTTTCACCTTAAATATAAACACTTGTATATACGAAGGCGGATTGACAAGTTCCAGTACCTTAAATTTTAAGAATTGAACCGATATCACCAACGCCTTCTAGTTAGTTTTGCTAAGAAGGGTCACTCATCATACAGGCCAGACTTCGCGCCAATCGGTGGCGACGTTTATTGTTTGAGTTTGGTTCATGGAAGTGAAGAAAACGAGGTTCTGGCTAGGCTGGCTTGAAATCGAGGTTCGGATTTTAAAGAAGCCGAATGTGAGGGAGCAACGAATCCGCACATTTTTCTATGCTAAAAACCAATAAAATGTCTTAACGTGATGGAAATAGTACGAACTGCTTAAGATGATAAAGCAGTATCCCGAAACAGTGTGTATACGTGGTACCGTTGTATTTCGCGACGCTCATAAAGAGACCGGAGATGACCTCGTTCGGGATGACCAGCGACGTCAATAACAGAACAAATGTTGATGTTCGTTCCAAAAATGTTGAATTTCCAGCAAATTTACGCCCTTCGGGAAATGTCCGAGTTGAGCATTCAGACGAGAGCAGAAGATCCTGGATTGGTTCAGAGAGTGATCTTTGAGGGAGTACCATTTCGAGACTACAGAGGGGATAAAGAAAAATGCGCAGAAGTAACTCAACTCGATTCCGAAAGACACGTTTAAAAAATGTTTCATTTTTTTTAGGAGGTGATTGTCCTCCGTCCCCTACGGTGCTTGGAACCGCCGTGTAGGCATATATCTTCAATACACCGGAGGGCCGGACATGTCGAGACATCTAGGGTTTCCCAAACAGTCCTTGTGGCAACGTGGCCGCTGACCCTCAGCGGTATATGGTTGACCATCCATTCTCGTTGAGCATTGCTCAAAGAAAATCCGACCACCGTCAGGGATCGAACCGGCGATAACCCGGTAGATGACAACCATGACTAGCGAACTAGTCCCCTAGACCACGCCGCCACTAAAAAAAAAAAAATGTTTCAAAAAGTGGGAAAGAGGGTGGGATAAGTGCATTGCAAAGGGCGGAAGTTATCTGAAGGGAGCAAAACACTTTATAAAATTAAAAGATTTGTTTTATAAATTTGTATTAGAACTTTTAGATCCGGTCATGTATGTCCGGTGCATCTTCGTGAGATCCATATATATATATATATATATAAGCGATGAATCAGGAGCGTCTGTCAGGGATATTATCCTGTCAATCAAGAAATGGAACGAACGACCTGGAGGAGAGCTCAAATACTAGCTGACGCAATTTCTGATAGGACATGGCCATTTTCAGACGTATCTGCATAGGATACAAAACACGGCTTCGGCGGCCTGCCTCCACTGCAGGACTAGAGCCAATGACGACGCCTTTCACACTCTAGCCGTCTGTAACGCACTGCCGGCAACTAGGGATAGGCTGGCAGATGCAGGGGTCAAGGGAGACACTCTAAGAGGGCATGCAAGGATTTGCAAGCTACCTTTGCGGTTCGGACGAAAATTGGGAAAAGGGGAGATCACTGGCTGAAGGGATACCTAGAGAGAAGGCTAATCTTAAAACAGAACGGCTTCGGCGACTCTCCAGGAAGACGACCCTCCTTACAGAAGACCGGATTCACAGGTTAATGGGCAAAGCGTGTCTGATGAGGTGGGGAACCCGGGAGTGGCCACGGCCGCTTGATCCGATTGACAGCCGCCACAGTTCCTGTCAGTACGTAGCACTATTAACTGAAGATCCGGGCTGACACAGTGACTGAAGCTTAAGGGGGAAATGTGTTTAGTGGGTATGGGTCTCGATGAATATATATATATATTTATACAGTAAGTCTCATTCGGGCAAGGAGGCTTCGAGGCGATGAGAGCACTAGAGAAGACTCACCGGAGAGTCCATCAAGCCAGAGGCGGAGCAGTTCGCGATCGATGTAGGCGTGATTGTAGACGGCCACATCGACCTCAGGCTCCGTCTCATCTTTCAGCGTGCTGTGAGGAATCTTGCTCGGTAAAGCCTAGGGCGTCCGCCCTTCCCGTCGAATACCAGCGAGCAAAGGACCGACCACCAACGCAGATTGACTGCTGTTGTTCCGCCACGAGTGCGTTCGTAGCGAAAAGGGGCAAACGGCCCTATTGACCTGTCTGTTCCCCGCGGCAGTTTGGCCTGGGGCTAATATTTGGCTATATTGCAACTGAATGCTCTGGCGGGATCATTTGGCCGTCGTCACACTATGACGTGTGACAATTCTGCAGACATGCCGTAAATTCTTTGGTCCTTCTGTCCTCCTCTGCCTTCTGCACGTTGTTAGTCTGTGTCGGTAACACGGAATGCTCAAATGACTGCACAGCCTTCGTTAGAGACCCACCCGCTGAGTGGGTGATGATAGCATCCGGGCCACATACGCTCACGACCCGAACTGCAACAACGGATATACAGATAGAAGATAAGAACACAGGCACAGAGATTAAGCGAAGCAATAGCACAATATCATCTTACTACATCACTTTAGGAGTACAACCGGAGAAAAGCGGTCGCCAAATAGTCAGCCCTTTACTTGCAAGCCTTTCAGTTCTGTGTGCCTGTGTCCGTATGATAGCTGTGGTTCTCTAAGATGTTTCTTTTGACATCTTTTCTTTGGGATTTTTCTCTTGATTTGATTGCTGACTTCCAAGTTTTTTCTTAAATGTTCTTTAGAGGAAAACGTGGAGAGCATTTTCCGACTGGTATAATTTTAATTTATTAGGTTAAACAAAATCCAAATGTTTTCAATAGTATCCTATTATCTATCAGACAAAATTAGAGATGCTGTTAATATTAATTCAATGATTGTTTCAAGTGTGGGATGTTAGGTCCCCAAAATAGCAAACTGCGAACTTAGGGCATACACGTAATGTCCTATTTATCTTTGCGATAATGAGGTGTGACGCAAATTATGATCAACCATGTATTGTTAAGCACGAGGGCTAAGTGAAAAAACACCTGTATGTTCACTATACATGTATTAGTCAAAAACCGTCACTATGTGTATAATGAGTATCGTATGCTACTATTAACAGTATATTAGATAGATACCGACTTACGCATATCATGGTGATTCACTGGAGCATCTATTGAAAGGACACCTCGTGAAGATCTACACCTACCCATTGAGCGCAGAGGAGCAGACTCTACGGCTTAAGCACAGGCATAACACATGGAATTATTTTGCTTTATTCCACATGCTAGATCATCAGCTAGCCCGGACTATGCACCGGAATTTCTAAATAAAAAAGTTTTGCCATAGGTTTTGTACGTTACGATCTAATTAAGTGCGCACTGCTGAACTAAATTAACAATGTAAAGCGCCCGAACGTGAATTTATAATGTAATTAACTAATAATTCCTAAGCGCCGGAGTACCCACTACTACTGAGGCGTTATCGAGCCCTAGAAACGCGACTGTAGCATGCTGCAATTAGTTTTTCGTCAAAACAAACTTCTAATAGAAAACGGACTCAAAATGCGCAACGCTAGAAGTGACGACATTAATCTCTTACTAAATAGAAAGTGCCAGAACCAAAATTGAGTACAGACACGAGATGCTCACCTAGAATAACAGTCTGACTAAGTTGTACGTGCTTGGGTTCGAACTATATAAATCTAGGCATGCAATTAAGTGGACATTGACAACGTTTGCAAACGCAACTTGCCTTGCAATAGACCAAATGAGGGAATGGACATTAACGCATATTATGAGCTAAACAAAAACACAGCTATAACCAAACATTTAAAATAAACTAAAATCCTCTACAACACAGGCTTAGATGTACGACGTGATGCAAGATATTGACAGTAGTCGTAAGATATTTTTCAATCTGGAGTTGCACGCCTCAAGGCTGGATAGCTATATGTTTAAACGTTTAATAGGCGCCTTTTTTTAGCACGTATAGCATCTCCAGTTTTCATGTCAGGCAATAGATGACATTTTATCTTCCCGTTTTGCGTTTGAAATCGAAGTATAGGCCTATCCTAGGTAGGATTCCCTCATATTTCACAACAAGTTTGCCATTTTCGTGGCAGAGTAATTGAACTCAGGTTAGTTATCTTTTCGACAGAACTAATAATCATGTCGTTCGTACAGAGAGTAGTTGTAGAGTTACTGTAATGACGGTACTGACCCAGAGTCTTGCCTCAGATACAGCAGACAACACGTCACATCAGATCGAGCGGCGTTAGGGATTGCCATTCGATAACCTGTGTTGTATCATTGGAAATACTTCCTTCTTATATTTATAAATATATATACAGTTAGAAAATAACCAGATATTCATACTACAGAACAGAACTTTTCTCGAAATCGTATTTCATTGCAAATATCAACGAGGAAATCAGTGATTGTGCTATTGAAACTGTGCTTATCACTCACTACTCATGGCACTCAATCAGATCAACATGGCTTTTGGAGAAACTGAACCAAATAGATCGAGATTGTAACAGCATAGCACTTGGGTGCAATATATTCTATGTGGGAATGCTACTTCAGATTTTCCTGGAGAACGAGCCTCAGGCACTTGGCTGTCTACAAGAGCTCAATGATTCGTAGCTCGCGTAGTTGGTTGTTAGGCAATGCCTGATGCCTCGGTGATGAGCGAAAAACTACAAAATTTGTTTTATCGGCATTCACAATATATATATATATATACACATGGTGAGATTTTTCCCTGTCGCTTTTGTTGTATCCTTGGAAGTATGTCTTATATATACAAATATATATATACAAATAAAAAGAAACCAGATATTCATATTACAGAACAAAACCTTTTTCTAAATCGTATTCCATTACAAATATCAACGCGCCGGATATCCGTGATTGTGCTATTGAAACTGTGCTAATCACTACTCATGACACTAAATAATTAACGTTGAGCCTTAAACCATTCAATTTG
Source organism: Dermanyssus gallinae (assembly GCA_003439945.1). NCBI lineage: Eukaryota > Metazoa > Arthropoda > Arachnida > Mesostigmata > Dermanyssidae > Dermanyssus > Dermanyssus gallinae. The sequence goes on from QVRM01003324.1 coordinate 176,631, forward strand.
TTTTATGATGTAGCAAGCAATATATATATATATATATATATATATATGACGCATCTGCGTATCATGGATGAAGTGTTTTCTCCGTCTCTATGTTTATGTGTAGATATGAATAATCTAGGGACCGGTAATATATAATAAACAATAATTAACTCATTGTTTCTGTTTGCAGTTGCAATGTCTCTCTGATTTATGTTCATGTACAAGTTTATTTTATGAGTGTTACATCATGCAACGAATATGTTTATTTGCAAAAGTCTACTCCACCTACACATATATACAGCACAGACTGACAAAGTAAGACTAGTAATGATAAGTATTACACATAGTACGCTGAAATATATCGATTGTCGTATGATCACAAGACAGCAACCATACCAAGGCAAACATGCATGAACTGGTCACCTGCTATACGTTTGTAAAGTCTGCGTCTACACAAAAAGATCTGTGCCGACCTAGCGCACTTGGCGCAACGTGCAGCTATCGATTAATATACATATATATATACACATGGTGAACAAAACGAGTGACCACAGCAATGCAATGATCAATATAGCAATGAAAAAAAATTTTCCATTGAGTTGAACTCACTGGCGGAGCTTCTCGCTCCGTTAGGCAAAATCAGATGTCATAACGGAACCAGAAAGCACGTAATAATGATTATGGGTAGAGAGACGCGCACACAGCTGATAGTGATGGCGCGAATGACCCACCTACTACTATCTGTTTGAGCCTTGGCCCTAATTATTTTCATTAGGAAACACAATTATCTTATGGATGGTAATTTATGACGTTATAGTAAGGTTATGAGGCTACATTAGAGGTAGATAGGAACATCAGGTAATAGCTAACTTGCAGTCACACCTCACTGACATGCAACAAATCTGCCGGTGAGACTCAAGACCGCACGCTATCCTATCCTTTACAGCAGGGCAGGGGCTGTTTCAGCCGTTTCGTAGTTCGTAGGTGAGAATAGAATTGTTGTTACAGTCTTCGGTGGCCGGATTTCCGTGCGGGCAAGACGCGAGACTCCACAAATCTCGACGTCGACGCAACTGATCGTTTTACTTTGCTGCTGTCTGCGCATTATCGCTGGCTATCACGCATACAAATCGATATTACGACTCGTCGGCGCTGCCTTTTGCTGAGATGGTTTGTTGTTTACTCACCATGGAGTGGTAGTAGTTCTCAAATAATTCTCATACACAGCCGCCTCGCATTGGCGGCGCCGTAGCAGCTATTTTGAGCGACCAGCAAACACTAAGCACAAGCTAAGCACCCAACAGCTGGAAATAATCCTCACTAGAGAAGTAGCTCTGTCTCGCTGTCTGTCTGGTTGATTCGACCATGCTATGTGTGGTGGAAGCGGCGCCTTGACGATGCGGTTCCGTCGATTAAGGCGAGTGAACGCGCCGGGTATCCGTCGATTTTTGACAATCTCCACCGCCGCGGAGATTGCGCCTGATCGTCAATTGCTGTAGCAGGTGGGCTGGTTTTTGCTTTAGTGTGGCTGTGGTGTGGTGTGCGTTTCCTGCTGTGCTTTTTTTCTATGAGAGTTTGCTTGTAAAGTTGATGTACTACAAATGCAGTAGGCGCTCCATTGATTAACGTAGTCGACAGAATCTAACTTGTGGGGACTTGCAAACAACCTTGTGGATTTGTTCCTCCTCTCCATCCCAGCAGGCACTGGCTGCGCGTTGAATGCGCGGCACTTTTTTGCACTAAACATACTGTGCCAAACAATAAAGTGTTGCTGCTCTAACAAATAGAAAGAATGGCACGCCATTCCTTGTGATGTTTACAAGGCATACATTGCATACAAAATGTTTGATTTGTAATGCATATTATAGTATGTACAATTTAGTTGCAACTTAATAAAAAGTCATGACAAGGAAAAGAAACAGAGACACATAAGACTTTCAGCAGCCAGAGACACGTAATTAATGTTCATACGGAGATAAATCATTTATTACTATTGATGCCTCTATTACCTCACAAGACCGTCAAAAATGGACAAACAGAACTTATGGAATAGAACGTTGCCTTATAGAGAATGAACAATTTTTTTCTCATATACGGAGAACAAACCTTTCGTCTCGACAGGTGGCTCGGTTTTCTTCTAATCATTCGGCCGAGGAGTCTACCCGTGATATTTTGCGTGTGAGTGTGTTCACTAGATTTTCTAAAGGTTTTCCATTTCTGCTTTTTTATATTCGCTTCCGCTTCCTCATCGCTTCGACTTGGCCATGCCACGAATGCGAGGCAAATGTGTAACATTCCGCACTACCTTCTTCTTCCTGCAGCACTTGTCCCTCGAATGCAGCCAATTGTATAGTAATATTATGCCTACACACTGACGCGAAAAGTCTTGATCGAAGTTTTTTTTAAAAGAACCATAGAGAAGATGAATCAGTGCTTCGCACTAACCACTCCAGTTTCCACGCAAAATGACGCCAACCACGACACATTTGTGGCTGTCTTCGTCGGCGTTGTAACGGTAGTAGAAGCACCAGCAACAGCTCTAGTGGCGATAAACGACAAAGCATTTGACGAATAAACCGGCGTTGACGAGTATATACTCAAGGACTTTTGACATTATAAGATTTAGCCAGTGTTATATAATGACCGAGAAAAAGTGCTACAGAAAATACACGTACACTAGAGAAAAAAGAACCAATCATTGGCTACGTGGTTACAAACAGTAACGCAGAAACTTGGGTTGACCCATCCTTTATATAGTGGATGAGTAAAAGAACCTAGAATAGAACATCTTAATTATGACGCACAGCAAAACGAGACACGGGAAAACCTTAATATATACCCCAAAGCATGTTCTGCTGGGCGCGCTAGGACTGCAATCGTAGTAGTAAAATAAAACGGAGTTCCCCAGGTTTGAACGAAAGAAGCAATCTGTTGGGAATCGAATCTCTGAAGACAGACCTACATCTCGTAGCTAGGTTGTGGGAAGAAGACTAGCAAGAAAAATATTTTAGGGACTTCATGAGATGAAAAAGTCTGATTATACGGCAAAGATTGTGTTTGCCGGACAGGTAAATTAATTTGTGTGTAAAAGTCCAACAAAAGTGTGTTTCGTATTGCGGCTATTGTGCGTATATAGGCGTAACGTTGGCCTATTGGGATGGCATTATTTAAAAAGAGGCTAGGAGAGAAAAAGGAAACAAGAGAAAGGCAAGGTATGGTACAGATGAAAGCATTATGGATTGTTTCTCGGTCAAGTCCCAGCTTTGTGCGAAGTCATTTTTGTAGGATCGAGAATAACAACTGCCTTTTTATATGCAGCTAGAGCAACGACACAAGGGACTCGGACATAAGAGGACAGACCTAATAGTCCGCATAGTCCGTATGGACGTGAGAAGCCAGGGGGCTCGCCTAGGAAATCGAGAGAGGTGGCTGCAACCAGAGCCTCCATAGGGTCTAAACCGACGGATTCCAAAAAATCCGACACGTAGAACGTTGCAGCCGGGCGATTTCTCTTCACACTCTAGAGGTAGTGTCAAACAATTCTGAACTTGAGGAGGCGTGCTTGAAATTTCAGACCATTTTCATGTATATCAGGTGTTTCTTTTCAAGAATCCACTCTCGAACCCTCGCTGTTGAGGTGTATATTAGAAGGAATATTTCAATCTCGCTAACTAGCGTGTTATATAGACTGTCCTAGCTGACCAGGCTCTTTAGAAGCTGCGCCGAAGTTCACTAAAAGCAGCAGCATTTTGAGGGTTTGTCGCTCGTTGAAACATTCTCCATTGAACCGAAGTAGTGAGCGTCTAAAAACCATGAATTCTCCCCTTTCGCGCTGATTAACACTGTGAGCAGGAATGCCTGTCCTTTCGAGCCACTGTAAGTGCTGTGTTTTTCTAGCTTAATTATCATAGACTTCTCGGCATAGCCACTGAATCGTACATTTGCTTACGAACAGAAAGCTGCAAGAAGGTCAATAAAGAAGATCGTGGTCTACTTATGTGTTGGCGTCGGTGGTTCAGTGGTAGTCTACTTATGTTGCTTGACGCCCCTTGTAGATTGTGGGGAGGGTTTGCAATGACGCATCTAAACGTATTTACAATCCATATTACTCGAAAGTTTGAATAAGCGCCTTTGTACGTTCTGGTGACGGGTTTTATCTATATCGGTAGCCGAGGGCCATCCCCAAAAGGATGGACATAACATAATCAAAATCGCGTGCTTATGCTGGGTCTGTGGCCAGCAGGCATGCTACATACAAGAAGCCACGGGCTCGGCTCTGAGCCGGACCCCACTTGCATGGGTTTAACACATATTATCTTTGAATCCAACGGTTGTTACTTCGAAGTAGCTGGTAACTTTAGGGGAAGATCGAGATATTCCTAGAACACTTCGCTTGCCTCTGAAGTAAAAGTGTGATTGTATTTTCAGGATAAATAGACAACCTTAACTACCGCGGAATGTTTTGCCAGGAATAATAGTCTTCTGACCTTCGAGAGGCCAGCCACGTCCGACGACTGTCCAACCCGACGGCAGTAGCATTTTTCCATCTCAAGAGTGTTCCAAAGATGATATATGGTCTTGACAGAGTGTGGGGACGCTTCACTCGGGCAAACTATCGCTTGCTTGAAAGGTATTTCACATTCATGCGTCTGCTCGCCTAGTCCCTGCAAATATATCAGTGCACTGCCTCTCGCCAACTACTTTGTAGCGGAATCTGACCCATACAAAATCAAAATGCTTGACAAATCTCTTCAAAAGAGCCCTAAGTTTCCCTTTCAACAGCCACAACAGGCAAATCTACCCACTTACTAATCGACAAAACATTTATTAATAATTTCTGACGTTTCACTATCAACGCAACATAACCTTATTTAAGTGGACCTTTCGCTAGGATCAGCTCTGAGAACAACCTGTGCCTTCGGGCCATGATCCTTGCCTGCTTACATTCCTCCCCTCTTCCATACAGGTTACCAAACGATAAAAAAACAAGGCCATGAGGAACCCACTTACAGAACTTAAATATCATTCCAAATGTGTTTTATCGCCCTGGCAATAGTTGGTCAACTTCAACTATCTTTCGCGAGTTCCTGAGTGGTAACCGTTAGATTTTGTTGAATCTTTAAGCGCAGAACGATCTCTTCCAGCAAAAAGTGTCGCTGTCCAAGTTAAAATACTCATCATGGAACTTGGCAAGCGATTTTCTTACATTCAATATTGACCCACCTTCTTCAAAAGCAACTTCGTGTTTGGCGTGAAAGCGGAGCTTACACGTGATGCAGTAATGGCCGCTCTACGATCAACGTATCGCTCTCTCTCTCTCTCTCTCTCTCTCTCTCATGCTGATGCTGCCTAAAAGGCGCTTTAAGCCTCCGAAAAGAAGTGGATACCAAAGTGGCAAGTACTTTTGCATCAATTTATTATACGTACACATATACATATATCTGGGCGCATCGTATCGTACGACGCATTGGCACCGCCGTGCGATCAATTTGTACGTGCGGCATTCATCTAATAAACCTATACGGCAGAAGAGGCGGCAGCAGCAGCAGCAGAAGTAGTGGAATATGAGCTACACAATTACGATGATGATGATTATGTTGATGTTGATGATAATGTTGTCAAACGTGAGACGATAACTTCCTCTCGCGTGTACCTCGCCGTCGCCATTGGGAACGAACGGAACGCTTATCTATAGACGCCCGACTTCGTATTAGATTCCAGTGTCACGCCGTTGTTGTCGTGCGGCCGGCCGCGTAATCCCCGTAGATCCTCGCCAGCCACTGCCACGCGCTGTTTGTTGGGACAGCCTCCGTCGGCGCGCCATTAACCCTACCCTGGCAAACGACACCATCACGGTCCTGCTGCTGGGCCCGTCATCGCCACCGCCAGAACACAACGCCATTTGTACCAACGAGAAACAGGCACCCATTTGTCTCATTCATTTGTCTACCTACCTGTGTGTATCGATCCAGCCAACAGCAAATACACCCATCCACCCAGACATGCAACCACTCAACAGACCCACCCACAGACACACACACTCTTACCTCATATCCGTTCGTGACTTTGTTCGCTCCTCTGCCGTCCCCCTTATGGTACCTGCCTCCGCTGCCGCCGACGCCGATGTCGCTACCGGACTGCTCGGAAGCGGCGCCTGCCTGCAATGGGCCAAAGAATAACGAGAGTGCCGCCACTACATGGGCCACTGTCTCCAGAAGCGCTTTGACCACACCATCACCACCACCACCACCTAGTTCCACTATCATCTCCACAAAGACCACCATCGTCAGTCTCACTATCATCTCCGCAGTTCTCCTATCATCTCCACAAATACCACCATCGTCAGCTCCACTATCATCTCCGCAGTTTCACTATTATCTCCACAAATACCACCATCGTCAGTCCGTCGGTCAGTGAGTAAGTGGGTAGTAATATGCGACCACAGTATCTTAGTTCTCTCTTCTTGTCCACTCTTAGATGACAATGATGTTGGAATGACGGTTGTTGTTGTGGTTGCTGTCGTGGCTGTTGTTGCTGTTGTTGATGATACTAGTAGCGATGATATTGATGAGGGTGGTGATGATCAGTGGTGGTGGTGGTGGTGATGATGGCATGATGACGGTGATCCCTGACCAATGTCGTATCGCCAGTCAAAATGGCCCTTCGATCACGGCCGGATCGGAGGATCAGACAACAGCCGTGTGAGCGAAACAGCGAGCGCGCAGGTGATTCTCCTCGACTCGACGAATTGACGCTTCGGGCTTCTGGCGCCTTCCAGCTTTCCGGCCGAGCGTTCGCGGTTGCCTAGACTCATTTCGAAATAACGGCGACAACGCCGATGAGCATGACAACAACAATACAGGGCAGCACTTGTTGCACTTTAACCCCCCAGTCAGTTATCATTGCTGCCGCTGTTGTTGCTATTGGTGCGCCTGCGTTTGCACCCCAAAAATGTATATGTTGCAGGACGTGATCTCTCTCTCTTTCAATTTCTCCGTATCTCTCGTTTGTTCTTTTCTGTACGTTTATGTCATTTTTTATGAATATTCGCACACACATATATATATATATATATATATATATATATATATATATATATAGCAAAAGAGAGAGATACTTACACTCCCGCCGCCAACGGAGGTTACGCGTTGGCATATTACAGGAGCGCTCGCCGGCCCGAATAGACAGGCCAGGCGGGTCCCCCTCCTTAAGCCCGATGCGTTGACCGGCCGGCCCGGGTTCAGTGTGCAGTACACCTCCCCCGTATTATATATATATATACTGCTGGTTTAGGGCGGGATAAGCCCGTGCCGACCATCAACCGGTCTAAAAAGTCGGTCATGATTGCATGCCAAACTAGCATTTGGCCCGCTTTTAGGGGTCAGGATCATGCCATCAGGCTTCTTCCCATTGTCTCTGACTAAACCGGGAGGCACCAAGATATTCAAATAGCCTGCCGACTATAGCCCTCTGGTAAATGTCTTGTTCAAGGCTGAGTGGCGTGCAATTCTGCCTGAACTCTGGAAACAGGACGATCTACGTTGACCTCGTCAACGTATATGCACCAGTGAGGAGAGATTAGCTTGGCTTTGAACTTCAACCCGTACAATATTCACGTACACTCGTCGTCGATGAGGGCTCGGTAGGGCGGGCAGCCATGCATCTGTCCCTGGTTTGGAAACAGCTTGTAACCACGCTTTGTCAGCGGCAAAAGTTGTTTGATTCCATAACCCGCTCGATCGTTCCTTTCCAAATTTGACCACGCACACTGACGAGAAGGGGTCTCCAGGAAAGTCCACAAAATGCAATGGCGTAATCCCGAGTCCGTTCCGGCGTTAACCGGAAGTTCGTGGAAGCGTGGGGATCCAGGATAGACTCAACGCCCCTGGTCGCCGACTGCAAGGAGGAAACACGTGCAGCGAATGAAGGAGAAACTGCTTCGGGGAGGCCCAGTCCACCTTTTGCTACCGGTAAGGAGATCTGACCTAGAAAGTCGCCTTGCAACCCCGTATAGACTACTACGGGAGGCCCAGCTTCAAGTTAGGTTTCTCTTAGTAAGCCAAGAAGGACAAGCAGTTGTTGAACCCTAAACAGGTAGTTCAGCGTCGACGCGGAAAGGCATAAACGTAGAAGGTACAGTACCCTGTGAGCATTCCGCAGGGGAAGGCGATTAAAGCCAACCTCGAGTTTTTCTCTCCATCTCTTTTGCTCGAATGTCGGCGAGAGAACAGAGGAAGGAGATCCAGGTCTTCGTCTGTTACGTGGGAACCCAGAAGTAGATGGCGGAGATGTCAGCTGTGCCTGAACCAATGATGTGTACTTCACATTTGGATGGGTACGACCCCAAATCACTGCATGTAGCGAAATTCAGTCGTCTACCACATATCAAAGGTTACGTGGACCTTCGAGCGAGTTGATCAAGTCATTAACGGCGAGACAAAACAGAAGCCCCCCCTTCTGGAGGGTCCCCCTGCTGAACCACCACAGCCGAGGTGAGTGCCGAGGGCAAGACCAAGTGCGATGGAACATCGTAAACCCATTTGACTTGATCATAGATGGCAGAGATCCCATCTTCAACCACTTTTAACAAATGAAACCTCCTGACAGCGTTAAACTTGCTCTTAAAGACGAGTTTGTCTATTACGGAGGGATCGAGCCGAGGGTCTATAAAAGCCCTGGTAGTTTGAACCCATATTTCAGAAACCCGCTTGGCAGAGAAACCCAATTTGTCCAACAGCTAGGTTAATGCACTTACTGTCATTTTTGCCGCGACCCTACGTATTACCTATCCCCAAGCGATAGGATAATACAAAGCTCCCCATCGAAGTATTAATTAGGGTTAATTTACTTCGCTTTAAAAAAAGAGCTTTAAAATAAATTTGTGATGTTGTGTGCAGAAATGTGCAGATGAATATATCACTCTTCAAGCATCGTTTAGCGCGCTACGCGTTTAGCAGTTTTGTTGAGTCCACAAGCAATTTCTCGTCAAAATATATTTATTATTTGACTTAACTATATTAACCAATGATTAGTTTACCTATATTGCGTAAAGGGGACACACCCATCCACACATCTATCAAGTTATATATATATATATATATATTATTTGCTGAGATATAAAAATAAACTTTTATCCGCCATCAATTCCTACAATCTAGGTAAAGTTTTCGCTTCGAGTCTCATCAAGCAACCGGTATTCGTATGTAGTTATACTGCATTTGTTGTGTAGACATTCACAAAAACACACTTTGCCTGACGATTTTTGCCGAACGTGTTAAACCTATTATATATATATATATATATCCTGACTGGATAATTGACCACTCCGTCTTACGTAAGCTCAGTAGAGACGGTCGTTGCGATAAATCAATAAAATGGTCTGGTGGGCGCGACTGGGGAATTTAGTTGAGTTGATCCCAGCAACAGTATCGATCTGCTCCTTATGCATTTCCTGCCCGGCCCAGTGTAAGTGTTACACCACCACACCTTATGGTCTAACGCTCACTAGAGCCGGACTGGTCTCTAGATACAAACGGAAATCACTCAGTCCGACGAATGACCGCCGATTTTCGGAAGAAGCATATTGTCGCGCGCCAGCCCTACAACGGCGACACAATTATTGGATTGTCTGTGGCATATCTGAACTGATGTGGAGAGCAACTGAACAAAAAGTGCAACAAGACCTAAGGACATTTACGAGCGTTTTTTGGGAGAATATCATCTTTCTTTCTATATATATATATATATATTGCAGTGGGATGCACAGCGCTGAACAAAACATCGTTACACTACTTCTCTCGCCGAAAGCGTGAAGAAGATAGAGTATTATGAAGAAACATCGTGAACTGTATATTATACTCAATCTGAGTGAAATAAATCTAATTGGAATTGGAATATATATATATATATATATATATATATATATATATATATATATATATATATATATATATATATATATACGGTCTTTTAGGAAGATTTAAAAAGCGACATTGGAAATTGTTGAACTCGCTAAAGTAAATATTTCTTTTGATGAAACATGGTCTCTAAGAAGTATTGTTTCGGAGTGAGAGTGCTATTACTAAAAACCGTAATTCTGATATTGTTGCTCGACTCAGCGGCACAAAATGTGCAATTGCGAGACGACCAGCACATCATCGTGTTGACACAAGACAAGAGGAAAAAAATTTCTTTCACGCCCATACCTCAAAATCATAACCCTTCGACCATTCGCAGCGCTCAAAACGAACACATTTAGGCAGGTGCGCATAACGATAATTTTAGTACCAATTGGAAATGCGAGCCGTAATTGCGGAGTAATTAAGATTTTTCGGCGGGCATGTCGAGATTGAGTGCGTGCACAATTGACTTAGTGAACTAAGTCGTTCGTGCTTTAGTACCATGTGGACGGTACTGCGACTCGCCTAAAGACTCTCTTCTACAAGACTCCAGTAGAGTCCCGTAAAGAACTGGTCGCCAAGATACTTCCGCTACTGACGCCGTTCGAGCAATGCCTGGTATATTCCAAGACATTCAGCCAAATCTCTGCGAACGTTACCGAATCTGCCGACGGGTTCGCGGATGCACCATTGAGCAGTTACTGTAAGAGAATAAATAGTTGTGTGCGCTTCTAAAACCATGACGAGTAATGCATCGCTTAGAGTAAGTCATTTATGCATGCACTCAGTCTTGACATGCCCTCCGAGAAATCTTAATTACTCCGCTATCACGGTTCGTACTGCCATAGATTTGGTACGAAAATGATCGTCAAAATTTTTTTTGCCTGGCATTTGCGTGAATTTGTTTGTAGTTCTGAACGCTGTGAATGGTCTTAAGGCTATGATTTTGAGGCGTGAAGACTAATAAAAGGAATCATTTTTTTGCGAATTTTCTTCTAAACGACTAGGTCGCATCATCTGGCGGTTATGTGTACTTCAGAATTCTCTCACGAGCATGACGATGTGATCAGTTTCTGTATACGAGGACTGGTTGTACCGCAAGTGCACGTTTTGTTCTTCTAAATTGGGGAACAACACTACTGTCATAAATTTTAGTAATGTCACTTTCGCTCCAATACAAGACTTCTCAGAGACCATGTTCCATCAAAAAAATATTTACGTCGCTGTTTAAATCTTCCTGGTATACCTTATATGTTACGGTGTCCCTCGCCTTTCTTCTGGCATACACAAGCTGCGGGCACATCGTCTTTTAACTTTTTTTTTGAGAAAAAGGAAAATGCTGTTACGGACTAACGTTTGACTAACGAGTAACTAAGGGTTACTCTAGGGTAGTGTGGGATTAATTCTCGACGGCCGGATTTGATGCCCGCAGAGCTCGTGTTCACTCAAACACTACAGTCTTCACGTAAAACACTAAGACATTGACAGCACTTTTTAAACTATAAGCTTACAGAAATATAACCGTCACGTATTTCCGGTTATTTTCAACATTCTTGAATTAGGAATTTTGCCTTTACGACTCGTGTTTTATTGGGCGTTAGTGAGGTAAGTACCTTTCATAGCCAACATATTTGTGTTTGAACACATCATATATATATATATATATATATATATATATTTACATATGTAAAATATAGTATTTATTTTAGCATACAATTTCTAGACAGTTGATTCATGTTTAACAATGAGTTACAATGTAACCGTAAAATTCTAGGCCTTATACTTTAACATGAAAATGAAGGACGTGGCGGTCTAGACATTCCTATGGCTGTCCAAACAGGTCCGTACATCATGCTTTATAGATCAAATTAGCAAGCCCTTCGTAAGTGGCCCGCTGTTGGCGGACTGTACGCTGAGAATGGCAAATTTAATTATTTGGCAATTCGTGAAATTAAGCAGGCTATACGTGTCTGTTTTGGCAATGTACTGTACCCTAGTCTCCGTTGTTACGTGCGTTAAAGGTTTTGTTGAATCGAGCATAGTAGGCTATATAAAACATATTCTAAAAGTACAGCTTAAGAATAAGGCCTTCTTTGATGGAGGTATCGTTATAGTAGGCAATCTGCAAAGCAAATCGAGAAATTTCATACAGCATCAATTTGTTTTTAATTCTAGACCATCCTCCGTCCCCCTACGGGCTTTGAACTCATCCAGAAGCATATCTTCAATGCACCGAGGGCCGGACATTTTGGGATCTCTCGTGTCCCCCAATTGTCCTTGTGGCCGCTGATTCTCAGCGGTATGGTTATCATCTATTCTCAATGAGTATCGCTCAAAGAAAATTCGTTCAACAACACAGATCAAACCGGCGACACTCCGGTAGATGACAACCACGATTAGCGCGCTAGTCCCCTAAACCAAGCCGCCACAACTTAGTACTAACTTAAAATTAGTCAACTTTGTGTTAGCAGGCAGGGCCCTGACTTGCGGTGCACCGCTGAACTTCGGAATTGCGAACAACGGTGGACGTTTTGAGGTGAAATCGTGTATTGAAGTCACTGCTACTGGCGCCACCAATGAAGACGCCAGCAGCTTCATAACGTTTAGACGCCTAGCTCGCTTAGCGCCCAAAAGTGCGGACAGTCTAAACAGAGCTACGCTCGTGCGAAACAAAAACCGGACTATACAAACTAAAAGGGAATATGAAATAGTGCCATACCAGATTAGTCGCAGAGTATCTAGTCTTACATACAGATATATGGCAGGTGTGTATAGTGTAGCATACAGATAGTTAGCATAGCATCAACCCAGTGGATGATATAGTATTGCTTGTTGATAATAGTTGTAGCAGTGCATCATCAACAATTGGGAGAAGTTCATGGGAAAAATATGAAAGTCCCTGCTAACTCTTAGGTAGGGTCAGGCAATGGCCAACGAGGGGGACAACAGAGGGCGGATCCCAGAGACAAACGGAAAATCGAAAGAACTGGGCCGAGAGTGTGAGATGAAAAGTCTCGGAAGTTAAAACCCGTAGATTACCAGGAAAAGAAAAGACAGAAGGAACAACAAAGTTCCTAGATCAGCCTATGGAAAACAACTCCAGAACCCCGTCCTTTCGTTGAAGCAACTAATAGATAGCATAGCATGGTGAAATTGTGCGAAGCACGCGCTCCCACGGAAGGAGAAAGAGATTACAGAAGGGACCAAACAGCTCCCTAAGCTACTAAATAGACTAGTAGCTTTAATATAGCATAGAGGAAGCGCCACGCAGGAAGTTAGGGGCAAAGTTAGGGGACGAAGACAACATGGAAGACCTCGATAAACCTTGTGCCCCACGGGGTGGAGGGTGTGCTCAGCAGGATGGAGCAGCCCGCACATCCACCGCTTTTATTGAAGACACCTGCATTTAACTTATCTTTGCAAAAAATTACAGAAACACCCTCTTGCTATAACATAATTTCTGAAGTTCTTAAAATCATATGTTAGGAGAAAATAAGGGTCAATCCCTAAGGTGCCTCGCCTCCCCAAGAGCCACGAGAAGCAATAGACTGGCCTTCCTTGACTATTTGATGAGATGCGCAAGCAGTGCTTACTCAGGCCGGAGGACACGGCTTGTTTTTAGTAAGCTAGAGCCCCATTGAAGCTCACGCCTGCAGGGAGTTCCCTGCCATGGTGACCGTGTGTGCAAACGCATTTTCCAGTAATCGTCTAAAAAATACCTTGAAAAAAATCGAACGCTTGAATACAAAGGAGACAAAACTACAGGGACAGACAACATCTTAGAAGTCATAGAACTCGTCGGCGGTTTAGGCGCGACAGCGGTAATTTGCGGCACTTGGTCGCGGGGTGCTGGACTTGGAAAAACGCATTAAAACGAGAGCCGTAGGTGTGCTATACGCCGTTATTGAGAGGGCCCTCAAGCTTTGATGTAGAAAGGAGGCATCATTGGCACATGATACAGGGTCAAACAACATCCTCACAACGTCAGAAATAAAAGAGCTTTTTTAAGAGCTTTAGAAATCTGCTGTCGAAAGGGTGGCATATAACCTTAAAACTAGGGTCGAAGTGGTGCAGGCCTGAGGAATGGGCTGAGACTCCCAAACTGCTTTAGATGGCAGAATCCGGGCCACAACGCTCTGGACTGCAACCACCACTGCTTTACCACGATGAACTAGAAAGTAAAAGTAGTACAAACGCTGAAAAAGAAAGAATCACCTAAATACCTCTGCTAAATGATTCCATTCTACCTGGATGACCAAAGTTTGCTTGCAGAGAAACAAAACTTCAGGTTCGCTCCCGGGATCCCATAGGGTTCGATTCTCTGATCCGTCCTCTAAAACCCAGCCTACGACGGGGTATTATGCATCAACAACTACCTAGAAGAGGCCGAGCTCTTCACCTACGCGGGTGACTCAACCCTGGTGGTTATGGCGCGGGCCAAAACGGCCCTACAGGACACAGTTAACGAAACTTTATTAATGATATTGGAGTGAATGGATAGCAATTATCTGACGCTTGCACCGCAAAAGAACGATGCACTTTACCTAACGGGCTGCAAGGGGACAAAGAGAGAGCTTTAAGATGAAGAGCCTCCCGATATAAATTAGAAAAGAAAGGAAGTACCTCGGGGTGATCCTCGACACGAGGTTAACCGGAGTGGCATATGAAAAGCATGTCGAGGCAAAGACTCAGCGGACCGCCTTAAATCTGTCCTGGATCATGCCATGAATTAGGGGATTCTCAAGGGGGAACAGAAACATGCCTATTCTCCTTAGCTTTGCTCTCTGTCAGTCTGGCTATCCGTGCTCAGAACTACGAACGGACAGAAGAAATGGCGGAAGCCGTTCGGATCATTAGGCAAAGGTCGCTTTGAGGTCGCATAAGTTTCCTGCTTTAGGCGCGCTTTATCTCAAGCCGGGGAAATAAACATTTATTGTTTTTGTATATTCTGTGGTCGATATTTAAAGTAAAACATTTAGGTGATTTCTATCATTTTGCAAACTCTAGGTTCGGGTGTGTGTGTTCATGGCACTCACTCTTTATTGTGACAATTTCCCTTAGATTTTTTGAAAAACCTGATTCTTAAGACATCTCTGCAAGGAAGACTGCTATGGACCAAGTATAAATTCCTAAGCTACTGATCGCCTCTTTTTAATGCCAAACTATGCCAATGATAAAAGTCTGTGTTCTTCCGCGTTCTCCTTTAATCTTACCTTTATATTTGATTCCGTCCCTTCGCCAGGGAACTTTGGAGACTCTCTAACATATAGAATTTTTGTATGAGGAAGTTTCTTAGGAACTAAAACCATCTCTTTACTTTGCTGAATTCTTCGTCCCGCAGTACAGCTCGGCGAACAACATCCTAATATAGGAGCCTAGTCCGCCCCTTTGGTGTTTTTGCTGGCTTGATTTTACTCACCGAGGCTGCAATTTTGCCTCACGTGACTGAAAGTAAACTTTCCCTTTTTTTAAGTTGAGCTCTGTCGGATGGCAGAGACGGGGAACAACTTGGAGGTTGTCTTTTGTTTATTTTTTCCTCGATACTTTCTTGCCTGCCTTTGGATTTCAACTAATTTATAAGGTCGTCACCATTGGTCATCTGTAAGGCCTTCCAGAAATGTTTGCCACAAAGCTGTTTTGCTTTTGCCAATTTCGTTTCAACAGAGCACGCAGTTTGTTGTATTTTTTATCTGTATCTCTCAGGTTGGTTGAGCTTTTGCGCCCTTGACCCCTTTGTAGTCCACGAGTTTCTTCGCTTGCCAATCTCCGCAATCTACCACTATTTCGGCCTCGCAGACCGCTTTTCATGGCTGCGAAAGCGCGCTGCGCTATTTTCTGGTAGCCTTCGTTTAGCGCTTACCGGAGATTGTTCCGTTGGCCAACAACAGCACCGCACTAAAAATTAAGTCTATTAAAACAACGATAAAAAAATAAGAATTACAATAACTCTTATTTATTTTGTTACCAAAACAATAATACAACTATTAGAATGCATAAGCCGGATTAAATCGCCGGCTATTCTATCCGGCACAAAGGTTTAAAAACATCTCTCATTCTAGGTAGTCACCGCCATTGTGAAGTACATAGTTTCAGCGAGGTTAAAGTGCGCGAGGTTGTTGATTGAATCGAAAGTCCTATTACCCATCAGAGAAACCGAGATTAGTCAATTTACACGCTGAATTAAATTACACCATTAAATAACGTATTCGGAATAGACGTTGCGTCGAATATCTATAGGATTATCTCAAAAATGCTCCTTACAATTTAGCTGATTGCTATCCATCAAAACAAGTTGCATGTGGTTGTGTGCTCTATTCCAGTAGCCGTAGGATTTAAGAACGAGTGCTGAGAAGTATAACATGCATGTAGGCGGGATTCATTTTGGCGTAAACCTGCAGGACTGTACCTGTACATACTGTTGCCAGGTCTTACCATTCACAGCGTAGCGTTCCCGTCTGCAACGTGGCATACGCCCCACATGCCATATTTCACCACCGCTTTGCTTACATACACCGCTCTTCCCAATCCGCAACTGCATCGGCTACGCCTTTAGCAGCCACCGTTTCTTCCTTCTCTCTGATCAGCATAATGAAGTAATTACTTCGCATTATTATTGCCCATTCTGTTGTTAAGCCAGATGCCAGATCGATCAATATTGATATTGATGCACTCGTTCTATAACAATACTTGCCCTGCATTAATGTGTCAAACAGGCAATTTTCCATTGTGATAAAAATGAGCAAGTGTTTCGTTCTGATTGTAATAGCCGTGGCGGAGGGGCCTGCGTCGTTGTACGAGACAATGTATAATGTTGCGGGAGTTATTGTTGGAAACAACAGAGAAGCGGTACCAGTAGACACGCACTAAAACGTCTTCAACTGGCTATAAAATCTCACAGAAATTGATCATGGGTCACATTTATTTCTTGTATTGCCCGACAAACTATCAGATCACGAGTAGAAAGGAGTTTACAAAAGGAAAATACTAGCATACATAGTCCCTATCCATTCGGGGTGGCTCAGGGCAATTGCTTGGACCCCCTGTTACTCTGTATTTATATACAGGGTGTTTGGAAAAGTTTTTATAAACGATAGTAAGAATTGTAGAGCTCGTTAAAGCAATTTGTTTGCCAATGAAACATCTTCTCTAAGAAGTCTTGCGTCGGAATGAGGATTAAATTACTACAATTCATGACACTGGTGTTTTTTTTTTGCCCGACATAGGAGCATAAATTGTGCAATTGCGAGACAATCTGTTCTTCTAGACAGAAACTAAAAATACCGTCGTGTTCGAAAATTCTGCTTCGCTTGGAAAAATTCTGCTTCTTCCGAAGATCGTATCAGTCTGGTGATACAACATGGTCGCTTAAAAGAGAATTTGCAAAAAATGAAGCACTCCATTAGCTTTCACGCCAAATATCTCAAAATGATTACCCTACGACCACACGCAGCGCTTAAAACTAACATATTCAGGCAAATGCGCATGACGAGCATGTTGAGATTAAGTGCATGTAAAATGACTGTGTGGTGACGTTCATTCGCGCGACAGCCGCAACGTCGCCACACAGTCATTTTACATGCACTTAATCTCGACATGCCCGTCGAAAAATCTTAATTACTCCCCAACCACAACAACCAATGTTTGTTTTAGCTAGTGCGTAGGGTAATAATTCTGAGGTACTTGTCGTGAATGCAAATAAACAACTCCATTTTTTGCAAATTATTTTTAAGCGACTATGTCGCATCTTCTGACCGGCCTTATTTGTTCTTCGGAATTTTCTCACGAAGACGACGGTGTGTTTAGTTTCTGTCTAGGAGGACTGGTTGTCTCGCAATTGCACATTTTTGCTCGTATGTTTAACTACAATGTGTGACACTGCTGTGTAAAAACACCAGTGTCACACATTGTAGTAATTTAACTCTCATTCCAAAGCAAGACTTCGTAGAGACCATGTTCCATTGGAAAAAATATTTACTTTAACAAGCTCTGCAATTTTTACTATCGATTATCAAGACTTTTACAAACATCCTGTATATAGATGTATACATATATGTCTATATATATATATATATATATATATATATATATATATATATATATATACTAAGAAGTTTTTTTTCTCGCGTTCGATTTGTCGAGAGCGGACGTGCTATCAAGTCGCTCTTCAAAATTGGTCGAATTTAACAAGTTTGAGTGTCTCGTTTTCGGTGTTCTCTGCTACAGTGATTACCGGTACAACTGAGTTTCGAGTGCTGTGCTTTACAGGCCCCAAAGCGTGCTCAGGAGTCGTAACCTCCTTTAACGCACAGGGCTTACGTGTCTGTTCTGATAACAAACTTGCAGCTCATCTTTGTTTACATACGGCAACAGTCGTCGGTGCTTAATATATAGTAAGGAGTGCGGTGGTGGCAACAGACAACATAGCCGAGGTGGTAGCGCAGGCGTTCACCAGCCTAACGGCCTCGGTTCGAAACCCGCACAGTGTGTGTTTTTTTTTTTCCCTCTTTTTATTGATTTTTTTTTATCTACGCTAGTGGGAGCGCACCAGTGAGTACAACTTTGTTAATTTAGTTGTTTCCTGCGAGAACTCTCTGCGGAAAGCTCCTAAGATGCCGCCCGGCAGTTCGGGAGGGCCGTCGCCTCCACCTACTTTGGATATAGCTCGCCTGCGACAGTGCGCGTCCTCCGTGCCGGCGTCCAACGAACATGCACCAGAGGGAACGACCGAGAACGTCGAATCGACTTCGACAATGGACACGCATGTTCCATGTGAGACGAGCTCGGCACACAAGCCTAGCATTGGCGCCAAACGGAAAAAGCCAGCTTCGCCGCCAGAAAGCGAAGCCGAAACTCAGGAGAAGACATCGAATGATGGATTTGTGACGGTGACATCCCGAAGGGAAAAAAAGGCCCTTTCGAAAGAACAACGAAACCTGGAGAAACTTAAAGAAGATTTATCGAAGGGATCGGTGGGTGCGTTCAAAGTAATCATTAGAAGAAAAGAGACGACGGAAGGTGCTAAAACGGATTTCCCCGAGGGTTCACTTCTATCCATTTACAAACACATCTTTGCCTTGTCACCCAAATCAAAGATATCCGGGGACAGAAAGTCGATCATAGTGTGGCTTCCTGATATAGAATCCACCCAGAAGCTACTACCAGTCACCAACCTTGGAGACTTCGCGGTGTCGACTCACTGCCCGTCATTAACATCATTTCGGGCGACGATTCAGGAAGTCCCAACTTGCCTTACAGAGGAAGAGATGTTAAAGGAATTAGCACCGCTTGGGGTCACCCATGTAAAGCGCCTTACGCGGTTTCAGTTCGGGGCTAGGGTCCCTCTGGGTAAAGTAATTCTGTTGTTTGCCCAACAACCCCCCACATCAATATTCTTGGGATTT
This sequence comes from Dermanyssus gallinae, assembly GCA_003439945.1. Lineage (NCBI taxonomy): Eukaryota > Metazoa > Arthropoda > Arachnida > Mesostigmata > Dermanyssidae > Dermanyssus > Dermanyssus gallinae. The sequence continues at coordinate 195,910 of QVRM01003324.1, forward strand.
CAATCGCACCAAGTCGTGCTCGAACCCGACCAGCCTAGGTTGTGCCACAAATGCCTACGGCCGGGACACTTCGCGGAACGGTGCACGCAACAGCAGGTCTGCAGAAAATGCGGCAACCCAGGCCACCTTGCCGCAAGTTGCACAAATCAAACGCGGTGTATCAACTGCCGGGGAGCTCACCCGTCCGGGTCGCCATCCTGCCCCCGTCTGATCTATCTCAAAGAGAGAAACAGATTATTTCTCGAGGCTAGAACTCTGCAGCAGGTTCGGGTAACTTACCCGGCTGCTGAGATCACCAGCAGTCGGCCAAACACCACATTGCAATCAGGCACCGCGCCGCAACATCCAGGAGGGCCACCTACTTACGCCAACGTCGTCCGCGGTATTTCACAGTCGCCCGAGGACCCTGACCCGCAGCTGCTACTACCTGCGCCGAGGCCACTCCCCGCCAAGAAGCCCAAGAAACGCTCAGGAAGATCCTACACAAACAAGGGGACGCTCGCCCCACGGCGCCGATTAACCCGTGCCGCGGTACGTCGAGCACCTAGACCCGCACGGCCTATTCTCGCCACGGCGGATGCTGTAACACAATTGTCGCAAGTCGTGTCAGGGGGCGGTTCCGACCTGTTGGGTCAATTTAAGGCCTTAGTTGTGGTTTTAGAACCCCTCCTGCAGCTACTGCCAATGTTGAAGAGTCTTAAACATATAATGCAATAATGACGGAACAGGACGCCAGTAATATAGCCAGTGGCGGGCCAGGGTCATCGACTCACTCACATCGAATAACTTGCCCACTATGTAACGGCCAATACACAAGAAGAGGGCTTACGAGACATATAGCAGCCAAACACCCATCGGCCTCTTCAAACAGATCTACACCCACGCCCACACCAATCGACAACAACACACAGCAACCCGCCCGCATCATCGAAGATATTCAAGGTGCAGCCAAGAAGTTGAGACTCGTAAGAATCGTCCCAAAACCGGTAAGGAAGCAGGTGGCGGAGGCCCTGACAAACGTCCTCTTAAGGGTCACAGACGATAACAACAACGATACATGGTGTGCGCTCTTCTCGTTCGCGCCAGTGTTTCTCCGTCTGCCTCCTACCCGCAACGACACCCAATCACTCTCTGTTATAATCCGCCATAATTTACGTGAATTCTCCAACGGAGCGCGCCTATCCGAGGTCATAACTCCGGGACCCACACAAAAGCGTACTTTCACGAATAATCGCGTCCGCCAGACCGTTCTTAAGCTACCCGAGGGCGACGTATCTGGAGCCGCCAGGCTGATCGGATCGTCGGAGGTCCTGGCTTCCAGCACGGATCCCCTGACGGCCCTTTGCGAAAAACACCCTCCGGCCCCAGCAGACCTAGACTGGCCAGTCCCTCCCAGCCTTCCACTTCCTTGCACCACATCAGGGGAAGAAGTTATGACCGCGGTCAAGAGCTTTTCAAGGAGTTCCGCCGGGGGCCTTGATTTTATACGACCCCGACTGCTAATGGATTTACTATCTCCGACTCTGGGGGATACAGCCGGTCGGCTGGCGGGCGCACTGGCAAAGGTTGTCGACTTACTTCTGTGGGGCGTCCCTCCATCGCAACTGCTGCCTATAATCTTTGGAGCGAGGCTTTTCGCCTTACAGAAGACGGACGGGTCAGTGAGGCCGATTGCCTGTTCCTCCACCTTGCGTAGGCTAGCCGCAAAGATTGCATGTAATCGGACCAGAGTTAGGATTGGCGAGGAGACGGGTCCTCACCAGCTTGGCTTTACCATACCAGCCGGGGCTGAGGCCGCGGTGCATGCCGCTCGGGCGTACATCGAATCGCGCACGCTTCCTGGGGTCCTCGTGAAGCTTGATTTCAAGAATGCATTCAATACTGTAAGACGAGATCACCTCTTGAAGACGGTCGGGACACACTGCCCACAGCTGACGCACTACGTCAATCAAGCGTACCGCACCGCTTCTTACCTGGCCTTACAAGATGATCTTATAGCTTCGGCCACGGGGTTGCAACAGGGTGATCCTTTGGCCCCCCCTCTGTTTTGCCTGAGCATTAAAGAGCTAGTTGACTCTATTAAAAGCCCACTCAACATTTGGTATCTGGATGACGGCGTTCTGGGGGGCGATGTGGACGTGGTTGCCGACGACATTCGGCGCGTGCTTGATTTTCGTGAGACCTCGGGTTTGGAGCTAAATCCCAGGAAATGTGAGATCTTTGTTACAGGTAATACAGCACAGGCCCCGGACCTTCGCATCCTTCAAGCGTTATTACCCGGATGTAAGGTTACTCACGACAATGAGCTGGAGCTTTTGGGAGTCCCCCTCCGACCGGAAGGACTCGCGCACGCACTTGAAAGATGGCAGAACAAGCTGAAGGACGTCGCAAACAACCTCGCGCCACTCGGCGCCCATCGCGCGCTCTTTTTACTTCGATCGTCGTTCTCAGCTACGAGGATCACCCACCTTCTTCGCGGAGCTGATCTAACAGGGCGGTTGGACGATCTGCGTCCATTAAACGAGTTAACTCTAAACGCCCTTGAGACTCTCCTTAATCTATCGCTGGCGCCTTCAGCTCGAAAACAGGCACAACTACCGATCTCAAGGGGGGGTCTGGGAGTCCCGGATCCGCTCGTAGCTGCAGGGCCAGCGATAGTTTCCTCCCTTTTCCGATGCGAGAACAACGCCATCGCACTATTAGACGAAGCCGGCATCTGTCAGTACAAGGAACACCAGAGACGCCTGTACGAGGAGCTAAAGATAGTTTGCAGGGACGCTCCGGAAAACCCTTTAAGCCAACATGACTGGAGCACATTCTTATACGACGAAGCGTATAGCGGCTTACTTGCGGGAGCTGTCAACGACTCCACAAAGGCTCGCCTTCGAGCTGTAGCTGCTAAAGGATCTGGAGCCTGGCTTCATGCACTTCCAAGTGCCCCACTGGGCACCCTCCTGGACGACGAAACAACCCGAATCGGGGTGGGTCTTCGTCTCGGATGTGACCTAGTCTCCCCTCATCAGTGTAAATGTGGCCACCCCGTAGACGAATTAGCCCATCACGGGTTATCGTGCATCATGAGTGCGGGACGGCGGGCCAGGCATGCCGGTATTAACGACACCTTCGGCCGAGCGCTTCGATCAAGCGGTTTCCCTTGCATTCTAGAGCCTCAGGGCCTCTCCGTCGACGATGGCAAGCGCCCGGATGGGATGACTCTTACTCCCTTCAGTAGGGGCAGGATGCTTGTCTGGGATGCCACTGTCACCGACTCATTAGCACCTTCAATGGTCGGTGGCGGGGCGATCTCGGCAGGCCACGCCGGTAATCTAGCCGAAACGAGAAAGCTCGCAAAGTACGCATCAATAGGTTATCCACATGAGTTTCAACCGCTGGCTTTCGAGACTTTGGGCGGCCCGGGAAGCCTCACTCGCAAACTTCTCCACAGAGTGGGCACGCAGCTGAACCTCGCAACCGGTGAGAGATCCGCGGCTTTCTTGAGACAGCGCCTCGACCTTGAAGTCCAACGCGGGAACGCGGCGTCCGTCCGCGGCACGCTGCTGAAGTGGTCCCAACCCACTCTATATGAGATAGAGTAACGTTCCCAGTGCACACGTTCTCGGGAGACAATTGTCGCTCCATTTGTATTCTTAATAAATTATACTGTTATATATACTAATCTGTACACACTCGACAATATGCCCGTACGTATAGTGCCCTTTGTTCGAGACGTCGGTGTTACAATGACGGCAAGGCTTGACTTTAGCCAGAACAAGTTCTCCACTGTGCAACTACTATTTGTAACATAATTATTCGTTGCTTTGCCCTGTTTTTTTATTATTACAAAAGCCGTGCGGTTCCTAACTTAATTTACTGTTGTGAAGTCGAACAGGCCAGACGGGAAGTCCGTGGTTTGGACGTTTTCAATGCCGTGCACCTTTGGCCTGGTCCTTCATGGGACAGTCGCCACGTATACACCAGGCACATAGTGCATGGTTATCACTACCTGGTATGTTCAAACGCAGCCTTTCACGAAGAGTACGAGTTGTGCACCTGCCGGTTCTGCCTGCAGAGGTGTGCCAAGTACTATGCAGTGGAATGCACAGCGCTGGACAAAAAATCTTGCACTACTTTTCTCGCCAAAAGCGTGAAGAAGATAGAGTATTATGAAGAAACATCTTGAACTGTATATTATACTCAATCTGAGTGAAATAAATATAATTGAATTATATTGTCCCCCTTTGACACAATAACGGCGTTATGAATTCAGTTGAATTTTCTATTCATTTGCTTCTCGAGTACTTACAAATGTTATCAGTCGCCGCTTCCGCCTTGTTCGGTCAAGAAGTCTCCTGTCACCCTGTGTTTAATGCAGTGGTGGTCACTTAAGTGATACTTCAGCTACAGGGCCTCATATTCTGTACATCGAAGGGCGCCACTCGTCACCGAACACTTATGTATGCCGATGACCTTATCCTTTACGCTTGGAATCGGTTTCACCTACAGCAACCGCTTGCGGCACTGCTGACCTTGCTGACCTTAACTCTATAGTGATAAATCTATCAAAAACTAAAGCAAACTTAGGAAATGTAGCGTTTGTTCGGAGCACATTGTTGAACTAGGCTAACCCTGGTTTAGAGAACCGGTGATCACACGTTCGCGCGGTAAATAAAAGTATAAATATGCATAAAATTAAAGCAAGGAAATTTCGCCGCGAAAGTAGACCTATCGAAAGATGTGAACTCCGCTAAAGTTCAGCACTAATATAATTTGTTTAGCATTCTTCATACGGAAGAGTAGACATCTTAACGTAAGGTTTATATTTTACCAAATATATTGAGGAAACAGCTCGTAGGGGGCATTCTGTCATTTCACAGTACATCAGAGACACATCAGTTGTCGCTGGATGTCGCTCTTAGCCTTTGCTCAAAAAAATGAAAGTCCGTCTTCTAAAAAAGCCCTAGTAGTCCACAGGATTAGCCGCAACCGGCATGTCTATTTGCTTGTCTCAATACAATTTCTTCTGGAGGATTCTAGAAGAACGTATGCCTTACCGAAAGCAAGGCATTCGACAATCATCTTAATGAATGGGAATCTAAGAAGTTTAAATGATGATTTTATGAGACTAGAGCGATGACCACTAACTACTGGGAGGGTCCATGTTGTGAAAATTGTAACTTCGTAGCCGGGTTTGCAATATCTAGATTTCATATGAAGTCATGCAAACGAAATGGGTTTTACGAAATGACAACCGAATGCTAATGCAAGCTATGTGAAGAATTGTGTGATCTGTAACACTTTTAACAATACAAGAGCGACGCCGCTGACGAAAGTGATGTATTAAAGTTGTAATACAAACACGTGTAAACCAAGTACTAAATAACAAATGTATTCGGGCGCAAAGCATCAGAATGTGCAAAAAAAGAGGCTCCAACATGCAGGAAGTGTGCGCGGCCCGGTCACCAAATGTGGGAGTGCCATGAAAAGGCTCGTTGCGCTAATTGCGGTGGCGCACATGCGGCTAGTGATGGCCGGTGTGGAGTTAAAAGAGTCGATACAGAAGCCCAGAAACAAAAGTTATATTCAAAAGTGTCCTCTCGTCTAACAGATTTAATCGAGGATTTTCCTCAACTTTCGCCAGCGTCAGACACAGGCACAAATTGCCAACCAACGGGCACAGAAACAAAGTCATATGCAGACGCAGCAAGACCTACCGGCCCGCAGCCGGTACTAGATAAGGAAGGTAAGGTGCTATGCCATCTGCCTCCACCGAGCCGCCCCATAAAGGGTCATGTAAAACCAAAGCATGAGTCAAACGGGACTTCACAACCGAGGCCTAAATAATCGAGTACTGTGTCGCAAGCCCCTCAGATTATCGAGGGCATGATTGAAATTTGGAAAGTGATCAAGACCATGCTTTCATCTTGGCTAGAAAAAAACCCCACATTTGCAAAGGTGACGGATTTCCTCGAATCTGAGGCTGGTAAGGCCCTAATGATATCAATGATCGAAGGCAATACTCAACCGGAGACAGATTTAACTGGAATTTGCGGTGTTGACCAATTACCCGCCCACAAACAATGAACAGCGAACCCCCTCAACCAAACCCCGATCAACCTCAAACCCGTCCCCAACAGGCATTTATTTGCGACGTTTGCAGAAAACCCCTAAGATCGCTCCGCGGATTACATATACATAAAACCCGTGTTCACGGAGAACATACCCACGCACCTTCCGTTGGCCGGCTACCCGATGACCCCGCTCCAGATACTTCAGTCCAGGACGAGATAAACCTAGCCGACATTACCCTTGATAACGAGCCAGTCATCTTCACCCGTCTCTTAGCTCGCGTTCGCAAAAGCACTAAGCTAGTAAGAATAATTCCGAGGGGAGTCAGAGAAATCTGTTGCGCAGCCTACGCGGAGGCTCTCTCTCACTTCAACTCGAGACTAGATGCTGCATCGTGGCGCAGATTAATGACCTTGCCGACACTTATGTTGCATATTCCAGAACGAAAAAGCAACGACAGCACATTATGCCAAATAATTAGAAAGAACATTACAGAATCCCGATGGAGAACGCTGGACAATCTTCCTAATGGACAGCACCACAGCCTCACACAGTCGCGCAAAGATCACCTTTCCGACCGTCAGATTGCCGCAAGGGCAGAACGCAAGTTAGCTGAGGGAGACATACGCTCCGCCGCACGCACTCTATATTCTACAGAATCCTTCGCATTGCCCGACGATCACACGACTCAGGAACTTAGAAGCAAGCATCCCTCTCCCCCGGCTCACGTTAGAGACCGCTTGATCAACTTCGACCAACCTCCCTCGGAAGAACCTTTCATCGTCCCGGCACAGTTCGTAGTTAATGCAGTTCGCTCATTCTCACTGGCCTCTGGCCCTGGACTCGATGGATTACGTCCTCGACATCTGAGAGATATGCTAGACAGCACGATACCCTCTTCCGAAAAACTGCTAGCGGAACTGCGCTCTTTGACTAACTTGACCCTAAGTGGCAGGCTGCCAAGTTTTTGCCACCCAATCTTCTATGGGGCAGATCTGACAGCCCTGAAGAAAAAAGAAGGTTCCATTAGACCAATAGCGTGCGGCCTCACCTTACGTAGGCTGGTTGCCAAAGTAGCAATTTCCATCAATAGGACGGCAATTGTGAAGGCGGTGACACCTCACCAGGTTGGCGTATCGGTAAAAGGCGGAGCCGAAGCTGCAGCACACGCAATTCGGGCTTTCACGGAGGCAGAGGGGCCCCCACGGGTCCTGGTAAAACTAGATTTTCAAAACGCCTTCAACACGATTCGACGCGATGTCATTCTTAGTGAAGTTAAAGCATTCCACAAATGTTCCGCTTAGCGTGGCAGAGCTACGGCACGCCATCACTGCTGTCCTGGGGAGAGAGTGAGCCTCTTCTCTCAGCCAACGGAGTACAGCAGGGAGACCCGATTGGACCCGCCTTATTTAGTTTAGGAATCTCAGGATTAGTGTCCCGTATGAGAAGCCCACTAAATGTGTGGTATCTGGACGATGGTATACTAGGCGGCCCGGCAAACGTAGTGGCCTCCGACATACGCGAAGTGCTACAGTTTGCAGAAGAGGGAGGCTTAACTCTCAACGCCTCTAAATGCGAGCTCATAGCTGTAGGTGGAACCTTCCACGAACAGGAAGAGGCATGCAAAATCATCGCAGACGCCCTGCCCGGTACAAAGAGAATCGAGCTGCCTCACTCGGAAGTCTTAGGAGCGCCCGTTGGCTCTCGGAAGATCTCTAGAACAATCCAGGATAAGAGAGACGCCCTTCGGTCTATAAAAACTCGGCTATTGGCGATGCACTCACAGGCTACATTATGCCTATGGAGATACAGCTTAGGGTCACCTAGGTTGAACTATATTCTACGCACTTCGCCCACAGGCCAAAACTGTGATAATTTGCAAGCATTTGACGAGGTGGCAAGGGAGACACTGAGCGAAGTTCTAAACGTGGCCCTTACTGACAGATCCTAGAAAAGGGCCACACTTCCACTCAGCGAAGGAGGGTTGGGACTAAGGTCTGTAGCAGACCTTGCTCCATTGTGCTAAGCTGCTTCTCTCATAGAGTTCTCAGGGCTCGCAGAGACGCTGTTAGAACCGCATGTCTGTTCTGTTCTCCGCGCAACGAGGGACGAAGCTGAGCTGGCAGCAAGACAATCGATAGGCCCTGGCCCTTGGGAACAACACCCTACGCAGCATATACTTGACGGCTACAAGTGTCAAACAACCGCTCGCAAGATCTTAGATGACACCCAATCTGCGACAGAGAGAGCGGTATTTATAGCCGCCCGTGAGACCTTCAGCAGTGGCTTCCTAAGGGCACTTCCTTCACCGCAGCTGGGCACCATGCTGGAAAACACCTTCTTCCGCATGGTGGCCGCCCTAAGAATAGGCGCTCCCATATGTGAGCCATACGAGTGCAGGGCATGTGGAAAAACAGTGGATAAGGACGGACTGCACCCTTTAAGCTGTTCTAAGAGCCCTGGTAGAACTCTCAGACACGCGGAAATCAACGCAGTTTTAAAGAAGGCTCTTCGTAGAGCCGGCATACCAAGCACCCTAGAGCCCAGGTTGGGCTTCGAAGACGACAAAAGACCCGACGGCGTCACCATTCCGCCATGGTCTAAGGGCAAATGTCTATCATGGGATGCCACGGTATCATGTACAGTGGCTCCGTCATACTTGATGCATAGCGCTACCCGGTCAGGGTGGGTTGCCGAACACGCTGAGATCGCAAAAAAGCGCAAATACTCTGACCTAGAGAAAAGATACCACTTCGTACCCGTCGCCATGAAAACGATGGGTCCAATCAGCAAAAACACAAGTATCTTCCTCAAAGACCTAGGTATCAAAATAAGTGCTAACACGGGTGACCAGCGCGAGGGTGAGTTTCTACGTCAGCAACTCTCGCTCGCAGTGTGTAGGGGAAACGCCGCCGCTGTCATCGGCTCCATGGATTGAGGAGCGGGGGTGACCCTAGGCGGGTACACGTTTAGATCCCACAATTGTAGGGAAACACCGAAATATTGAATAAATAAAAAACAAATGTATTATATTATAATTTTTAACTCTACCCGCTTTCTTAAATTCTATAGTTCTATTCAGCCTGCAGAGAGTGAGGTCGATTGGCAACCCAGTTCAGCTTCTGTGGACGTGTTACCCTTGATGGCCTTAACCATTTCATGTGTTGCCATCTACTCCAAGATAAGTCTGCCTGTCTTGTTTCAAAGCATTTCAGGTTTTCGATGCTGCATTGAAATCTCTAGAAAAAAAACGGAGTGGGCCAGTGCTCCCCCACGGATTCAGTAAGGTCACACAGCACTCTTCCGGCTCTTCTATTGTGCCATTAGGGCCGCTTTAACAGGATAATCTCCCCATATCCTCCGCCCGGTCACTCCCGGTATTTAGAAATTGTCTTCATCTTTTATTACTATTTTTTGGGTTCCTTTTCCAGTTGTTGTTTCCCAGCAGTGCTATACTAGCCAGTGTTGTTTTTGCGTGACCATCTTGCCTGCAGTTATAGCGCTCGGCGTCTTTCCAGCGATCGCCTTTAACATAGGCAGTCTCTGCACACATTTCTAAGTATTTTTTATTGAATGAATTTGTCATTGATTTTTCATGATTGCGTTTGTGAATCTTTTGACGCCTCACATAACGTGGCATCACGACCCACTATGCAATCTTTGTCGGGACCTATAAAAGTGTTTGCATTTTCCAGCGTAATGCAGTATGAGTTAAAATGCAGCTCAATGGCAAATCGTGCCACCTTTGTTTATGTTTAAGCTCTTTTTTATGTGAGAAAATGTTAGACACGAACTTGTAGCACAACGAACTGAAGAATTGACCTACAGTTATTTTGTACAATTTCGACTGGGGGCTAAGGCTGTATAAATTCTGGTGGAATACCAGAATCCATACTCTGCCTAGTATCATAGTCGTTCAGAATTTATTTTCCGTACAATACATTAGGTATATGTTACACACATCACAATAGACCAGCTAAGCCAATGCGTCTAGTAGGCGCGCAATGTCACGTGTACGTTTCGGTGAGGCCAGGGCGAGACCACTTCAGAAGTGTGCTCCGAACGGAGGCAGCGTTTCCACGTTGTATGTTAAGATGCAGGCGTTGTTTAAAAAAGGACGACGACCTGTTATCACCGGATGACAGGTTTAACAAGGTCCCGACTTTGCGGATCAGCTGCTTCGTCCAAACGCCAGGGGCACCCAGGGTTTCAAACGCAAGAGGGCAAAATTCGTGGGGATAGCCGATTGATGAGTATTTTCTCAACTTGTTAGTCTCCGCTTCGGATACGCCGCCACCGACCATAGAAGGAGCTAAGGAGTCAGTACCGGTTGCATCCCAAACCAGCATTTTGCCTCGCTCAAATGGTGTAAGTGTCATACCATCTGAACGTTTGCCGTCCTCCGCGTAGAGGCCTGGGGGTTCAAGAATGCATGGACGATCGCACGACCTGAGGGCTCTGCTAAAGGTCTCATTAATTGCGGCATGTCTCGAGCGTCGTCCTGCACTAACAATGCACGATAGTCCGTGACGTCCTAGTTTATCGACGGGGTGACTACATTGGCACCGATGAGGGCTAACTACGTCTGCCCCTAGTCGTAGGCCTACTGCTATGCAAATCGACTCGTCATCAAGAAGGGTATTTATGGGGGCACTGGAAAGCGCGTGTAACCAGGCCCTTGAATCCTTGGCGGATACGGCGTTTAAGCGAGCTCTAGCTGTGTCGTCGGCAGCTTCGTTAAAGAGACGTCGTTGTACCTCGTCGTGCAGAGGGGAACTCTAGTCACGCTGGGGTAGTACGTTTTCAGGTCTACCCCACAGCGCGCCTTAAGGTTTTCTTGAAGTTGCGCTAAGCGGTTTCTAAACTGGTCGACTCCCTGAATCTAAAAGAAGGCTTGTTCTGTTTTCCGTGCTTAGCATTGACGAGACTATAGCAGGTCCGGCCAGCGTCAGAAAATTTGGTACCCCGAGGCCCCCTTTCGAAACGGGTAGCAAAGCCTGTTCTCGCGCGCTAGGCGGTAGAGATGTATTCAGCAAGGACTCGAGGGTAGACAGTGTCAAGTCGTTGAACCTTTTAAACTCGTCGATTCGATTAAATAAATCAGCTCTTCGAAGAAGGTGGATTAGTCATGAGGACGAGAAGGAGGACCTGAGTAAGAAAAGCTTCAGAAGAGGACGACGAGCGGCAGCATTTTCTAGTTTCAATCTCCAGCGCTCGATTGCTGCTGGGAGCCCCTCGGGGCAAATTGGCACACCCAGTAGCTCCAGATCGTCCTTGACGGTTAGCTTGCAGCCAGGTAGGAGATTTCGGAGTGACTGTATTTCGGAGGCCTCAAGAGTAGGACCAAAGAGGCATATCTTGCATTTGGCCGGTTTTAACTCCAGCCCAGATGTAACACTGAAATCCAGGACCCGTTGAATATCTTCGGCTATTGTGCAAACGTTTCCTTCTAATAGACCATACTTAATCATAGAAATACCAAACACTTAATTAGGTTTCCGTGGTTTCATGGCGACCTAGCAAAATTAGGTTTCCGTGCATTGTGATACCCAGCTGATGCATGTTCAGCCAGTTGGCTACTAGCTCTTTGATGCCTCGTGATTCGAGAAGTGTATCAGTGTTGTCCGCCGTTCGGAGTATCCCTCCATGTCCTTTCTAATCTGTACTGAGCCTGCAATGTTTTATCTTCTGTCGTGTACCTAAGCGCCTGAGTCGCCTTTCCTATGTTTTCAAGGTTAACCGCCCGTCTCGTTTTGTTCTGATTTTTTGTCTTACGATCTGTATTTTACAGGGACATCTCCTCTTACTGGTATCATTTTGATTACCTTCGTCCGTCTCTACTCGCCTACTTTATTTAGCCAATCTGCTGGTTTTTTAAGCTAAATCATCCCTTCGTTTTCTCTCTTAATGGTAATCTCTGTCTAAGCGTTATCTTCCAAGGGCTCTCGTTGATTTCCCGTGCATTGCCTCTGTCTGTGTGTTTTTGCTGTCCATAACGGCCTCTGCGGTTTGACTCTGCGAGATTCGGTTAAAAGAAGCTTCTCTGCAGTTCACTTCCCTTCTCCACTCATTGTGGTGCTTTTTGAATTATTCTACCGGCTTGTAGCGACCCTGGTTTTCTATATTTTCCCGCTGAATTTTTCGGTACTCTTTAATGTGTTGCGAGACCAGTGTAGACGATACACATAGCAAGTAGATTCTCTTGCAACGAACTTGTGCCCAAATTTGGGTTTATTGGAGCGGGAGTTATTGATTGAGAGCAGTTACGAGCAGGAGAGAGAAGCTTTCACGTCCATAACTACGACTGTTGTTCGCCAAGTGAAAGTTTCTTCCGTACAAGAATCTATTATAAATATGTGTGTGTGTGTTGGCTTACTGACGTTATGTTACGTCAATGGTGATCAATCACCCACTGACTCCCAAGGCGAAGGGCAGCATTGATATATATCGCATGTCGTTTGTCGAGCTCGGCCCATTAATGTCCAGAAGGGTGCTAACATGCACGACCTCATATAGTATTAGCAGCGGCAGCGGCAGCAGCAGCAGCCGAAGAAGTATAGTACATCTCTCATATAGCAAATAAGTTGTTGTTGTTGTTGCTGTTGTTGTTGTTGCTGTTGTTGTTGTTGCTGTTTTTGTCGTTGTTGGTGTTATTGCTGTTGTCCCTGGTGTCATTGTGATTAATTTCACTGTGCCCACCTGTTTGTTTCTCCGAGTGGATTCAGCTGCTGCTGCTGCTGAGTCTATGGTTCGTGGGAAGTTAGTTTGCTGTTGGCAAGAGCTAGACGAAACAAAGGTTGCTTAGCAGCTTGATGAGAAAATCGAGAACAGGTTCATTTACCCAGAATGTGGTCCGGCCGTCATCGTCATTCGACCTACCGACTTTACGATACAGGCTTATACCAACGTATCCACAAGCCAGGCCTATATATATATATATATATATATATATATATATATATGTATATATATATATATATATATATATATATATATATATATATATATATATATATATATATATATATATATATGTATATATATATATATATGTATATATATATATATATATATATATATATTATATATATTATATATATATGTGGTGGTAGAGTGCAATTGTCGGAAACGAAGCACAGGGTCACTAACTACAAACGCATGGCGGCGGCCGTATCCATGGCGCCTGCCATGGATTCTAGTACAAACCCCCTCCTTTTACCTTCTTTGGTCTGTCCTTAAGGAGAAAAATGCGAGCGGCCATCATTCGCCATTTGACCTCTGCTCGCACCAGGCACGCCTAGGCGTTTTTCGGTGAGAGCGTATGAGTATGCATGAACGTATGAGTATGTGTGCGTACGAGCGCAAATGTATGCTCGTAGGAGTGTATCTAACTGTGAGCTTGTTTGTTTGTGTGCAAGTTTTGTGTGGGTGGGTCTGCGGTGTGTGTTTATGTGTACGTACGGCCAGCTAATCAAAGATCGGCTGAGTAAACGCGATCGATCCGCACACTTTTCTCCGGAAGAAGCTGGAAGCAGCTGGATTCCTCCCGCCGAGACCCTCTCGTTCCCACTGACCGACCGACGGCGCTACCGGCCAACCAATCGAGCGCCTCTCATTCGTTGGAGCGAATTTCGGACAAAAATATATCTAGTTGTGGGTCGTGACCCAACTGTGTTTATGTGATCTCTGGCTGTCTTGCGAGAGCGCGACCGGGGACGGGCGTTGGCGGCCAGACGAAAATGCGGACGAAGGGACAGAGAGAGAGAGAGAGAGGGGTACAGACGGAGGAACGAACGTCAGTCAGGCTTGCTTGTAGTCCGACATCTTGGGTGGTGGCCATGGTGATAAGGCCAACGACGTCGAGGACCTAACGAACCTGCAATGATTTTGTCTTTGTCGTTCTTGTAAATGTTGTTGTTGTTGTCGTTGTCGTCGTCGTCGTTGTTGTTCTCGTCGTCGTTGTTGTTGTTGTCGTCGTCGTCGTCGTCGTGATGTGCATCGACAGCGTCGACTGGGCCGGTCGTGCGCGCATCCCCGACCATGTCCCACCCGATGTGTCCCGTCCATTGTCAGCCTGCTCACAATCTCCTGCCCCCGCCCACAGCCTCAAGTATACAATGAACGGATGCTCGGCAAGCTTTCGTACTAGTTCTAGTAGCTGTACTGGCTGATGCGGCGACGGTTATAAGGGCAGCAGTTAGTGTAATGGCATCGTAGTAGCAATACTAATAACTAACTATGGTTGTAGGCTATTAGGCAAAAAAAAGTAAACCTAAAGTAGTCTTGATAGAATGTATGAACCTAAACTCAAGACAGACTCAATATACATATACATAGACTAAATAAAACAAGATTTACTAGTACTTTTTTGACGAAAAGAAAAATGCCTCTACGCACACTTGAAGCGGGTAGTGTGGGACTCGATGCCGAAGTCGTTCGACATAATAATCACTAAAAACCTCTCACATTAATTCCTCAGGAAGAGCCCAAGAGGAACCGTCGTTTAATCTTACTTTAGCCCCGACTTCTCACTTAGGGTTGCGTGGACAGAGCGCACATTGCTGTCTGTAGCGCAGATCTATCCGTTAATTGATGATCGCGGCCAAATCCTTCCTGAGGTTCCAGCTATGGGTGTTGTACAAGAGTGGCTAGGCCATTTATTTGCATGTCACAGCGAGTTCTTAGCGAGTTCGCTCGATACGCACATAGTGCCTGAAGTTGCCGTAGCCCGTAAGAAATTGGGCCATTGAGTAGGGCAGTGATCTCTCCCCATTTTAAACCACAAGATCTAGTAAAGTAAAGTTTTCGGGCTGACCCTCAGCCAAGATTTAACGCCCACGGGACTGCTTCATAGACGACAGACCCCCATAAATACAAATGTGCAACGGCGGCGCTCGAACCCGCCCACCTATGTGTCTCCTCCGGTTGCGAGGCGCAGACGCATGAACCACGCCACCGGGCTCGACGAACCACAAAATCTACTACTACTACTACTATGGAACGACTTTACGGCTACTTTTAAAACCTCTTATCCATCTTTCATTGCGATTGATTTGATAGCAAAAGAAAGAAGGATTTTGTAAAACGGCTTCATCATGCGTCTGGAATGCGGCGTACAACGAAGGAGCACAGGAAGCCGACGGACACACTCGACGATCGTTGTCGTCATTTGCCCGCCAGAGCTGCCGAGAGGAGTACGGGCACACTATGATAGTTGCGAGGCATCGAAAGGCAAACGAAACTCAACGAGAAGCGATAGAAAGGAACAGGTGATGGGAAGGAATCAAGAGAGGAATAAACTACTGAGAAATAGATCGGGAATAATAGGCGACACACGTATGGCAGCGCAAGGGATCTTGATCGAGCAAACGTAAGGGAGGAAGGAGGAGAGAGGGAGCGATAGATGGGGAGAGGGAAGGAAGATGTATGGAGCGTACTAATGAGATAAAGAAAGGGACAAATACGTACAGAAGCGCAAGGGATCTTGACCGAGCGAGCATAAGGGAGGAAAGAAGAGAGAGGAGGGGGGAGAGAAAGAGAGAGAGAGGAAAATATAGATAGACAAAGCCTGTAACCATAGACCATATTGGGTCGTTGCTCATACTGCTGCTGCCGCTGCGGCTGCTGGAGCAGATTGACGAGACGGCAGAAGCAACTGACAGAAACTGCGACATCTGTAACGACGATGGTGGTCTTGATGATGATGATGATGACGATTATGGTATTGATGATGATGACGATGATGATGATGATGGTGGTGGTGGTGGTGGTGGTTCTGCTGATGCTGGTATGATGATCTTGGCCGTGGATGTTGGTGGCTGTCGCAGCGACTGGGAACAGCTGACGGTGGCCGGACTGACGGCTGGAACAGCGGGCCAGTCTAGGCCAGAGCTGAGACTGGCTGGCGTCACTTGTGCCTGCGATTGCTTGCAGGACGACACCGACAGGCACTGGAGAGGGACACTGACTGACTGGGTCAATTTGTTGGTTGGTCCTTGTCGGTTGGCCAGTTGGTCTTTGTTGTCTACGCCACACATTTACACATACACATATTCACCCATACATGCGTACGTAAATACATACACACGTATGTACATACATGCATACATACATACGTCCATCTATCCATCCATCAATCTATCTATCTAGTCATTCATTGTGAAATAGACAATTAGCCATACTAGTACATATATATTTCTGCACACACACACACACACACACAGAGACACACACAGCCACTTACACAAACATACATGTCCATAGGCCTGTATGTGCCTTATACACTAGACAGCCAGCAGAGTTAGGTCTCGAAGAGGACAAGTCGATAGACTTGAATTGAATCGTTGTTGTTGCTGACGACGACGACGACAACAGGAATAACAACGAGTGTTTAGTGGATTGGTTGTTTGTTTGTTTGCTTGCTTGCTTGACCTTTGAGATAATCGATTCGCATTCAGTGCGCAAACGAGTGCTGTGTGTGGATGTACGTGTGACTGTGTTTGAAAGGCGGTCAAAATTGCCAAAGGTGGACGGCAGACGCACGTTGGTTGAACGCCGCTGCACGCGAACGTGCAAACACAAGGCAAGTGAAACAAAGAAAAACACCGTGACTAAGACCTTGGAGACACTGCAGAATATCCGATCCTTGCGTTACTTCTCACAACGTATACGAACAAACGGACGTGCTGCTGAAAGACGCGTCAGAACGTTGAAGGAGGCGAGCTTCGAGAGATCGAAGCTGAAGGCAGGCGACGGTGATGGGATTGCCGGGTTCGCCCGTGCGCCTTCTCCTATCAGCCGCCGGCGTTGTGTTCGTCGTTGTCGTGCTTTTGGCGTCCGTGACGCTACCGGGAGAATCGTACCCGCTGCGTGACACGGACTCCGTGCTGAGTGAAGGCAATGGCACGGTCACGCTGCGCGCCGACGACTTTCACCGGTTGCTCAACGTTCTCGTCGACACCGTCGAGTATCTGAAACGTTCGGGCACGAAATGCAGCGATGGATGCAGCGCCCCACGGCCCGTCATGATGCCGTGGATGGCCGTGCCAATGCTGCCCATGAACCAGCCCTGGTTTCCTGTGCATCCGGTCAACGGCGTTGGATCGTCGGCCTTTGTGCCCTACCCGCCTATCGCCCCGCAATTCGCCTTCAGAGCCAGCAATGGTACGATGTATAGCTCGAAGGGCTGCTGGATCTATCCGTGGCCCATGCAGGTGTGCTGTCGAGCGTCACTGCAGACGAACGAAACGGTCTACGGAGCGCCGCCAGCGGGTGAACTTACGCACACCGCCGGATTCGGGCCAGAATACCCGCAACCCTTTGTTACGGTAGACGTTCAACGAGTTTCAACACCGTCCAGCGACATCGTACCTTCTAGCGAAGCGTCAATAGCATGGCAGTACGCAAAACCATCGGTTGGTCCTTCGTTCGAGCGTATCGCAATCCGGGTGAGTCCGCCGCCCGTGCGGGAGGACTTCTCGTTTGTCCGTACCGAGACCGTCACGACGCCGGGTCCTCAATCGACCGAAGTCGTTACGGCCTCTGCTTACGACACTCCGTCCACCATAGGTCTGCTCGTACGTGCGACCCGAATGCCGACAGAAGTTCTAGAAACAACCGACTACTTGATTGCGTACGCGACTAGCACTGCTGTGCTTCCAATAGAATACACCGCCGGAACGCCGTCTTCGGCGAATGCCTACTTCGACGAAGTCTTTACCGTTCCACCATTGATATTTCCTACCGGAACGGAGCTCGCTCAAACGCCAGTGCCGGCTGAGACCGTCGACTTCATCTACACAACAACAGCTTCTACGGGG
This sequence comes from Dermanyssus gallinae, assembly GCA_003439945.1. NCBI lineage: Eukaryota > Metazoa > Arthropoda > Arachnida > Mesostigmata > Dermanyssidae > Dermanyssus > Dermanyssus gallinae. The sequence goes on from QVRM01003324.1 coordinate 213,795, forward strand.
TATATTGGTGCTCTTGTGACTGAGTCCACACCTGCGGTCGGTGAAGTGCAATTCACGTGGCCGGAAAGTGCGACAGAGGTGACTACAAGCGTGACGAACATCGAACTCACAACCCTTCACTACGACAGAGCGATGTTCACCGAAGTTGTTCCGATCAAATATACGTATGCTGCCGTGACTGAGTTGACGCCGAAATTACACGACGCTAGTGAAGTGCAACTGGAGTGGCTGGAAAGCACACCAGAAGCAACCACCGGTGTAGCAACAATGGAAGTTTCATACGATGACCACTACAAAAAGGAGCCGACCGAGGTAATCGGTGGATTCGAGCTTCATACCGATGTATACGGCATGCAGCCTACACCGCCGGCCGGCTATCTATATTCGATCGTTACTGAGATCTCTACCTCACCTACAGTAGAACTCATAACGCTAGGAAGTGCGACAGAACCAACCGCTAGCATGGGAATAGACATAACACCCCACATCGGGACAGTCTCTGTCGAACATGTTTACTCGGTCACGACTGAGTTTTCGCCTACCTCGGAGGTTCGTGAGGTTCAGTTCACCCACGCGGAAATAGAGATGGAGGTGACCACTATATCCGCGTATACAGACAGACTAACTTTCGACTATGCGACGGACGAACCCGTGACTGAAAGTGTTTACGCCACCGTAGATGAGTTTTCCACATCGTCTCAGGTGAGTGTTCTGCAAACCGCGATCCCGACGGCTTCCATCGAGGCAACGACAGAAGTAGCGTACAGTGAAACATTAGCTACGGAAATCACTACGCCTTCTACTGCGGTCTCAGTAATGGAACATGTTTACTCTACGGCAACTTGGTTCACACCTTCGTCAGAGGCTGGTGGAACGACGTATTTGTGGCTGGAGGCTACAACGGAGACGGCAGACTTCCAATTTTCCACAGAGGCTACTGAAGGCTCAATGTCCTCCACTCATATGTCGCCAACGGGCTACGCCTATACTGGCATCACGACTGAATCTACATGGCCAAGAATCACAACTGAATCAGCAACTGTTGAAGCGACCGCGACATCTTCGTACACAGAGTTAGTAACCGACGAAGACCAATTTGTACCGACAGAATTTATTCAGGGAGTAAGCGAGGTCATAGTGGGTTCTCAGCTAACGACGGAACTGGTGGCAGGGACTTCAGTCGAACAAGTAGCATACGTGCCAGTGATCGCAGACACGCACGAAAACTACGAAGACTACACTGATATACCCATCGAGAAAATCGATACAGAGAGCCCTATCGTCTCTGCGTCGACGGAAATGCTGGCCACAGAATCAGGCCGCGTTATTCTAACGTCATCAGAGCCGCCGCAGATTTCGGGCACAGTTACCGTTGCGGCAGACTGGAGCTATGGAAGCACACCAGTCGACGAGGTCTCAGCATTTGCCGAACATTTTACTACGGAGAATCCTCGAAACGGTTACTGGACTGTCGAACCAAAGGAGATTACAACGCCTCGCCTGGACCTCGGTACTGTCATAGACGTCTCGTCTGTGGTACCCACATCCTCCACTAGCATCATCACTTTCCCCCCGTATGAGGGAACTGGCAGCAGTCCACCGGAAAACTTTGAGACGACGTCCTTTGGCGCCGCGATTGATGTGACAGGACCGCTTTGGCAAGCCTCACCATCGACCATGCAACAGCTCGAGGAAGATCGGATCGTCACATCTGAAGGCTTTACGGTGTCGCCGTTTACTGCTTCTACAATATCAACTGCAACCTTTAGTAGGCCAGCGTACGAGCAGCCTTTGTTGACTGACTGGCAAGCATGGCATTTCTCGACAGCAACTCCCGTTCCCACCGCGGAACGAGGTGTGGACTATTTTGTCTCTCCGTCCACCGAGCTACCGGCGTTGCCGACAACGCCACGTTGGTTGATTAGCGGCAGCGAACTCTACGAGCCGTACGAGATGACGACGCAGCTATCTGTCGTAGGTTCTACGCAGCCGCCTGTAGAGACAGCGACAGACAAGCAGGGCAGCGCCGACACAACGCCGCTGCCCACTGAGACGATTACGTGGTCCGCCACGAATCTGCCCCCCTTCACCGGCACGCCGACGGGTACCGAACTCACGGTTACGGCCGAAGTGTTTGCCACTGAGGTTTCCACACCGGCCAATCTATTGCAGCCAGCTGTGACGCCCCGCGCAGAGACGGAGCGGTTCGACCTTATCGGAACGTCGGTTACGGCGCAAAACCGAGTCCACATGATAGCATCGACGCAATTCGACGCGCCATCACAGGTGAGTTTTGCTCGCCGACACATGTGAGTGACATACGTTCTAAGGGGTTCGTCCTGGCAATGGCGTACCAACTCGTATTGTTCACCTTACTACTCTTAACTGACCGTCAGTTCGAACCTAAGCTCCCAACGTAAAGTGTGGCACGGCATGTATTGCTTATAACAATGTAGCCTAATTTGTCTTCCATTCTGCGCTTACGTTCAATGGGATTTTATGAATGTTTTCTTTGTTTCGTTTCTAGAAACCGATAACTGTCTTAAGTAACTCTACTATAAAAGATTTAGTAAATACAACTATTAATCAACGTATATATATATATATATATATATATATATACATCAGAAGAAAGAATCTTTATAATGTATTTTTAACGCATTGTCCAATGCTTTCTTACGAAAATGCTTAATTTTAACGCATTTTCTTGTTTCAATTTGTATACAAAAAAATACTCAGTGTCGCTGTAAACTATTCCAAATCTTCTAAGTTTTTGCCTCTAAAAAAGTACGTAGATTAGATGAAGAGGCAATCCGGGATTGTAAGACAGATGCGATAAAAAAAAAGATAAATCTAGCTACTTACGGAATATATTCACAAATGTGTCGAAGCTCATAGTGCACGCCGCCTTTGCAGTCCTGCCAGACACAGCAAAAAGTCTTTTCAGCGTGAAGGCTGCTGTTGCAATGGTGCGTCCGGTGACTTGCTTTTAGTATGACATTGTGCGAGTTACGTTATTGAAGATTATTATTATTATCACTTTGACCGTGATTGAGTTTATCACTAAAAAATATATGTGTTTATCTTTTTCAAGAAGAAAAACAAGTGTACTCAGGTAGTTGATCATTTCCGACAAACCAATGCGGCATCCATATATCGGTAGGCGATGAATTGGTTTGCTAGTGAGACCAGGCTGCACTAATGGCAGACAATTTTTGTTGACACCAAACATTCGCTTTCACATAGACTCGCTGCAGAACTAACAATATTTTCTAAGAAAATGTTTCAAACATTTTGTCGCAGATTCTTCCCAGCAGATGCCAATCTTCAAGTACTTTTTTGGATTCTCGAAGTTTCAAAGTTTTGTTGACGACGTATGTAGAGTCGGTCGATCCGCGCAGACGTCTATTCAGTAACACTTTGCCTAACCCCCAGTGGTTCCTTAACTTAAAGTGGTTCTTCGACGGCGAAGAACGATTATTCTCACTCGACCTTATCGCGACATGTGTGTTGCACTTCCATCAACAACTCAAAGATACGTAGAAAAGGCCAATAAACATAGGCGCAGTTAGCAGCCCTAGTTGACGTGCTAAAGTAGAGCACGCCTCAAAAATCGTCTGCGCAGTGCTGACAAAGCTCAGTTGTTACTGAACTGCTGCTAAAAGTGAACTCAGGTGGCAGAAGAATATGCTGTGTATAGCTATGTAATGCCGTCATGGTAGTTGGACGCTTATAGCCTTCACCAGTTAATTCTATCAAGTGCCGTCGTGTTTATATCAAAATGTAGGTGTTCGCCATCATTGCCAGTGGTTTAGTAGTGTTGAGAGACCTAGAGACCAAAGAGGTTCTAGCACTTTAATGAAGGTCGTTGTTGGTCCGGTATCGTGTTCACATTGAAAGCAAGGAATGGAAGCTAATCGTACAAATTCGTTTCCAGTAACTATACTATGAGATTGTAACGGGAGTAAGTCCCAGCGTGATCCAACCGAAACGCCACTGAAAGATGCAATGGAGGCATGGCTAGGCATGTGGGACAAGAGGTAAGGTCTAACCCGGCAAAACCCTGAAGTATAAGATGAGAAGTGACAATCGAAAAGCGTGAGTCAGTTGCGTGCGGGGACTGGTGCAGAGCGGTCGCGTCTTGTTTCGTCAAGCAAGGAGTGTGTGCAGAGCCGGTTAGGTTGAGCTAATGCAGGTAAAACGCGTTGTCGAGTCTGGTGACGTGGTGCATTTGCGTGCGTCTCGCGACCGGAGAAGACACATAGGTGCACGGGTTCGATCTCCACCGTTGCAAAGTTGCATTGATGGGGTCTGTAGACGTTAAATGTTGCTGAGGGTCGCCCAGAAAAAGTTTAGTTTTAGGTACCACGGGGTGGTGTAGTTAAAATAGGAGTTAAATACCATGTCACCTGGCCTGATGAAGACGAGTGCAATTATGTAGCTCTCGCAGACGTTTTTGTCGGTGCCGGGCGTACCGGTGGCCGTCGGGAAACTGAGTATTAAAGCGTTTAAGAGAGAGAGCTGGAGATCAGGGGTTGTGATTGTTTGAACAATTTCTTTTCTTTCCTCCAGTACTCACCTACAAAGGCGAGTCAGACCACGGAGGAAGACAGGCCAGAGACATTCCTCAGGCATGCGCTTAGAAATCGTTCTGGCCGAAAGGTTAAACGAAGAAATCGAAACCAGAGAAGCTTCATTAGACGCCCAGTAAAGTTCGCGAAAAGAAAAATCTACTATTGGAGCCCTTAATAGGGTCCTAGAACGAGCAAATACTCCCAAAACGAGGGACTTTGTGCTTCTAATCATCTTGGATGTTAAAAATGCCTTCAACACGATGAACTGGAAAGTAGTTATACACGCGCTAAAGAGAAATGCAAAAAAACCTATGTACCTTTGCCAAATGCTTTCATCCTGCCTGGATAAAAGAAGTCTGGTTGCAGAGGGGCTAGAATACAGAGTTACTGCCGGGGTCCCACGTGGTTCGATTCTGGGACCCGTTCTCTGGGTGACCGCGAACCGAAGCGCCCCTACAGGAGACAGCCAACGAAGATTTATCGATAGTGACGGAGTGAATGGCCCGCAACATTTGATGCTTACACCGCATAAGACCGAGGCGCTGTATCTGACGGGCCGGAAGAAGACAAAGGGACTCCGCCTTATGATGGCGGGCCACCCGATAAAATTGGGAAAGAGGCAAAGTGACTCTTGACGCGCGGTTATGCGGAGCGGCACATGAAAAGCATGTCGCGGCAAAGACCCAGCAGACCACTATAAACCTGGCACGGGTTATGCCAAGAATCGGTGGTGTATCAGCGGGGCACTGACGGCTACTGCAGACATGGCACTACGGATGGCAAAAGATAGGAAGGCACTAAGGTTGGCCCAACAAGCACTAGCAATCAAGATTAGCCAGGCGACCCGCACGGTCTCGACCGAAGCCCTGGGTGATATGCTGCTATAGGACCTACTGGCGGGAGAAAGACGCAAGATATTCCTGGCGTAAAATCTAGACCTCGTCAAAGCCAGAAGTGCCACAATCGCAGTCTGGCAAAAGGAATGCATGGAGATTACACCGGGGTGACCAGGGGGAGCGGGACCAAAAATCTGATATTGGACCTCAACTTGGTATAGCTATCGTCATGGGGAGTTAATTTATTACATGGTTAAGATAAAGAAGGCCACCAGCGACATCTGTGTGTTATGCGATTCTGAGGAGGCGAACGACGTGGAACATACTGTTCCACACTGCGAGTCTCCTTGGGAAGCAAGGTGGGGCACGGGCTTCACGACCGTGAGGGGTCACCTCATCAAGGAGGTGGTTTGCTATATGAAAACCTCGACGGAAACATGGAAAGAGGCGACAAACCAGTTCGACGCAATTTTGACGCTCAAAACAGCCAAGAAAACCGCTAGGCAGGAGAGGTTCACGCGGCAGCCTTGAAAGAGTGGCCGAGACGAGAAGTCAAGGCAGGAGGGAAGAGGGAGAGGGGAGAGGAAGTGCAGCCAGTGCAGCCAGAAGATTACCGAGCCTCGGAGCGGGGGGAGGATTTGTGTTTAGCGGGTTTGTAAGCCCCACACTAATCACGCAGGCTGCTAGTGACGCATGTGCATTCTGCATTTCTGAAAGCTTGCAGAAAAATGCATGCGCTTGGCCTAAATGGCCTTAGCCTATACAAGACGCTAAAGGAGGCGACGTGGAAGCAGTCAGACGCATAAACCGACACAGAAACAGAGATTAAGTCAAAATACAAAAGAATAAAGTTTCGGTGCACGTTTCAGGCCGAAGCAGAGACATAATGACTACGAGACAAGTTTTTTAGAAAAAAGGAAGCTTTATTAGACGCCCAGTAAAGTTCGCGAAAAGGAAAATCTTCTATTGGAGCCCTTAATAGAGTCCTAGAACGAGCAAATACTCCCAAAACGAGGAAAATTGTGCTTCTAATCATCTTAGATGTTAAAAATGCCTTCAACACGATGAACTGGAAAGTAGTTATACACGCGCTTAAAAGAAATGCAAAAAAAAAGCTATGTACCTTTGCCAAATGCTTTCATCCTGCCTGGATAAAAGAAGTCTGGTTGCAGAGGGGCTAGAATACAGAGTTACTGCCGGGGTCCCACGTGGTTCGATTCTGGGACCCGTTCTCTGGGTGACCGCGAACCGAAGCGCCCCTACAGGAGACAGCCAACGAAGATTTATCGATAGTGACGGAGTGAATGGCCCGCAACATTTGATGCTTACACCGCATAAGACTGAGGCGCGGTATATGACGGGCCGGAAGAAGACAAAGGGAGTCTGGGAGTCCCAAAAACCAACAGGGCCCCGGGGGCGAGAAGCATACTTATGGTTGTACACTGCATTCTAGACCCGTTGTCTTAATGTTTTGTTTGTCGCCGAGTCGACGGCAAAGACGGTCGCCTCTGGAAGCAGCGAACACTAACCAGGCGCATTAGAAGCAGTAAAATAAAAAAAAAATGCCTAAACCATGTCTGCGGTCAACGAGAAATGTTGAGACGGAGTGTTAGCAGCTCGGCCAAAGAAGCCAGCAAACACAATCGTATTTGGTACATTGCCCGGCTATGGCCTATTTTTTATTTGGTTTAATTTCGTCTAATCCTCTGAAACGACCTTTGTTTCGAATGGCGCTTTCTCCTCACGTTTACTGTCGTGCCGACGGTTTGCCAGATCGAGTTGTCGTGAAGAGACCTTCTTGCCGAAGGCGACGCCAGGCGTTACGCCACGAGTGTGGCATCGACGTGGCAGCTTTCCCCAACGAGCGCGTTTATGTGTGCATGTGACAACGCAAAACTCGCGTCATAAAAAGCCTGTCCAAAAAATAATCGTACAAACCGTATAACCGAAGTTTAACGATAGCTTATCAGGCGAGGCACTCAGCAGCAACAGTTTAGTTAGAAACGCTTTTCAATCAGATCGGGGCACGGAAAAGCCCCGGGAAGAGACAGTCAAGCTCAACGACAGACATACAGACAACGACAGACATACAGACAGACATCAGCGGGCGAATTTACATCATGTGGCTTCTAGCCGAGCTTACATCTTGTCCAACTCGAGTACGCTCATCCGTACGGGCTGATTCGTGCCGGAACTGCGTCCGACCGCTGATGGCGAGCTGTGACGACATCTCATTGTTCGGCACAGTTCGTGACCATCCCGATGGGACGTAGGCCTCTCACAGCGTCATCCTGTGCGCGCCGAGGGCTTAGACGCCAACGTTCGCCAACTCGCCAATTAGGCAGGCGACGAGTGTGGTCTACACTCGATCGCCGCGATTGTCCGTCCGTTGGCGACAGGCAACCAACCGACAACAGTATAACGACAACGCATTGCTAAAACCTGCCAACCTCATTAAAGACAACACGTCGAATGAATTTCCTATTGCCCTATTGCATATAACGACGATAAGGGCGCTCTCTCATCTCTATGCGTACAATAATGGGTCGGCGACTGGGCAGGGCAAGGTGTTCCGACGATTGGTTCAAGCCCAGATGTCGAAAAAGGGCACAGGCGAATAACTGCAACTAAGATGCAAGAACTGTATAGTCAGTCTAGTGTGGTTTCGTCAGTCGAAAACAGAATAAATAGACACATCTATTCACCTTTTTCATTCTAAAAAGAGCAGATGACAAATACAGCGCATTTCATACGGCGCAGAGCGGAAGGTTGAGCTCCTACTCTTACACTAAAAATGCTACGGGGGATTTTTGTGAAATGGTTGAAACGTTCTAGCGAGTGAATGTGCGTTAGGGCTGCCCTCCCGGGTCATCCTCTGGTTGTGATGATGACGGGGACATATACATATCACTGGAGCATATGACAGTTTAGAGACGGATTCTTGCTTCCTTTGAGACCAACTCAATTAGATAAGAGATGAGACCCTATTTGGCTATGACAACATATACTCGTATCTGTATCCCACCATATCGACGACCTTCTGTTCGGTCTTCTGTAAGCAAGACAATTTGATTATTAATAAGCAAATCTCCGTTTGCTTTCCACTTTGAATCGCTTCAAATGCCACATTTCCCAATTATCTTGTCTCAAATAGTCTGTCTGCTTAGTCGCCTAGTAATTCTATATCTGGTAAAATGCATCGTGCAATATTCATGGCGAGTATAGCTACCCACGCATTAATTTGCTCAATGGTAATCAGTTTTCTGATTCTTTGCATATACAACAATAACATCAAAGTACACGACGAGAATATACACCTGTTAAACACAGAAACAGATGATAAATACGCACAAAAAAGATTTTATTTCTAGTAAAAGCACTTACGTACATCGTATTTAGACGACATTGCTCCTATATCTTGCCTCCTTCACACTTCTCGTTTGTTAAGCTTGCGGCAGTTAAATTTCTTACAATATATTTAGTTGCTTAAATTAGGATAACTAAGTTATCGCTATGCACTGTCGCTAACAACAAAGCAAGTACAAACATATTTTACTGTGGTCTGTGGTGGTGTAGGAATCTACAAAAGGCGCTTCTTGCCCCTTGACCTTTATCATAGGCCTATTCTCGATAATTCTGCTCACGTCAAAAACGCCATTGACAATTGACCGTGGAGAACTTTCCACATAAAGCTAGCCAATAAAGGGCCGCCTTTTAGGTTGAGCGACTTACCGAGGAGCACCATTCTTGTTACATTTGCGGAAAACATATCATTACAATAAAGACCCTTACTCTAAGAAGTGAGCTTGCCTCGAATGTCCTATGGATTGAAAAGTGAACTAGACTTGGCGCTAGTTAAGGTCAAAGCCATTCTGCTCGATGGACGCAAGAAGTTCCAGCAAGCTGAAAGACAATAGATTGCATATCGCAGTGGTGGACAGGGCTTGACGAGGACTTTTCAGGATCGCCTGACAGCAACGACGACTGAAGTGCATCTGTGTTCTTCAATCCGATTATCGTAGTATTTAGGTGCCCCACTAGCGCCTGTCGTAGCTAAAGCGGACTGTCCGTCTCAGAGCCGGGTCATTACTGCACACAGCGATCTCAATAGGACACTTGATTTTTTCCAAGAAGTCCTTTGGAAGAGCAAAGAAACGGAGAGCTTGCATCAGTCCAGCTTTGTGGGAGATTGCGTGAAATGGTCACTTAGGATGTTGTCCGTGGCTCCGATTAAACAAGACGACGATCTACATTAGATATGCTATTTATCCCGCTGACATTCGGCCTTGTTGGTAAGACGCAGCTTTCTGCCGTTTAGAGTACTTCGTAGAGCCGATATGTGTTTCGAACGACAACTTTCGATCCTACAGTTATTTGTTTACCGGCAAGATGTAGCTTCGCCATGGCTCAAAAGGCGTTTTAAGCCCCACGTGCCAGGTAGCGGTTATAATCGGACTGAGGACTGTGCCTCATTGGGCGGGTCGCCAATAATAGAAGAGCCTATGCGACACCAATGCATGAAGGGGCAACGTCGATGACTTTTTGTACTGGTAGACAGCAGCGTAGACACGTTCCGGGGGTGACGAAATGAAATACAGTATACCAACTTACACCATCCCTAATTGTATAATCGCATATGCTAGCCTTATCCGCGCCGGAGGCGGTGTCAAACGTATCTAATCTAGCTTTCCTTTCGTTTACCCTATGCTTAGCTATAATCGAACAAGAGCCAGAGCTATTGCTTGTATTCGGTCTACGGTGAAAATATCAAACGATGTTAAAGAAAGCGTCGATATGCCGTGTAATTAGCAAACCATGCCTATATAAGCATTGCAGCAAGGTTGCAGCTTCCATTTTGGCTGAATCCGGCGGCACAAAATTACCGTGTGGAATATTGCGGTTGACAAACTTTACTATTGTCACTCCATGTTAATAAGCTATGCCTGTATGCCGTTGCATTACAGTACGCGGCTACACACGGTTTAACACCGGAAGGTCCGGCGACACAATACGTGTTCTGGGACGCATCAACGCAGACCTGGGCCAGCAGGCCCGACGCGTCCATGATGTCGCCGTGGACGTCGGCCACGCCGTCCTATTCGAACATCGTGCAGGATCTGCCCACTTCGCCGCAGCGTCCAGTAGTAGACTACCGAACAGCGGACGAAGACACACCATACTACATCACCGAGGCGTCGACCGAGGTTATTGAGATTGGAGATCTACACACTAGGTCGATGCGGCTGCCATGGGTGGTGCCAGTAGGCACAACGGAAGCATATGCGGCGTATGAAGGCACAATAACAATCGCTTTCACAGAAGAGCCGCTGGAGATGACAACGGAGTCGTCATTCTCAGCTTGGACTGAGCCGCACGAGATCTCGTCGACTGCGTCTGCACAACTTGAGTGGGCTACCACAGATGGAGACGTTCAACTGCCCCCAGTAGATATCGAGATAGCAGTCACTGAAAACTTGGCGACTTGGAAAGACACTGGCAGCACAGAAAGTGCTGACCTTCTCAACGAGCTGCTAGTTGAGGAGGTGACAACGGCTAGCCCCGCAAGCCCGCTGACTGAGCTTGTTCACGCTGAAGACATTCATATCGTTACGGAGGGCACTTCGCCGGAGGGAGCTGAAGTCGTCTTTACAGTGGAACGCATCCATGATGCGACGGACATCGGTGCACCGCCCATGGGAGGGGGAGTCCAACAACCAGAAATAAGACCTTTTCCCGAACTTCAAACAGAGGCATCACTATATCCAGGACCTAGAGTTCCAGAGGCTGTAGGCGAAGCGGAGTTACTTGATCATCGCAACATGCCACTTCCAATTTCCGTCGCCGACGACTATGATCTAAGAGACATTCGTGTGCCAGTGACGCCCCTTCTTGACGTAGGCAGGACACACACCGTTCCTACCGTCTCATCCAGGGCGATTGTAGGAAGTCACCCGTCACCTGGCCACCCCGTTGGTTTAGACGAAAGCCACGAAGTTTCTCCAACAACTGAACTGGACGTGACTCGTATGCCAGAAGAGGTGAGCTTTGAGATTGCCTATACACCTTATGCAGACACAACGGACAGTAGTAGTACTACGATAGAAGTAGGAGAGAGGTTTCCCTATTCAACTACAGTGGCTTCGGTGGAAGTAGATAGCGTTTCTGAAGCAATGATGGATACTCGCTGGGCCGAACTGACGACTCCCGTTAGCACTGAAGTACAATGGCTATCGACTGAACTCTACAGTGACGACTGGTCACGCCCGACAGAAACAGCGGCAAGCGAGCCACCCTTTACAAGTATACCTACTTCAACTAGAGCTGTCACCGAGACTACAGACACTCTACTTGTAGATGAAACGCACAAGAACGGAAGCGCGCCGTCTTCAAGTGTGGCTACCACTGACTATATAGGTCCCGTGCCAGATTTAGTCGATTTTCATATCGAAGGTGCAGAATATGAGCCAGATTTAGGTGAAGTACAAGCCAGCGCTGCTCCAACTACGGAAGTACGCATCGCTAGTACACTCGAGCAACGGTCTTCTCCAGGTGAAACGGGCCCAACACGCATACCGCATTCACAGTATACGGTGTTACAGCCGGTACAGCCAGTAATGGCAACATCTCCAGAGTCACCTGGCAGCGTTCCGCTGATTCGGATGAGAAGTAGCAACAATGCATCCGAGATACCGCCGTTTGATAGCGATTTGGCGGCTACGGAGAGCGCGTACCCTGCTGGCTGGACGGAGATAGCCGAGGTACTTCCTGAACAAACTCGAACGGAAACAGATCACACTCATCAGCCTAGTACTCTCGGTGAGACGGTACCGAAAGTTGAAATAGTCACTACCGCTGCGGTCACTGGACCAATAGATAGGACATTCGAACTAATGGAGCAGGCTGCTTCTACGACATATAGCCCACATGTTGACGCGTACACCAGTCCCACCGTGAGGTATGAGCCTAATGTCGAACTCACCCAGTCCGGTGAGGTACCCGAGGTTTTCGACGCTCGATATAGCCTACCAACTGTAGTAGAAGTGCGTCTGGACGACTCGACACTTGCTTCCACGCTTGCTAGCATCGTAACAACCGGAGTGAGCCCGGAGATGCACCCAAGCGAAACAGATTTCGTCGTGTTACGAACAACCAGCGTGCCGACGGCGGAAGCGTCTCCCCAGACCAATATCGAGCCGCTAACAGGTGAGTCATTTGTTGCTAGCCCCATAGACATAGCGCCCTCTACCGGCGTCCCTCCGCAGGATGAACATCTTCTGCCAAATAGGACACACACGTTAGAGCGAGTCGTTGGCAGGTCTGCAGTACGGCCATCTGTAGGTCCACTTCAACCGGCCCAAGTTGTGCCTGAGCCCACAACATCGCCGGCAACATCGGCATTCGAAGATCATGTGTATGACCACACAGAAGCATGGCCACCGTCTGGCGAGTGGACGGAGCCGCCTGTATTAGGATTCGACACCGATCAAATGCAACCTCACCTTGAGGGCGCCTGGCCTAGCCCAGCAAGTCCTAACTATAAAGAAACGGATAAAGAAGTGCAAACTTTGTTCCTGGAAGAGGAAACGACCACGGAAACGCCCATAAGCTCAGAGGGTTTTTCGTACGAAGCGGTGACCGCGGCGACAACAAACGCCCCGTTTCCTGCTGCAGAGAATGGCAGCGAGATGCCAGAGACACGCCTCTCGACGGGCGCGGCATTCGTTGAGACGACTCATTCCGAGCCGGTGCGTACTGAGACACCGATACGCTCTTCAACTAGAACGATCTTTGGAGAGAAAAATCAATTCGAATTTCAAACGGAGACGCCAACAACTAGCCCTACTGCAATAGGTGGAAGTGAGCTTGTAACTAGATCTGGTCTGCTACCAGAAACAACTCCATCTAGCCAACCGCATATAGTTGGGCTGCACGTCTCAGAGGGATGGTCGTCTGAGGCCTCGCCCTACACCGAGTCGCCAGTCACTGTAGTCGGCAGTAGGCGACTCCATCTGCCACCGTCACAGCTGTTGTACGAGGATTTCCTCCCGATCGCAGAAGTCGCGGGCGTGCCATCGACGGTGCGGCCTGTCGTCGTCGAAGTCAGTGGGCTAGATGGGATCAGTACAAGCAGGCCTATGCCGACTCCCGACGTCCGAGTGGTGGAGCATGATTTTTACTCTGACCTCTACGGTACGACCGCATCGCCTGCGCCGACGCCTCTGACGAGGGAAGTCACTACAGAAGCATATATGGCGTTTTCCGTTAGCCACCATATTGGGTCGACACTTACCCCGGCCGGCCGGTATGCCATCGTGGATAATATTACCGAAATGCTTGCCGCTCTCCACCCCCGTGTTGTGAATCTACCGGAAGTCGCAGACGAGCGTCTTTTGACGCCCTCGGAAAGTGCTACGAGGTCTACGGAGGACGAAGTGCAAACTTCGTTTGCAGAAGAGGATGCGACAACGCAAACGCCGTTAAGCTCAGAAGGTTTCTTGTACGAATTGGAAATGGCAACAACAACAACAACAAACGCCCTGCTATCTGCTGCGGAGAATGGCAGTGAGATGCCAGAGCCACGCCTCTCAACGGGCACGGCATTTGTCCAGACTGTTCACCCCGAGCTGCGTACTGAGACACCAGTACGTTTCACCCCAACGAGCACGATCTTTGAAGACAAAAATCAATTCGAACTTCAAACGGAGCCGCCGACAGCTAGCCTGACTTCATCAAGCCGCAGTGAGCTAGTAACTAGTTCTGGTCTTCTACAAGGCACGACTTCGACTAGCCAACCGTATATAGTTGGATTGCACGTCTCAGAGCAACCGTCATCAGAGGAGGCCTCGTTTTCTGCCGAGCCGCCAGTAACTGTGGTTGAAGGTAGGCGACTCCATCTGCCACCGTCACAGCCGTTGTACGAAGACTTCTTCCCAACCGCAGAGATCGAGAGCGTGCAGACTATTCGGCCTGCCTTCGATGACGCCAGTAGGCCAGATGAGGTCAGTACAAGCAGGCCTCCTACATCGACTCCTGACGACGGAGTGGTCGAGCATGATTTTTACGCTGACCTGTACGACACGACTGCATTGCCTGAGTCGCCACCACTGGTGACGGAAGACACCACAGAAAAACAATCGAGGCTCACAGTTACCCACCAGATCGGGTCGACACTCACCCCGCCCGGCCGGTATGCCATCGTAGATAATGTTACCGAATTGCTTGCCGCTCTCCGCCCTCGTGTTGTGAACCTACCGGGAGACGCTGGCGAGCTGCTCTTGACGCCTTCGACAAATGCTACGAGATCAACGGAGGAAGAAGCGCAGACTTTGTTTGCAGAAGAGGAAACGACGACGGAAACACCGCTACACCCCGAAGGTTTCTCGTACGAATTGGCGATCGCCACAACCACAAGCGTTCCCCCGCTATCCCCTGCAGAGAATGGCAGTGAGATACCAGAGACAACAGGCCTGTCCACGGACGCGGTATTTATCGATACGACGATTCATGCCGCCGAGCCGGTGCGTACCGAGACACCGACACGCTCGCCAACGAGCACGACCTTTGAGGAGAGCGATCAATTCGAACCTCAAACTGAGGCCTTGCCCTACGCCGAGCCGACAGCCGCTGTAGTTGAGGGCAGGCGACTCCATCTGCCACCATCACAACCTCTGTACGAAGACGGCCTTCAGACCGCAGACGTCGAGAGCGTACAGACCGTTCGGCCTACCGTCGGCGTCGTCGACGTTTTGAGGCCAGACGGGATCACTACGAGTTGGTCTACACCGCGTCCCGACCTTGAAGTGGCAGAACAAGGTTTGTACTCTGACCTGTACGGTACGACTGCAGCGCCTGAGCCGCTACCGCTGACGAGGGACGTCACCACAGAAGCACATACAGCGTTTACAGCTACCCACCACCATATCGGGTCAATCTTATTCCCGCCCGGCCGATATTCCATCGTGGACAATGTGACAGAAATGCTTGCGGGTCTACACTCCGGTGTCGTGAGTCCGCCAGGAATCGCAACCGAGCTTCTACTCTTGACACGCTCGGCAAACGCCACGAGGACTAATGAGACTCAGCCTGTAGGCTCCCGACAGGACACTACGCCGGCTAGCATCGAACCAATTACGCAGGACGAAGGCCACCTTCTACCTGTGACGTCGACTAGCGAAGTAATCTCATCACCAAGTACAATGGTATGTACCTGTTCCCCTTTACGATTTTCGGTTTCCTATATTTTCAAACGTACCTAACGTTGCACTGGCAGGACACGAGTTTTCTTGGCCAACTCAATTTAGACGCAATAGAAGGTTGTTGCTCGTATTATATTTCGTGAAGTGCCCTTTCTATATAATTATTTAGCTGAGTGAGTACCCACGCATAATGAAGCTGAGCTATTA
This sequence comes from Dermanyssus gallinae, assembly GCA_003439945.1. NCBI lineage: Eukaryota > Metazoa > Arthropoda > Arachnida > Mesostigmata > Dermanyssidae > Dermanyssus > Dermanyssus gallinae. The sequence continues at coordinate 229,608 of QVRM01003324.1, forward strand.
ATGGATCCGATGAAAGCGTAACGACATTTTAGCTGTTTGAATATGAACAGTATACATACGATGTTATCAATCAATCAATTTCATTTATTCACCTTTGTAGGTAGCAGTCAAATACTTAGTCAAAAAATGCATGTACATATACAAGATTAACAACACAAGACTAGAGTTATTTTAGGAATGAAACCACACGATGCTATAGATTACGGCAACAGTTACTCTCAGAGACAAGACAAAAATGTGTTTTTGTCTGCGTGTAAATTGGAGCTAGATGGAACGAGCGCCTGGTGTCTCGGAGCAGATGGTGCCTACACCGAGATATCCACACGACTTAGAAGCTTCAACACTTGGCAGCCTTGAAGCTCGGCGTCAGCGATTTAGTGGGGGTCCCACCCAGACGCCCCATGTAACATCGCGTTTGACAGAGCCTACTTTGACGACTATTACGGGTAAGTTCCAAACCATATATATATATATATATATATATATATAAAGTGAGAGAGAGAGAGAAAGATAGAGATGTATTGACGTAACTTTTAGGTTTTGGCGCATTGAGGTGTTTCATATGCTCGACTTGTTTAAAAGGCTTTGAGGCACAATATATATATCTCTAACAAATTGGTTACGTCTCATCCCAAATATAGCCCTCAGGGCATCGTTTTGCATTACCTGAGCTCGATGCAGAACGTGATCATAACCACCTCCCCTCAAGAGAATGCCGTACGTGAGTACCGGCACAAACAGCGTTTTGTAGATCAAAATCAGACTATCCAACGGAAATCCTATAAGACGCAAACGGCGCAAGGCCGATATAACTGCTTAACCTTTGGGTGTGATATGATCAATATGAGCGCGCCAACTTAAACCTTCATGTAAGGTGACGTCCAAAATTTATGAGTTGACGAAAACATCAGACCGAAATCTGAAGAAAGCAGATCAAGATTATATATATATATATATATATATATATATATATATATACATATATATATATATATATATATATATATATAAAAATATATATATATATATATATATTTATTTATATATCTTAATGGATTAGTCAGAGAGTTCTGCTAATTAGCATTAAGCTCCGCTCTATTCAGCAAATCCTGGCGGAAGCGAGCGCCTATTGTCAAGAAGAGTCGTCTGCTGTGGTAGTAGTCTGTGCTTTTGCAAATAATTTCCTACCAGACGTATTCAATGGATTATCGCTTTTTATAACAAAAAGAGAAGAAAATTTACACCATCAAAAGCCCACTTTACTAAAAGTAACTTCATCTAGTTAACTCAGTATGCTGTACTGGTACAATAAGATAGCAAACCTTTAATTAAGTTAAAATTAAACTGTAAATATATGTATACCTCAAGTAATTGTCTTGATGTGGCCTCAATGTTTGCAGCCATTGATATAAATAGCTGTAGTAACAGTTAGAGTAGTCCGTGCCATTTGTACCGAGTAAAGATTTCTTGAATTTGAAAAGTAAACGTTTTTATTTCAATTGTTGTTTGCAGACAATATTGATAGTACTACCTCAACTGTGTCTGGCGCGATATCCCATCGGTGGGAAGCAATCGAGGAAAACCCTGAGTACGCAACAACGGAGGTCGCGAGAACAATCACATCAGCAGCAACAATAATAGCAATGCCGCACGACGAGGGCTCACGTGCTCCGGCAATAGAGCCGGCGCTGAGTCACGATAATCGCCTTGAGGTAGACGCGTAAATCAATGCGCTCAATCATGTACATTCGTATATATGAGGCGTGTTGAAATGAAGAGATACAAACGGTAGTATGGGTATAATTGAAGAAGTTTCCCCAAAGGTAATCACCAGAGATCCGAGCACAACTGTCTTACTCTTTCACGAGCCGAAGGATTCGCTGTTTCCAGAATTTCTATGGCTGTAACAAGAGTGTCCCTCAGTCCGAGTTGAAGCGTCCCTCTTTGAGACGTTTTTTAGTGAGTGAAACTGTTGGGAGTTCGGGGTAGCAAAGTTCAAAGTGTACAGTTCGGGCTGTAGAGCGGCTGCCCAAGCTGCCTCCTTGAACTTGGCCAGTACACTCTGTGTGACGCTGGAGACGTGTAGAGGAGCGTGAGAACAGAATCACTTCCTCAGTTAGCAGCCCAGGCCGTTTGCTCTTGATGGACTCGCGTAGGCTACAGAGTGTCTTATAGTACACGCTACGATTAAAGGTTTTAGCGTGCTCGAGAAATTTTATAAGTATCGAATCTCAAACGTCAAAAAATACAGCGAGCATTACCTAGTCACGCATGCAGTTCCTTTTGCGGGTCGCTGAAGTCCTTCGGAACCCGCTCCGCGCACCCCTTCCGGTAACTCAACCTGTCGTGCACAATTTTCCACACTGTTCCACTCATGGCCACTATTATCACTGCCAACATTCGCACTGTGATACGCCAATCAATTCTCATCGGGTCGCTCACCTTGTCGGTAAGATCGGTTGCGTCTACAGTGTTTGCCTGGTCTGGTATCGGGCTATCATTTAAATATTCCCGGCTTTCACAAAATCACATGGGCACTTTACTTTCTCACAGACTTGTCAAACACACAGTCTCCCTCGTCTACAGCCACCGTTCGGCGATGAATATCGGCCGGTTGAAAACCTTCCGCAGAAAGAAATCTGATAACACGCCGCTGCTCCTCAATCGTCAAATTTGACAATGAGAACAACATGATTTCCTCACATACACTGCCGCGTCAATCGGACGGGTCGCTCAATTGCTTGATTCGCCCCTCCGTCATACGGATGCGCTCAATCACGCCTGTCTTTCCGTTCAGCGGGTTACGGCCCTTAGCCTAAATAGCGCTGATTTCTTTGACTATTTGATCTGACAGCAATAATTGTCCTAATAATTACGCTTTTTAGGTTAACAAGGTGCGGTGTTTGATCAGTGAGACAAGTAGCTAAAGTGGGTCCCGAGAAGTCTCAGTGAATCGCAAAACGAACTGCGTATGGGGCTAGCACTGCAACAGTTGTTCAGATATCTAGCATGCAACGGAAGCATGTGTCATAAGCTCTTCTTAAATATTCAAATGAGCCTTAGCTCGGATGATGAATTGAAGAATACATTGAAGAATATATATATATATATATAATAAAATTTCTAAATGCACATTTCAGGATATCGTGGCTACACGAGCCACCACTATAGGTGCGCCCCCTACACACATGGTGGTGCAAACAGAAGAAACCGTCCTAGATGTCCGTCCAGCACCCCACAACGAGAGCGCCGCACTACCCGTTGTCAACGTGACCACGAGGCAGCCCGTGTTGTCATCGATGCCGTTCACATCAAGCACTACTCTGGGCACGGTAGTGATTGGATCAACGCCCCGACGTGATATGAGTCGGCCGTCAGGTCGACGCGCCGGACTTGAGCCGGCAAACCTGACAACCACCACCACGACGACGACGACGACCAGCGAAGGACCAAGCGCGCTGTCGGCGGAGGAGAGCATCGACTACGACGTGGAGTGGGATGGTGGCGACGAGAGCGAAGAATACGAACATCAGGAGCAAGGAATGTTAGAAGACGAGGAGGCAAAGGAAAAGGCCAAACACGTGGACCAGGTCGAACTCGACGGGTCAACAAGGTCCCGCCGTCGGGGTGGCGCCAACGCGGGCTCGAAGATCGTCATCGAGCAGTCGGTGCGTCTGCCGACCGTCAAGACGTACGACGTTATAATTCCGCCTGTACAGAGCGTCGTCGCGGTCAACGGCCGGGAGAGCGGCGTGGGCGGCGGTGACGGAAGCGGCGGCGGCGGCAATGCGGGCGTCGGTGGTAACGATACGACGAGTGTGGACTTGACCGATACTGGCCTGGGTTCCTCCAGCAGCCCGAGCTCGCCGATCGCGCCCGAACGATGGCAGCTGATGCGTGACCTCATACTCGGCCATCTCGACGAGATCGACACGTACGTTCAGACGCGCGAAGCCAAGATGAGATTGGACACGTCACGCTTTGCGGCCCATATGCTGCGCCGGCATATGGCCAACCTGTCAAGCAACGCGGCGGCGTCGGAGATCGTGCCGCTGTTCCGTCGTGACGACGCGAGTGGGGATGGTGACGTCGGCGAGCGCGCTCGTTCTCTGGCACGCCAATTCCTGGACAGCTACGCCAATCTGTCGAGTACGGTGAGTGGGCTACGGTCGTCGGCGTTGGCGTCGAGCAGCGCCGAACTCGCAGGCGGGCTCGTCGCGAGTGCCCGCCAGGCGACACGCCTGGCACGCGTTCTCATCACGGGTCTGGCGGCCGCGTCCGACTCGGGTCACGCGACTCTGCGCGGCGAAGAAGGGCACGACGGTGGAAGCGCCACGGCAAGCAGCAGCAGCAGCGGCAGCAGTAGCAGCGAAAACGGCAACATGAATGAGGATGCCCGTCGAGCTGCCGAACGTGCTCTGTACTCTGTGCGCATGATTCTGCTCGAAGTGATCAACAGTCAGAGGACGTCAGCTGACGAGCCCGCACTGGCGAGTGGAGCTCGGGCAAGTCTGCTCAGCTGGGAGTGGCTGCTCGGGCGGGCGTCACAGCATCGTTTCGTGTTTTCGCGTCTCTACCGCTCCAAGCCACGCGACCTTCGAGTATTCGAGTTGGCCAACGATCCATCGTCGTCATCATTTTCGCCGTTGGCGATCGCTATCCGAGATGGAACCACCACGGCGCCTCGAGACGGGACAACAGGCTAACCACCGTACGCTGGTAGCGAAACTCGCGTTAGAGAGACGACAATATCGGAATTGCAGCATAATGACCCCCCCCCCCCCTGAAATTAGTCAACCACTAGGTTTAGGGTCACTGCTACAAATCAGTTACAGTACTAGTAGTATTAATAATAATAATAATGACACAAACAAACTTTTATTTGAGCTAAAGTAAATGGAACTGTTTATAAATCTGCAAAATCGACGTATGGTTTTTTGAGGGCGGTGAGGGTTCAAAGAAGGGCTACAGCAATTGCAACCTGGTATATATATCTTAAGCGGCACCTAGAGGCAAACATACCAAAAGCAATAAACATGATTACATATATCCTACTTATTCATTGTTACTCACGGCTGGCCTTTGTTAAGGAAATAAATGACAAGTACATTTTTCTAGTATTCGTTAGTGTGACAAATCTTCTATTTCATCGTACCGGCAAACTGGGGCGCATGATTGTCTCGCATAATGGTTAAATCTACGGCAGAGGAGAGTCAACACAATAAAGTGTTCAACCACTCAAACTGTCAATTGAAGCCACTAGGTTAAATATATATATATATATATATATATATATATATATATATATATATATATATATATATATATATTTAAATTAGGTCTCCTGATAAAATGCATAGCTGGTCAGTTAGACGCCATTGCAATAATTGCCATTTATCTCTAGCAGATGCTTACATTTTGAGCGGGATCGAAATACGCGCGGAAAGCCCAACGAACATTGCCGAATTTGACAGAAATTACATGAATAATCAACAAACCTGCACACACGTTTCGTCATGACAGAAAATTCGCGTATCCAATTTAACAGCAGCATCAGAATGTCTTTATGGTCAAGTCATAAGTAAACTTATCAAATAAGTTAGTTAGTGACAAAAAGTAAATGAAAGAAAACCTGTGAATAACAATCAAACAAGTAAAACTTGAAATAAGGATTCAGCAAAAACTGCTTTTAAAAGTTTTGAGTTAAGAACGTGAGGAGATCAAGTTCGTCTAACATTTGCCTATGCTTCTATAAAAAGACATTCCTCAGAACGTGAATTTGAAACTACTATTGCATGTTAAATTTAGGTCAAATTCTTGATGGTGCAAATAAGGAGACTCTTAATAAAAAAAAAGTCAAACAGGCTTAACGTCAAGGCGCTCCTGAAAGGTTTTTTTATCTGAAACGAAATCGTTATCCATGACTTTACATCGTAATACCGTGAATTACATCCCACATATCTTTTGTACCAACACTAGTCATGAACCGTTTTAAGCAGTTGTTTGTATATTCAAAGGAAGAAGATCCTCATTATGACTAGTAACCCAAGGCAGCAGAATAAGACGTTAGGTAAAGCCCGTGTTTTTTCAAGTTTGAATCAAAACGAAGTTTGACCTCAGCGCAGATGGCCGCTTGCAATGGCCCCGAACTATTCCCGATTATAGGGTCAAAATGTTTTTTTTGCGCCTTGCGCTGACGCCTAGCCGTCACAGATAAGATAACACTTCAAGCACAAATGTACCAATGATAAATGTATTTATTTGCACACACAATCGTATTACAGTTGTATTTTGAGTTCGTACACAAGTTCACTCTGTGGTGAAACCCTATTGCGTAACCACTGTTATGCAGTTCGTAGGCAATAACCTTTGGCCAAATAAACGCACTGGCTCTCGCTGGCCTTCCTAAGTACGTTCTATGTCGTTAATGTGAGGGAACTCTTGCCAACCCGCGAAAGACACCGCGTATTGGAAGGATCTGCGTTTCTGACGCTGCTGGGCGCGTCTAAGTGGGCACATTGCATCGATTCTCATGCGGTGCCACAGCAAGGCACTCTACAGGGAATTATAATATTAGTTAACATTATTATTTATTGTTTATTGGCCTTTTACGTTCCAACTGAGTGAAGGTTCTGCCCAGTTCGATTGCACATCATTTCGCCTACCGACCATACATCTTGAGGTGCATCATCCTGTTTTCGTGTCCAACATTGTCACATGGCGATGTTTCTCCATCTATATATATATATATATATATATATATATATATATATATATATATATATAGATATAGATATATCTCACTAGCAAGGCACAATTTAACTAAAATTGTTGACCATAGTTGCTGTTTTGTCCCACGCACTAACCCATACGACGACATTGTGTTGCGAACTGAAGCTTCCGTCGGGACGTCTATTTACATAGGTTATGAGGACAAATGAGGTATTGACATCATGAAAATATTGTAAAAAGGGTTTTTGAGCATTTGTGTTCTACACCCAATGATGAGGATGATCGTCTACAGAAAATCACGCCCACATTTTTGTCAGATACTGATTTGTATATACTCGTAAAAAATGCTAGCTGCAATCCTTCTGAAGGAGTGGGAAACAATCCGGGTTTAGTGAGTTTGTGAGTCCTGCACTAGTCACTGATAGCTGCCAGTAACGAAACATCCAAAAGAAAACGTGCAAACGGGCTGTGATAAATGCTGAGGCTATGCGAGGAAGGTTCGAAGCATTGACTTAATTAATAGTATAAGCTATTAATGATAAATGAATGCTAATAACAAAAAGCAATATATTTTTAAATCTAAATTAGTTTCATGCTTTAGACTATAACAGTTTCAATAGATTGTCCAGTAATGTTCTACAAAAACTACATAATATAAAACTTTAGATCAATCTGCATGCAAATGCAGTAGTTGCTCACTATATATATCAGCGGTGATATATGTATATATATATATATATATATATATATATATATATATATATATATATATATATATATATATATATATATATATATATATATATCGCCATGGTCCGATTGCACGTTATCTCGTTGAACAGCCATTCATCTTGAGATGCATCTCTACTCATCTAAACCTGGTTCTTACTGTTCGTTGTTTCATTATATATACACATGTATCAATTTGCCTAACATACCCCTGTTTACACATAGGGCTATTAAGGCGAAAGCAGAGCGTGTTTCAATATATTGTAGCACACCTTATGAAACTGGAGATGAGTTGAAAGACAGTTAAATAAACAAAAATTACCATATTGTCGTTTTACTTGCCGGCCAGAACGTTCGGGTTGATCAATATTGAAATCGGATAATTGCAAGTTTAAATTGCCAATATATATGTATATATATATATATATATATATATATATATATATATATATATATATATATATATGATATATATATATATATATATATATATATATATATATATATATATATATTTATTTATATATATTCCCCGAGGCTCACAACGTTATTGTTTGCGACTTGCGACAAAACAATGCGGACTTTGTGCTATTTACGTAGACGGAGTTTGCAGAATTTGAGAGAGTGGAGAGTGCCGTCGAATCTGTCCGCCGAAGGTACCGTTCGGCTCAGGGCTCGTGTACGAACAGCATGTCGTCATTAAGCTTCGAAGCGGGAATAATCGTCGTGTTAAGCGAGACATTTTTGGCTCGCAGCGATGAGTAGCTGTTATCGAACTGAAGCAAATAGCGGCCGGGCAGCGCGCAGCGCACGCAGAGCACAACGGGTCCCTGTATAACATGACCCCGAGGAATCGAGACAGCGAAGAGACATTAGATCCGAAACGAACAAGAATAACATTTAAATGTACATCATTATTAAAGCACAATTATTATTATTATTATTATTATTATTATTATTATTATTATTATTATTATTATTATTATTATTATTATTATTATTATTAATATTGCGTTACTAAAACAAGATTAAAATAACTACATCGCAGCTGTCTGCCTAGAGCAGCGGCAGCACAGACGACAGTAAAGATTACCACTAGATAAACAGAAAGTCTTCGATAGTCTGTCTGTACAGTCGTGCTGAGATGCTGTCGTACCAAAGTGTGTACCCCCTGTGGGCAGTACAAAATTACAACTAGTCATGAAATGGTTAAACTTTCCTACACTTTGGTGCTTCTAGACGCCTACACGTGAAGTTTTTACTTTTTTTTCATACTTTTTTTTCATCAGACCCGGGCGATAGCCTTTTCTGCGAAATGCCTTTAATTGTTACAGTTGTTGAGAGTGTGTAATTATAATAAATTTAGGCTCAATGATGAGTTAATGAATTTATATATATATATATATACATGTTTTTAATTAACGGCGTACTTACATGGTGAGAATTGTAACGCTTGCTTGGTAGAATCACTTCGTTCTCCTCTGAAATATTAACAATTAACAAAACAATTGAGACTTCCGCGCTTTTTAGACAACACGGTAACCAATAAAAAAAAGCACATTTACGTCTATTTCATTCAAGTATTCAAGTACAGCAAAACCACAACGTCTATCTCGTTATGTGAATGTACGCAGTGACGCGAAGAGTAATACCCAGTACAAGGTATTGGTAAATTTGAACAAATTATGTCTATTTGGGGAGCAAAACATCGCGATTCGAAATTATCATTCATGCGAGGAACACCCCTCGCATGAACTACAAGAACAACTAAAGGCTAATTGCGAGGACCACTTGGCCTGCGAATTTCGTTGCACACCACAGAGACACATAGGAGAAAACGGAGTACATTGCACGGACGATTGGTAACTACCTTTTCCAGGCGTATAGCGCAACAGAGCGAAGGCAATGTCATGGCACTCCGATTCAAACTCGACGTGGAGACCGGCACCAATTTCGGAGACCTCCATAGGGACAACAGACTGGGACCTTCTGCCAACGGTCACCTAAAACACAAACGCATTCAAATAGGTGTTTTTTTTTATTTTGCATAATAACAAAAGTTGCTTTAAAGCACAAACAGTAAACTAGAAGCATGCTAGGGCTTTAGATAATATAATAAATAGTAATATATAATCAAATAATAGAATATATTCAGTAGACTGCCAAATTAGATACAAACATACTAAAGTCTATTTCATTCGAAGGTGAGCCTTTATCGACTTTAACAAGTTTCACAGCAGCAATTTGCTGTCAAAGGAGCGTGTGCATTTCTCACTCACCTGGTGCATGCGATCTTCCTCTGGGATTAATTTCTGCAGTTCACGTACAATCTGGAATCGAACACAATTTAATTTGTTTAGAAAGTACAAGCTTTAGTTACATAAATTAGACGGTGACCTCTCTTAATAGCTTGAGGGCTTCTTCGCGATGCGGCTTTATCGATTACTGCTGCTAAGTGCAAGGAGCTATTATTAATCACAATTCTTGTGTTTCGCTAGATGTAAGATCTTCTGTTTTTATCACAAGAAGAACTGCGAATAATCAATCCACTGCGCGCAAATGCGAAGGTGCAGGATATTGGTAACTTTTTTGGTTAGTAATTTTAATTCTAGTCGCAGACCGGACGTGTCGAGATATCTGGGGTTTCCCTAACAGTTCTTTGTGGCAGCACGACCGCTAACTCTCAGCGACATAGTCTTTCATCTATTCTCCATAAGATAGCTCAAAGATAATTTAATTAACACCAGCAGAGATCGAACCGGCGACACCCCGCTTGATGACAAACATGACTAGCACACTAGCCTCCTGGACCACCTTAGGCTAGATAGGCTTTATCTAGTTAGATCATTATAGTGACAACAGACTGATAAGTGTTTTATTTTTTAGCCTTTTTTGACGCACCCTGCACTTTACTCAAATTGCTACACTATACAAGGAAGAGTCTCCTTCGATCGATTATATTGCACGTATATCCACACACGTTATTTTTCTTGACGTTCGGCGTTTGCCTTTAAACTACTTGTGCGATACAACCTTTATCTAATCGCCTCCTTCTAAACGTACCTCGCTGTTTAGTTTTCGAACGTAGACGATTTCATGCTCACAGTCCGGATCGCTGTTAGGACCTACGCGGTTGCCACCGTACCGAACTGGTAGGTTGCTGGGCTCGACAATTTCCAGCAGGGCGGGCTTCCACTCAGCTGGGTCTGTGACGTTTCCAGAACACCGGCAAAGCAAATGAAAAAGGTTATTGCGGTACCAATGAGCGACGATAAGTTAAGCTGAGACGGACCTGACCCCGACGAAGACGTCATTGACAGCAACGGAGGCTGGCCGCAAAATAACTTTGAATCGATATTACTTGCGTTCACTGACTCAACCAACGCACCCAACGAGCTCGTCTTCTCTAAAATATCCTCTGTTTAGAGTTTTTAACATTTGTAACAACAATCTGGCTTGCGACTTAAAGAAACAGCTCCTTGATTTGCATAAGAATGGTTGCGAACGCGTGCAATATTATTAATATTGCACGCACTCCTTTCCCTTACGATTTTTTAAAGTTAATCCGTATCTACAAAACCAATTTTTCTATCGTATGCTGCTCTACATGGTAGGATTTATCAAGCGATTTTTATCACATACACCCCACCTCTCCTTACACGAGACGATGTTTGCCTTTTACTCTGCAAACATATGCAAGAATCCAAACCTGCATTGTTTTGGCGTAACATACGGTTAACTTCTATAATGACTGTTGCAGTTATTTGCGTTGTACTAAGTTTCAAAACGTTAGCTAATATATGTGTCGGTAACAGAGTCGACGGCAATATACCCGTACTGCTATTATCATGCTTTTATTTAGTTCATTCATTTAGTAACTTTTGTACGAATGTTGTTTTATGAATAAGATGATTTTTTCTTGATTCGCACGCGTTTGTTTGCGTTTCGTGGATCATGAATGCCTTGTTAGTTGTACCTACTTAATAATATTATTGATTGTCATAGCCTCCCTCACGTCTATCGTCGTCTCAGCAAAACCTACCTTTACCGTAGATTTTGACCTTCGCCAGCGTGGTGCCGTTCAGCAATGGCTTAAGAAGATTGAAGAACAGGTAGAAGATTGGAGGAGCTGTGGAAGTGTCAGGTGCAGCGTGAGAAATTGTCTATCCAATTAGATTTCTACCTATTATCACTACATACGCATAATGGAAATAGTATAATCTCGAAAAGGTTTGGCTAACGACTGCCAACAATGGGTAGCCCGCAACAAAATACCTCCCACAGAAGCTAAAGCGGATCAATGCTTTTGTGCGCATTCTTATGTCAATTAATATAAACGTAAACATAGTTGCTTGTGTTGAAGATTATGGCCATTCACTACGAGGCCTGTATATACTTTTTAGTCGACTTAGAGCAAACATAAAGAAAAATCACGATCAAGATTGGTACTTTTAGGTAGAGTTTAGGTACATTTTTAATACGTGTGTATTTTCTCGGTCTATCGGTTTCCATATATATATATATATATATATATATATATATATATATATATATATATATATATATATATATAAAGTACGACATATGTTGCTATATATGTACTGCTCATATTAAATAGACCCTTATACTGCAGCGTTATTGGAAAGGGACTCGGTATTTCATTCTAACCCTTAATTCACACAAAGCCTTCTTATGCAGCCACGTTCTAAACACTTGACGTTTGCTCGCATTCATTTATTGCTACGATGAGGTTTCAATTAGTAGTGTCACTTATGAAGCTCCAAACTTATATTACTACTGATTAGCGAGTAAAAGCTTGCCTTACCATTGATAATTATCGCGTGGGCGAGATTCTCGGGGTAGTTGGCTTCGTAGGTTCCCACCAGCTCCATGAACACCGAGATGGCTGCTCGAACAAATAATTAACACGTAAACGCATAGTCGTTATACAAATGAATATATTTATATATATATATGCTGAGTATAGAATGTTCAGCCACATATGTATTAGGTGTTACATCGAGTTATAGATTAGCAAAGTTAATTTTATCTCGAAAAGTATAAAAACAATTAGTCAAGACATTATATATATATATATATATATATATATATATATATACATAGTCACTTACCAACTGTCGAGATGTTATGCATTATATCAAATTTGTCGACGTCGAAAATGATTGTGTGAGCTTCGATGTTGCGACCGTACTGAAATAGTAGCACACCAAATAATTATTATTTTTGTTTAGTTTCGGGTTCATTCACCATGAGTTGGTAGCATATCACACCAAATTAGAGTAGGTGTGTATGTAACTCTTGAACAACTTGATACTCCCTAACTCGTGGTTCCCAAAAATAGCGCAGGCACGGAGCAATGCCACTTATTTATGAACGCCATGATGATTATTCAATAAATATGCAGGCCTTAACGCGCGTCATCCGAATAATATGCACGCGCCAACAGAAAAGCGCAATCTAAGACATTAGATTTGGAAGATCACACGTCCCGCCTTGGCCTTGAAGCCTGGCAAACCGAAAGAAAAGCCACCTTTTAATCGCCCAATCCGGTTTACACCTACGTTGCGCCACAATTTCATCGCTTTATGAACCGAAGGATTTCCTGTTACTGAAATTCCTCCGGCTGTGACAAGACCCAGACCTCCATTGTATCCTTCAGTTCGTCGTTCGAGTTGAAGCGCTTTGGAATTTGGGGGGCTGCTTTCATCTTCCATCATGCACAAGCGCCCGCGTATCCGCAAAGCAGCATATTCAAATTTCAACCGGTTTGGTTGTTACGACATTTCGTACCTTTTCATTTGAACGTATTATATATATATATATATATATATTTATAATTTTGTAAAGACAAAACGTATTCTTTGCCCTACGCATCACCTGGTATATAATTGCCAACATTGCCAAGTGGTCACGCTACTCAAAATCTGTCCGCTTCTCTCGCGTTATCTTCCCTAAAGCTCTTCTAGAAGCCTCCCTAGTTTGTTTGCCTGGTTGATTTGATAACTCCACAAAAACATCTCCTACGCCTTGGCCGACGCACGCGGGGGTAGTGAGGCAAAACTTCTTACCTTTTTACTCTGTGACCTCAACAGAGGAATCGTTAGCTCCATGCGGTACATCAACATTTTGATCACCTGCGAACGCCGCGTCATCTCCAAAAAATCTGCCGAAGCGCACACACAGAGCAAGTGTTGTATGTTACATTTTATTTTTCCCATTGCTATAAATATATTTGTAATTAATATTACATCATTGTTATATATGTTTATAATATTCTACTGGTTTAAGCATCATTTAGTCGCACTTAGGATGAATTGTTAGTGTAATAATCTTTGTTTGGTTAGCTGCACGTGGCCGTAGGTTTGTCAATGTCACACGTATTTCGCTGTCATCCAAAAACATTGCGATACGCACAACTATATATATATATATATATATATATATATATGTAAATTACCACTATTACGTTCTCTCGTGCCGCAAGGTCAACACAGAGACACCATGGAAGGATACGTTGTCAAGGTCGGAGTTTGTAGTTAGTTGAACGGCCTTCGCTGATATGAATCGTCTGTGGTCTCTCTCTCTCTCTATGGCGGTATCTTGTAACACTGGCAGCCAGTGACACAAGCGCGCCTGACTGCCGGCTGCATTCAAACATACTGATTACATGACACACTGTTTTTTTGCTCTCTTGTTAATTGGTATCGGTGCATCGTCTAGGTAATCGCCAAAGAAGCCCTGTATTGCCGCGCTGAGGCGCCGAGGCGCTCGCGTCACACCGAATCTGCATCTCTGGGTGGAGAATCGACTTACATTTGGGGAAGATGTTCTGAAGTGGATACACCATCACACAGCCACCCTCTCGATCGAAGCCACAACAACCTCCGGGGAATATCTTCTGGATCGCCTGTGGATCCAATTCGTGATCACCCATCGTGTTCGGCAGTAAGCGTTAGGCAAATGCATGAAAGGACACACACACAAACAAACACATTTGTATATACATATATATACATATATAAACAAGAAATATAAAGGTTGTGTGTCAGTATATATTCTAGCTAAAAGCAAATGTTATATATATATATAGTGCTTGCAAAATGCAGCGCAACTAGAGTCCCCTACTCTGCCATTACGCTCTATTGTTAACGTAATTGAACTAAACGTCTGGCCTTTTTTTGGCCTTTTCAATAGACTAAAGTGCAACGTATACGATAAGCCAAGATAACAAACTATGCTCTATTGGTATAAGTCTATACTTGGTATTTTCTAGATGTACGCATGAATGTAAGTGTCCATACCACGTTAGGTTTGAACTCCGTCAGTATGTGATCCAAGCGGTAACGGCGGCGAAAGTCCACGCTCTGAAATATAAATTTGTGTATCAGTATATATAGTTTAGTTAGGAGCAAACGATATTTATATATATATATATATATATATATATATATATTGTTGCAATGAGCTTGTCATGCACGCGGCAACAATGATAGGCAAAAATCGAGTTGTCTGGTCTAACGCTGAGCCATGCACGAATAACGAAATATTATTCCGACTCTGGTCAAGAAGATTGATCACGCAGTTCGACTCTGCGAGTCTTGGACCTTAAAACTAAGCCGATGGCTGCGTGTAGATGCAGACTCATAGACGGCTAGCAATTCGATTATTTCGACCAGTGATAAATAAGAAGAACTTAACGATTTCGGTCGCCTGATGATTACCGATAACATATCTGTTAAGCTTGGTTTTCATCATTGTAGGCAAGACGATAGGCGGTAAATTGGAACAGCAATCGTGGAAAGATAGACACATTTACAACCGTTTTAGGAAAATGGCACTACTTGTGATAGCGTATATGCATCTTCTAAGGTATCCGTTAATCAAGAGTTTAACTAAGTGTTTGCTACAGTCGAACAGAACTTCCAGTAAATCATTTGCAAATTAGTGTTAATAGCCTTAATATTACATTACATAAGTATAATTCTACACATATATATATATATATATATATATATATATGTATATATATATATATATATATATATATATATATATATATATATATATATATATATATATATATATATATATATATATATATATATATATATATATGTATATATATAGTTTCTTTGCAACACTAGATTGGCTTTGATTCCAAGAAGTGTGTTCTGTACCATTGTGTGCTACCCAGCGTGTATGTACCAGAAAGCGAAGGGCATACGCAAAACAGAGCATATTCATTTTCGTCGCATAAACAATGACGCGCTTGATGAAGGTCGAAAGGAGTCGGCGTTTCCTTGGACTAAACAGCGTGATGGTCATGAATGTTCAGTGTCAATGTGAAAGCAGTACCATACCACGAATAAGTGACTAACAATCAGCAGGTTATACGGGCGGTGCTAATGAAAAGTGACACCGTCACAACCGCCAGTTTATCATACATATTATTCAACAGGCCAACCAAAAACCTCAAGCTCCACTGTGTAGCACGATAAGCGACACACTGACAGATTCAATAATAATTGTAACATAAATAGTTAGCAGAGTTCCGACGGGTCTTTATAGTAACGTCACACATTGGACGGAGCCTAGACTATTGCGTCGCAACTTTTCATCGGTCCTAGTCGATTCTCCAGCACGAACAGGTTGGACTAAGAGGTTCGAAGGATATCAAGTGGCATGCGTCTGCGCCTCGCGACCGGAGAAGACACATAGCAGGTGCGCGGGTTCGAACCCCACCGTTGCACATTTGTATTTATAGGGGTCCGTCTATGAAGCAATGCGAAAAGCAGTCCCATGGACGTTAAATCTTGGCTGAGAGTCAGCCTCGTCAACTGATTCAGAATAGAACCGACTTATAAAGATAAGCGATCATCGATGTTCTTCAGCCAACGCCTGGATCTCGAGAAACAAAGAAACAATCCAAAGGATCTGTCCGAGCTACCCTGCGGAGATGACCAGTTCCTGGCTTAGACGAAGCAGGAATATGACCCCTTTAAGATCGTTCACAAGCTACAACAACAACAACAACAACAAATCTTGGCATTTTACGATGTATAAATAAGAGCACACACATCGACATAGCTCGCTCAGCCTGGCTAGCTACTATAAACGTTAGTGTTTTTTCTTTTTTTGCGCAAACGTTACAACAATAGACAGACACCCGTTTACGCTCCCCAGCACAGATGACGAGGTTCACGAATGAACAGAGTTAATGACTTTCTCTGATTCGAATCGTTGCCTCTTTAGCTCCCTCACATCCGCATCTTAGCTGACCGACGATCGTCAACGGACCATGGCTATCGCCGCCCTAGTGAATCCGAGAAACTCGAGCGCGGAAACAAACGTTATCTCCATTGTCCATGTCTATTCACTATGATACCAGGTAGCTAGCGACAGGCCCTCTTCGGGGTCGTCCTCAAATTACCTTCAGCGATGTAGAACCGCCACGTAACACTATACTTAGATTACAGGGCGATTCTCTAATTGCCCGCGATCCGTTCGACTCGAACAGCCGAACGGACCACCCTACGCCCCCTCTTTGCACATGTGCCTACATGTAAAGACATAGGTATTTTAGTAATCTATATATATATATATATATATATATATATATATATATATATATATATATATTTATATATATGTGTGTACACACACCTATCAAGCGAATAAATCAATCAATCATATATATATATATATAAAAAAGATACATTTTCTGCAAATCGTCGAATGCCCATTATACAACCTACTCTGAGGATCTATGCGACACAGATCGTAACCAGTACGATGAAGTACCATGCATTAATTTCTAAAAGTGAGTTCAAAGTGTGATGCTAAGTATACTCACTTTTTCCAGCATAGTCTTCGCAGCTTCCGTGTTGAAGCTCCTTGCTGAAACGGAAATATATTAGCGCTAAACGTTAGTTTTGTATACAAATAATTCATTTGTAGTAACTGAATACGAATACATTATATATATATATATATATAGAGAGAGAGAGAGAGAAATAAATATATATATATATATATATATATATATATATATATAGAGAGAGAGAGAGAGAGATATAAAGATAGAGAGAAATGAAGAGAGAGAGAGCAAGAGGGGAAATACATTTGTTCTACAAACAGATCAAAACAAGCGCAAAGTATTTTCAAGGTCATTTAGCTGCGGCCAGTTCAATGAACCCTAAACGCTTCGTTCGTCCACAAATCGTAAAATTATCTTCTGTACGTTGTATCGTCTGGTTGTAAACAAGTTTCTGCTTTCGTAGCGATGCATATAGCAAGCGAGCAGAAGAAAGAAGCATCTTTGTTTTCGGCAGGACCCGTAGCGAGTAGATGGCGAATGCGTCTTCATCGTGTGACCCAGTAATTCCTACAAACATTCCTATGTTCAAAATGAGCGACCGCTCTCTTTATCTAGTCAAAGCTTATTAACAGCAAGACTTGCTAGGGAGTATTTAGAGTAGTACATAGCGAAACTACTTCCTCTCTTGAAGTGGCGTACCACGGCGGTGTCAAATAAATGATGCTTCACAATCGCTGCTCGATCTCAGAGGGACGGTCTGAATGCTTAATGATATTTTGCGGAAACATGCGAGTGACCTGTCGCATTGCGAAGTTAATTTACCCTCTACACGACCACTAATAACAATCACAATGTGCCCTATCTACCTACTTTACAACAATTTCACGCAATGTATGTATCATCACAGACCTAGTTGCCTTAAGTTTTTAGCCTAACGGATGGGAGCAAGTCTCTTTTAAACTGGATTTATGTTACTATTTACACTAGAGATGGACCCGGTGAACCCCCGGTCACATCCAGAGAAAGTCTGGTATCCCCTGGACATCCTTACCTCGCAGCCATCGCAGGCAAAAATGGTCGTCATGCCATTCTTCGGTTAGCAAATCAGAGCATACGCGCTTGAACTGAAAAACCACACAGAACAACAAAGTGCCATACATGTTAACATCGGTTTCGTAGTGTAACCCCGCCAGCGGTCGGCGTAGAAACAGACACCACTTTATATTAACTAAAACTGCCCCTAGATTACTATAATTGCTCCAAAATACCGTACAGACAATCGAATGTCATTCTCGGTTGGTTTTGCAACATTCTGTAGTGTGAGCATTACCTAGTGTGCATTATATACATTATAGGAATAGTATTTGTACGTCTTCTCCTGCAAAAGTTGCTTAATGTGTACGGTTTTGCAACCTACCACAAAAGACGCAATACAATACAGACGCGTATACATAATCAATAAGCAAAGATATTCTGATCAATATAAAATGTTTCTTACTCTCAAAATTTGATTTCCATATTTCCGCAATTTTCCTATTTACCGGGCCTGGTTTTGTGCTATTTTATCCTGTTCTCACGGATAAAAAATTTGCAAGGAAAACGTTTTACAAAATTCAGAATAATTTGCAGGAGCAGTTAAACGTTATCGACAAGGAGCTATTTTAAAGGGAGCAAAAATACTCAGGAATATTAATTTTTTTTTAAATACATGTGTGTTAGATTGCTTTCAATTTGCTCTCGTATATATATATATATATATATATATATATATATATATATATATATATATATATATATATATATATATATATATATATATAATAGGGAGATTGCTCAGCCGGTTGACGTAGGGGCCTGCATTGCCAGCATGGGTCGCTGATGGTGTAACGTATGCACTACAGCATACGTGTCATGTGTCTTCTGGTGATGAAACTGCAAGGACGCCTCTCGCCGAGGTCGTCATGCGAGATGATAAAACAAAAGACCTAGAATTACGTACATGAATACATAACTGGATGATCCTATTCCGGCAAGCAAGACAGCTCAAGGCCGCTGGAAAGATTGAATCTGTTTGGTTCACCTTTGGCAATAAGGTATTCGTTCTTCAATCTCGACAAGGACTCTAAACGATCACTGCTAATTCGGAATGGAAATGGCCTTGTGAATAATACCAACAAAGTTCACACCGCAGAGTGTCGCAGCGTCGTTCGCAGATAGATAACAAAAGGATGTCACGCCAACAGAAGACACCGGCAATCACCAACCTAGTCGCACAACATCACATTATCCAACTCTTTCGAGGACCTTGCAACGCTTGCTTCTTCCTCTGCACGCTTGGTCGAACCCGCCAAAAAACGACACCCCACCGACACGGCTTTCGCTCCCGCACTGGATGATTCAGTGTCTAAGGTACTGAGTACAACGACCGTCTCAATGTCGACATTCGTGCAGCAATGTGGGAAACAACGGCTCTACGTATTTCAGTAGCTAGACTCTGTTGGGAAATATTTTCATAACGCATTCATGACGTATGAATGAATTAAAATCAAAGTCTTGATCTCAACTGAGTGCGCACGGCATTAGGCATCTATCAATGTTCAGGGTACTGTGGCGCCTGTTGCGCTGACATCGATGTAATCGTGTTAACGTTAATGCTAGCGGGCTTAGAAAAGGGAAGAGGTTGTGCGATGCAATATAAATGTTATCAGTGTTAAACCCGTTATAAACTCGATTAAGGAACAGACCCTGATTAGTCAATTGATTCGCTTCCTGGTGTCAGAGCGCTAATTCGAATTTCAGACAGCTAATTCAGGATCTCGTACGTAGAACCGGGTGTGCAGTTCTTCGGCTGGTGGCTTTGTAGTTGTAAGCCTGCACCGAGATTCATGCGACAGAGGTGATAGAATGGCATGACAGTGATTAGTTGGGTATGCCATGTCGTGGCATATGAGCCAAGCAATTTTAAGAGGATTACAAGGAGAACGCAATTTGAAAAGTGCCGGTCCGTAATGAGTCCGTTGATAGCTTTAGGATATGAGAGCCGACACGCAGGCTTCCGAGAAAGTCAACACAAGCCGGACACACAATTGGTTTACGAGCGCAACTGCGCGTTGCAAGTAACGACTTGTTTCCCTAACTCCCTATGAAAGAGCTGATTCGAGCTAATCGCGTACTCGTTTTGTTTTCTAAGAAACATAGCGTTTTTTATCTAGTGTCGCCTAACGACTACTTCATAGTGCAGGAACGCCATGTCTTGACTCGTCTTTCTGTCATGTGTGACCGGATAGGCAGGCTCCACAGGTCGTTAAGATTGAACGATGTCGCAGCAGGCGCAGAAGTGCTTTTGCTGGTTACAAGTAAAATATCTTATTATCTATTGAATGGAGGAAGTAACGCAAATACTTATCGTTTTGAAAACTGTACATTCGAGAGTATGTATGATTGATTGATTGGTGTATTCGCTTGATAAGTGTGTGTACACACATGGCATATTTTTATATCAGGGGCGCATAACGCTGCAGCTATGAATTACCTTTACTGTACTCCCCCCTTTTTTGCACTCATGTGTTGAGCATCTTCCATCGGCATAGCCTCTGCTTCGTAATCTCTATTTTGTGTCTTTTCTGCATTCTCGACTATATATATATATATATATATATATATATATATATATTGTAAATACATAATAGCTTTATTAACCGATGGTTGGTTTACAATATTGCGCGTACAGTATGCATATGTATATATATATATATATATATATGCATGTAAACTGTTCGTTACATGCACGAACTATTACGGGCACCGTGTAACCGTGCGCAGCAATCAGGTTTTACCGGCAGCTGGACAACTTCGTCAATTGTATCAGGTAGGTAAGCGCGTCTCTCCAAGGACTGGCTGCTAATGCTGTTTCGCCGTTCCACCGCAACCATTAGCGAGCAGCATGAAGGGCGGCGAAGCAAATATGGTATCTATTGCAGTAGTTGCTATTGTTGTTGTTGTTGTTGTCGACGTTGTAGTCGTCGCCGTCCTCAAAGAAATGCACGATGGTTCGATTCCTCGATGGTCATCTTTCATCGAGCATTAAGTTAGCCGTCTACGTAGAATGTGTAGTCAATCGCACGTCATTAAGCCGGTAGCTGCAACCAGTAGAAGGAGTAACAACAACAACAACAACAACAGCAGTGTGTGTTCAGGGGAATCCGTCTTGGCAGTGGCGTGTATTTTCCCGTTGACAGCGCGCAGGAGGAAGCAGGTTTCTCTCAGTCCCCCCTCTGCCGCTCCTCCGGGAGTCATCCGAGCATTAGCCAGGCATCGACTCGATTAATTCGATTGTCTCCAGTGTAGAGAATTGTCCGTATCCGTGTGGATATCCAGCACGCCTCGCATGATGTTAGTCGATTATCGACCCAGTCTCCGGTACGAACGTGTCAGTCAAATCAGTCTAGTGCCATTAACCAAACGGATTTGTGAGTTCGTCGCTGTCGCATCGCTCCAACAGAAGCTCTCTCTCTCTCTCTTGATGAAGATCGTTTCGTGCTACTCTGTTGCAGCCTACTCCGTATTCCTACTTCCAGCAGCCGACGAATCGTAGTAAAAGCAGTATGGACAATTACAACGACAACGCGAACAACTTTGACAACACCAACGATAACAACTCCGACAACGACAACAACAACAACAATAACAACAACAACAACAACAATAATCCCAACAACAACAGCAGCAGCAGCAGAGCTAACAAGAACAGCAGGAACAACAGTGGCAACGAAATCCGTCATATACAAAGCAGCCTCACATTCGCTTTCTTTGTTGGCACAGCCGGGCTTGCTGAGTGATGGCTGCATTTTGCTGGCTTTTGGCATCCACCCCTCGTGGGTGGCAAGAGTCCTTGCGCAGAACACGATGCAGCTGACAGCATTACTTCATTTGCACTTCATTCGACGTTTCAAATCAATCATTAACCAACCCGTAAGGTAAAAGCGAGAAAGCAACGCAGAAACATAGCTCGCATGAGGGACGCCTGAACTAATTATGATGCGACGGATGGATATAATAACCATGTTTTGATGACAAAGGTGAGATTGTTGCGACATCGCTTATCATCGATCTAACGACCTGTCTGTCTATGCATCTACAGATCTCTCTCAAAGTGAGTTCCTCGCCTAGAATTGGGTTGATGTCAACGTAAGGATGAGGTAATAATCCACCATTTCCTTATTCTGTATCGGCGTTCGGAGTTACCGTCGCAATGGCACTGCCTATTTGGACATTCATCCATCCGTTCAGGGCACCCGTGGGAAGACAGAAGACCCTCTCCCCCTGAGAAGGCTAGAGAGACACCAAGACAAGCATCGTCGTCGATTACCTCACGAAGGTCGCCTGTAGCACTCGAAGCCAGCACGAACGAACGTTTTCATTTAGAAGCCAACTTGAACTAACCTCAGCGCGCACGGACTGCGATTTGCCGACAAGAATGATCACCTAATCACCCCGTTCTAATACATATAATGATAACGCCCTTTTGATCTCATCGTCGGCATTGGTCTTGTGTTTGCGCCAAGCCGCACGTCGGGACAGAAAACATCGACCCATGCGAACGTATGCGTATTAATCACAGGGGTAGCCGTAATTGCCAAAACGGCCTCGAAAGGCCTTTCGAGCGTGAGGCAGAAACAACATGATTTCACTGCTAAACTGCAGTCTTACAACGCCTAGTTCTCACAAGACTTTCTCGCAGACATCTGATAATATAATTTAGAAAAATCGATTACATTTCTATCAAATCCGACATCGTACGGATTGTACCAATCTCTGAGAACATTACAAAATTCTCATGTCACACAGAAACAGTAGGCCTGAATGTTGTGATCAACTAGAGCAAGAAACAGAGCTTCATGTTTTGGCTATGCAGGGAGAAAGACTCTCTTTCTCTTGGCTTCCGGCACAGCGAATTAAGTCACGCGGTGAGATGCTCTATTGGCGACTGCAGTAGGCGGCTAAGAAGCGTATCCCTATAATAGCATGTCTCTCGATGCTCACGCGCTACGCTCTGCTGGTTAGGCGTTTTGATAGCATAAGAATATGAGAATAGCCGCGTTTTATAGTCCATAGTCTATAATACCAAACTGGAGCTCTCTAATCCGCCGTAGGGACGTTAAAACTGCATCGAATTTCGATTCAACCAAGCGGAGCAAAGTGTGTAGTTTCACATTCTCTTGGAGAATCAACCTTAGACATTTTGTGGTGAAAACAGAGAGACGATTCCGAAAACAGAGGCTTCCACCGAGTTACGATGGTGAGGCGATAAACAACCTATAGGCCTAATCGAATCTGGCATCACGAAGATCCTGGCATTACCGCCTAGGTCGAACAACTTAAAATAGCCCACACTTTTCAGCATCATATGGTGAAACTGCAGGATTCAGGCCAAAATGGAGGGAAGGCAAACATGCCTTCAGAGTGCAGCTGAATCCAACCACAGTGGAAACATATGCTATTGCACAGATGAATAATGGAGTAGCTACAAAAAGGCATGCGAAGAATTGAGAGGTGTTGGTATCGCACTGAAGGTTTGGTCTGATAGTGCTGAACATCACAGCTGTGAGCGGAATAAGATTTATAGCGGGTATAGTTGTATCGACGGACGGAAATGGATATATTTGGTTAAGTCCAAACGGAAATATTTGGCCAACTCTCGAACTTAAGGATTTCATTTTCCTGATTCACCTATTACCTAAGCTACTGTGTGCTTTAGGCTGCTGAATTTTGCAATCAACTATACGTTGATTGGGTTTGCATGTGCATTGTATTTGTCTACTCAAACGAAATAAGTACGCGTTAGGAATTAGCACTTCAGATGTGACTAGTTCGCGCCAAAATTACTCACGGACCCGTATCTCATGATGTCGGGGTCAACGACCTCAAACACAACAGCACTAAAATAAAACCAGCACCCACAACAACGACAGCGTTAATCACCCGCGACGGCCGTGGCACGTGAACGCGACAAGATACCCTCTTAATTGTATCCAACAGGAAGCATCGGTATCTCAGCCTCTTCGCTTCTTGGACCCCGCCGTATCGCATCTCTCGTGAAGTGTCATGTATCCTTCATAATCGGTTAGTATCTAAATGGTGTCTAGCTAAACACGTTTGTATTGTACACCCCCCCCCCCGTTTTGTCTGTTTTTATGTGTGATCCCCCAAACGACATTTTAGTCAAGTGTTTCAGAGTACCTAAGAAGAGACGTTTTTTGCGGTATAAGCCTTTCCAAACCATTTCGTGTTCCATAGCCCCTTTCTATTTGTTTTTTGTTGTGAAACTTTGTTCTCCGACTTTGTTTGGAAATGTTGCATTTTCACGTCAATATTTGCCATAAGTCTTATATACACAGCGCGGAATGACCAAACACAGAACACAGAATCTAAGTGCTCTACCCTTTAAAGTATGTATACTTTTTTCTAAGGCGTTGTTACAGGTACACTTCTTACACTGATCTTATACGAGGGCAATACAAAAACTCCTGGGGTTAAACCAGAAGGCAGAGAAGTATTCGGACTTAATTCAATCAGTATGCTTATCACGGCTCTAGTGCACGTCCGTTAGTAGTAGCTGTAGCACTGGCCTAATTGTCAATATATGATTGCACAATTTATTTTATTCGGTTGTGTTAATAAGCACGTGCGATCGCTGCATACGGAGTCAATAGCCAGGAGCGCGAATAGAGCACCTGAGCTTACACGGGTCATCAAGGTTGCGTGGCTAGACTAGGTCAACTGAGCAAATAATGCAGTACTCACATAGGCAGAAAGCTTTTGTAGAATTAAGCTGAGCCTGTTACAAGGGGAGTCTATATGGACAGATCTGCATGATAGGCAGTACATAACGTTGTGGGACCTCGGGTCGTCACTCTCTGGGTAAAACGTCTTTTAAGCTATATATATATATATATATATATATATAAATTATTTTAACACAAATGGCAGTTAGCAATTTGTTTGCTAGAAAATGGCTCCCTAACGTCAACAAGGTTGCGTTATACCGAGAAAAGTTTGCGATCGTTTACAGATAAACCGGCGTTATTATAGGTAAGTCTCTTATTTTCATTTATAAATATCAACAGGTATATAATACGTGGAGGATAAGGCAATCCATTACACATATATATATATATATATATATATATATATATATATATATACAGGGTTTCGTCTTAGCTTTAGAAAAGCACTCCACTAGGTCATTTATGCATGCACTCAATCCGACATGCCCGGCGAAAATTTTTGATTACTCTGCAATCACTGCTCACGTTGTCATATAATTACCAAAATTATTGTCATGAAATGCGCATTTGCCTGAATATTTTTGAGCGCTGGCAATGTTCGTAGGATTACGATTTTGATGTATTGGGTCTGAAGGCTAATAAAATAACGTATGTTTTTGCGAATTTTCTTCTAACAGACAATGCTACATATTCTGGCCGGTATTATATATTATTTGGAAAAAGCAGAAATTTTCCAGGAACATGACGATGTGCTTATTTCTGCACACTCTGCATATATATATATATATATATATATATATATATACGAGTATGTTTTTATTGGAAGCATGACACAGATCCCGTAGAAAGTGCAAGGCGATAATAGAAGCACGCCACTTTCTACGATCTTATCTCTCTCTTAATTTCTATCGTTTGATCTTGGCGCTCATTACTGTCGCAATCGCTATTGTTGCCGTCACAAGTCACAGTCTCGTTGACGTTTGGGTTCGCGTGATCTTACGGGAGACTGACTAACATAGAGAGTGAGGACCGCGCTCAAAACGACGTGACTCGCCGACCGTATGTGCAGCTACTACAGGCTGCACTGTGCAGGTAGAAATCATTGCGTAACAACGCAACTCCCTTCCGCGAGTGTAACAGTACACGCTCTGTTTGGGCAAGGGGTGTAAACTATATATATAGATATATGTATATATATATAGTTATCCTAAACACTGCTGGCTAAAGATGGCTTTTCTGTACGCTGCGACAAATAAATCGTCTTTACGTTAAAGGATTGTCAAACAGATAAACATCAAATACCGTAAACCGTGAAAATACTGAAGAGTAAGCGCCTGAGCCTTGCAGCCCAGCAACGATCGTATCAAAGGCAGTACGCGGAAATTCACAGTGAATTCGCATGTCTGTCTGAGTGTATACAGCTGTACATATTAAAACACACACATTGATCTAATGTTCTGAGGCGCTTCTGTGGCTTCATCACGGCCCGCTACAGCCATAACTACTGTGTGGGATGGTCAAATCAATGCGAATCAAATGACAAAGCGGTCCTCAGCAAGTGCTCTCAGCAAACTGACCACTAATGTAGCTTTTTTTTTGGTGTTAGTGGACTCACTCCCAGGAGCGCTCAGTAGTAGATGGTTGTTATGGGCATCACTCTGGGTGATAAACGGTAGTCGCGGATGTCATTGATCATAAAGTAGGTCTACTGATAAGACGCAAACTAATGCCAAAAGGTGCCAACCATGAATACGGACAGTATTGACATATTTTCATACTACTGACGTGATAGGCATGCCACTACCACACGCAATGGCGCCAGGGTTTTTCCTTTTTTATTCGGTATATATATAACGTAACGTAAATAGTACGCTTTAGGGTCTCAAATGTATGTAACAAACAATTATGAGAAACTTTGCAATTATTTCTGCGTAATCAGACAACCAAACAAAGAGTTCGAGCGCCAGCAGATTTTTCCAGTTTAATTTTGGTTACCCGTAACTTTTGCTAACAAACGATTTTTGAGCTGCATCTTTCCAGCACCCACCCCCGACATTTTTTTAATGTTTTTTTTATTTTTATATAGGAGGTTTTGTGCAGGACATCGCATTTGTGCAGGATACCGCATACGCACTAGCCGAACGAGGTGGAAAAAAATCTGACTCAATTATCGTCTTAGGCGGAAGGGAGGAGGGGCGGGGGGGGAGAGGAACGCTTTTGCATACATCTGCAGTAGAGAGTAGACGGCCACATCGTTGTCAATGTCCAGTCTGGAGTGACGCCAAGGCCGTGAAATGTGCTCGCCAATAAATACCTGATTAAGCAGCCAATACGCAGCTTGTTTACTCGACTAATCAAACATGCCTGAATGTATGTATATATAAATATATATATATATATATATATATATATATATATATATATATATATTGTTCCTTGACGCAGCTTAGTATGATTGTAATATTGTAAGTACTGGCAATCCGAGACCGCAACAATTCTAGATTCGAGATGAAGTCAAAATAGAGTAAACTCGTTCGAAATGCATTCATATGCGTACATAATCATAATCATAATTAGCATATACTGTTACTGTGCCAATTTACGCGCCTTCCGTATACTGGCGTTCAGCTTTGGCACGCATGTCAAGCACGTGGCTACCGTACATCCGCTGGCTGGGCGCAGGTATACGGACACAAAGTAGTCTATCAACCGGCGCATAGAGGCATGAGTCTGCTACTCTGCGTGCTGTTTCTCTCACGGCCTAAGTTCATCACAGCGCGTGCCAACAGCATTTGCTGCTGCTGGCACATGCTGCACGCCAGTGGGGGTCCGTGCTCATACAATCAGGGCGGTCGCTTCATGTCGTCAGGCTTGTATAACTGTAGCTAATGTTGATGTTGTTATTGCTGTTGTACTTGTTGTTGTTGTTGTTGTTGTTGCTATTGCTTGTAATTTTTCGTACTGCCGTTGTTGTCGGCGTTCTTGCTGCTGTTGTGTTGACGTTCGTATTGCCAATGTTGATAATTTCGTGTCGCTCGTTGCAGTTGTCACTGTTGTTGTTTTTCATTATTATTATTATTATTGTTGTTGTTGTTGTTGTTTTTGTTGCTGTCATATGGTTCCGAATCCACCTCAGACTCTCATTCCCTACTGTTTGCCCGCGCAGGTTGGCTCGCCGTGCTTAGTTCAGCGCTTTTCTGGGGTCGACCGCACCACAAACTTCTGACCAAGCCGGCCTTGCCAGAACGCTTTACTTATCATCATGGAGTGAATTTGCGGCTGCCGGAAAGGCAACAGCAACAACACACGACGTATCAGCGCAAAATCGATCTTGCTCGGGGGCAACGGAAAACACGTGGGGGGGGGGGGTAGACCCAGACATACAGCTTAGACTACGGCGGAAGCAAGACAACTGATCTGCGGAGGCGCTGTCTCCGCCAAAATGGTGGCTATCATGTGAACGGCCTAAATTTATCATTCATTACTGCAGCACACGTTTTTGTTGTTGTTGTTTTTTTACTCATCGGCGGGTTTGCGTGGAAAACAAAACTAAGGATCGCAGGAGACCGGCCAAACGTATCTTCTTCTGTATAACAACAGCAACAATGATCACAAGAACAACAACAACAACAAATACAACATCAAGTGCGGCACACAGAAATTGACGACTCCAATCATTTTCTGTAGACGGATTGACCTCCTCAAGGCAGCCGTTATTACTACGACCACTACTACTACTACTTCTGCTACGACTACCGGTATACCGCAAATTCGCGTTTTCTTTGACGTTGTCGTCGAAAAACTCCTAAGATCTAAAGCAAACACGCGTTGGCCACTGCAAGGAAGACCGCGCAGACACTGAGGGAAAGGATGGGAGAGAACGAGAAAGCGGAATTGTAAGGGAAAGTGCGCGCCGTATGCCAGTTAGTCGATACCAATAACAATTTACAACACCTCATTCGGCCTGGCTGCTCGATGCGATTTATTATTATTATTATTATTATTATTATTATTATTATTATTATTATTATTATTATTATTAATATTATTCACATCAGAGTCTCAGCGGTAGCTTGGACTAGGCGGTTAGCGCCCCACCAAACATTTGGAATGCGTAGCGTACTACATACAAAAATATTTTTTGGCTGACCCCAGCCAAGAGCGTAGTGTACTGGAAGCCTTGTAAGTATGCTGAACGCTTCAGTTTGCCTCGACCACCTTTTTGCTCACAACTATCATCACTCGCCGTACAGTTGGTGTTGTACAAGTTGTGCACTTGTAGGCTTGCTCTGAATGGCCAGCGATGAGCACTTGCACGCCGCAGGGCGAGTTGCAACGTTGGAAAATGCGTAGGAAAATTGGAGTCAGTAGAAATTTTAAGAGTGAACCAAGCACATAGTTACGAGTTAGGGAGATGCAAATTATATTTAGGGAAGACGATCTTACATCTAGTAATAAAATAAAGGTGGTATTTGTTCACAGCCGCTTATACTGTAGTTTGTAGGTACTTAAATTACTTTTACAGTACAATTTTAATACTTACAAACTGCAGTTAATTATTGGCACTAGTACAGTAGCTCGTATTTAATGCAATAGCAGTCTTAAAAACTACGTAATCTATGACAAAACTACTAGCAAATTTACGTGAAACTGACTTAGAAAGTAACAAACTAATCAGATGCATAGATAGCGGTATATAAAAAGGGAGATGCATAGATAGCGGTATATGAAAAGAAAGTGAAAGGCACAGACTCACTGAATCAAAAGTAGTGAGTATACAAGCACACATAAATGCATGTAATTTAAGTATGTATACGTTTATAGGAAAAGGACATGAGCAATATATATATATATATATATATATATATATATATTCAACTGTTCAACAAGATCGGGTGTCCATTTTCTGTCGTTGACGTAAATGAGGCAAGGTAATGTCCCAGAAACGCTTATTTCTGTACAACAGACCAAGCAATTGCGTGCGACAAAATAGTCTGCTTTCCTTCTGGGCATACTGCAGATATACTAATCAAGCCGGTGAAACAGTTTCAACTGTCGCACCTTGCAAGAGGTCGTCAACACCAGATCACATATAACCTTTCATATTCTAGAATTGACGGCCATTGACCTGACTAAATATAACTGTAATACGCGACGCTATCGGAAAACGGCATATTTTGATACGTTAGTCTATATATATTATTTTTAATATCATATTTTATATATATTATTTAAATTAATGTATTATATATATATATATATATATATATATATATATATATATATATATATATATATATATATTATCATATTTTATCATATTTTTATTATTGTCGCCATACCGAAGCGGCGGTGGTGACGGCAAGGAGTTTGTAAAAATCTTCATTATATGCCAGTTCACGTATTTCTTTGTTTGACAATTTGTTTGGTTGAAAAAAGTTTAATGGGCGCGAGATCTCTCAGAAGGCAGACATTCAGTAGCCATGCCACTAGGTCATTCGTCATTGTATATCTGCCGAAGCGTCCCAGCGCGGCCATCCTCTTTACTCATTCAGACGTAACTGCGTACAATGTACTTTATATTAAAACTATAATATATATATATATATATATATATATATATATATATATATATCTCGAACAGCTAATTCTGGCTTTCACGTTTTATACGCCAGAAAACACGTGTAGCAGCCCAGTAATCCATATATAGAAAACGGATCACACGTTTACCTGACACCACCCGATGCTCATAGCCAGCGATATAATAATAATAATAATGAAATCATGTCCAAACTATCCATTCGCTGTTTTTATACGGCTTTCTTTAGGCAGCGGGCATGACAGAGGGCGGAAGTCTCTGCTTAAGCAGGTGCAAAGCACTTAATCCGATAGTTTCCACTTTATAGGGCATGTGTAATAATACACAATAGGGCAGTGGCTACCATTGCTGTTGTAGAGATATCACCTCAGATACGGGCATAGTTGGCTTTTCCGCTTTTTCGGATGTTTTTGTTCAGTATTCAGTGCATTTCTAAGTACGACTACATGTACCACGTTGCGTACGCATGACGCATGAGATGTATGTCAGTAGTAAATTGACCGTCCATAGTCCGTTATGATCGGTGCCTTTAAACAGATTACGCTAAACTATACAAGTCTTCTAGATTCCTTAACTTTTTTGTTGTTGTTTTTCATGCCTACAACGCCACTGTATTGCCACATGCCGATAAGAGCAATAGTGGTTTCCATGTGCCATGCACGACTATCGACTATATAGAGATTGTTTCGCGCTGCCAAAAACAAAATCATTATGACGTTTCGACATGATTCGATCGAAATCACTCACAACGAGCAGCTAACCAATCGCTCAATTCGTTAATGAACTACAGACGACAATGTATGCCGACAAACTACTCGCACGACCATTACTGTTATCAGCTGTTTAAACACGTGATTAATGACCGGATTCTGCCAGAAAACAATATCAGGTACGCACACGTGGTAAAATTAGCAGCATCACCCACCGTAGCAGCAGCAACAGTAGCCA
Source organism: Dermanyssus gallinae (assembly GCA_003439945.1). Lineage (NCBI taxonomy): Eukaryota > Metazoa > Arthropoda > Arachnida > Mesostigmata > Dermanyssidae > Dermanyssus > Dermanyssus gallinae. Next base: position 261,241 of record QVRM01003324.1, read on the forward strand.
GCTGTGTATGGTAACTACAGTGGATGCGGTGGTTTGTTGCGCCTAGTGAGTGAATAGCGTCTGAATAATAGATATCCTTCGTATCAAGGTCATTTCCATTAGCATGCCGACGACGGCCGATAACTAGATCCTAGTGTTAGCTGGAGGATAGTATTTTGTTGTTGTTGTTGCTAACTTATTTTGGGGTTCGCCAACCGAGCGAACGATCGGACGACACACGGTCCTCAAGGTTATGCTTAAGGTTATGCACCGAGCAAGATGGCTTAGTGGCAAAGCCTTTGACTTGTTTTCGGGAGAACTGGGTTCGAGACCCAGACCCCGGCTACTCTTAAATTGATTTGCATGGTTTCCAATTTAGACAAGGTAAATGCCGGAGTGGATTAAAATTAGCCATGACATGAAAAAACCGTACACGAGCCAATAGCATTACAGAAAATCTAACAAAAAAGAAGGTTATGCTTACCTCATCAAGTGCGGCCTGTTGCTTCTCCGACAGATCGCCTACGCGTCCGCTCATTATGGCAGCTGTAGTACACACGAGGAGACTTTTCTATCGGGTCACTTACACACGACTCAGTTCGTAGGCTCTAGAGCCAAGTCTCCAGATAGCCGAGCAGTCACGATTCGATAGTTTGGTAGTATCGGACACCGAGCGTTGTTACAGCTAAGTTCTATCTTCACAGTCCGCCGTAGAGTGATCACACCGCTGTTCAGCCCGTCAAACTCTTCCGCAGAGCATGTCTTGACGCTCGCACACCGCTCTGCGTATCACTTATTCTTCTAGTCTAATGATGCAACTTGCTGCGTATTAATACTTCGGCGAGCGTTGCTCGACGTTCGGTGATCCGTAATTCCGGTCGCCGAGGTGTTGACGTTGCCCCGTTCCGATTGTCGTGGATCTGCCCGCCTCGATCTGGTTCGTCCACTGAATCTCTGCCCTTCTTGATTGTAGATCCGGTCGGCAATCCTTTTCGGCGGATTTTACCACAGAGCACTTTAGTAAGCTCTGTGTCGGCTGCCTGCCTTGGCTGAGTCTACTTGAGCTGGTTCAACACCTCACAACAACTACTGCTTAAGATGCAGACTTTCGTTATGCAAATCACCGCCGTCCTTGTTTGACACGTTAACGTTCGATTGACTCCTTAGCAGGCAGGTGCAAAGTAAGTTAAGTACTTGCGGTGAATAGGTAGATACAGAAGTAGGTAGGCAGGTAACTATAATGTATACACCTGAATATCAGTCTTCGCGAAGGGCAGGTGCACTAGGTCGGGCTACGGGATACTAAATCGAAAGATAATACTCTGTCGCTGATAGCTAAGAGATTGCTGCACGTTTGTTGTTCGCGGTGAGAGTGCGTCGGCGTTTTTTCCCCTCTGATGCTACGCTTCAATGCTGATGCTGGTGATGAGGTTGTTGTTGATGTATCTGATTCAGCTTCAGCTACGACAGTACGAAGTTCGACTACTGTGGACGCTAACGAGCTTCGGATGTATTGAAGTCAATCCTCACCTACTGCCGTCGATGTCCTACTGCCGATGATCTCGTGTTATCTCTCGCGTTGCCGGTAGCAGAAGAATTGCTGAGTAAAGTGCAACGTTTTGCGTTCACAACGTATTGACAACACTGACGACGATGACGACGACTACAACTACAACAACGTATTGACAACTGCAGCAACCACAACGGCAACAACAACACCAACAACGACGACGACGACGACGACAATGAAGGCAACGATGGCTGAAGGCGACGATGGCTGAAGGCGATGATGTTTGAAGGCAATGATGGTTGAAGCCAGCAGTCAGCAGACGCCGGTCGTGCAAGAACCGCGCGCACAGCGTCTTCTTGCTCCGCACGTCGGTGGTCGCGAATGAGCCAATGAACAACAGGGCACTTGCCAATACTGCTTGACGTTGCTAAGGTATTGGTGGTGGTGGTAGTAGTCGTGGTGGTGACGGCAGCGGCAACAGCAACACGAGCGACGACCGGCGTAATGCGGAATTAAGCAGCACGACGTCGGAGAAATAAAGCCAGAGATATAAACAGGGAAAGAGGGCACGCTGCACACCATGGAGAGATCGACAGAAATTTATACAAAAAATATCCATATATATACTTTATATCGACAGAGAGAGCGCGCGCGATGATGGAGGGGGGGGGAGAGAAAGGGAGAGCGATAAGCTGGAAAAACAAAACGCTAGCAAACCGCTACTCGGATCCGTTAATGTGCTTATCTGATACACTTTGGGGGGTTGGTCGAGTGACGTCGGCACGCACGGGCGCAATCGAAAGATGGGGGATCACACTGTTTATATTGACATATATATATGCAAACAAAGATATATGTGCATATGGGCAACCGGTGACAACAAAATACAAAACCAGAGGAAGATAGGGAAATAGGGAAGAGCGAGGGAAAGGGAAAGTAAGCGCGAGCGATTGCACTGGCCTCGGCGGTGAAGGGAGATATGTGGATGTTGCAGTACTCGCAGTGTCTAGAAGCAGTCGCAGCAGCAGCCGCAGTGTTTCTTTATCTAGCTGTTCCTCCCCTACCACTCAGCCCGTCTCAGCTTTGTGTTTGACTATCCGTTCGTGTGCAAACTCGCGCTTAAGGCGGTGGATGAGTAGATGATGGCGCTCTATTGCCCTGCGTTGTTATGCTGGGGGTTCGGCTCTAAAAGTGCCGTGTGCGTTGGCGGCGACGGCCCGAGCAATCTCAAAAACAATCAAACCAACAAGAATTACAACAGTTGTAATTACTGTGTCAGCAGCAGCAGCAATAACAATCGGAACAACAACAACAACAACATCAACAGCAGTAGCAACAGCAACAACAACAACATCAACAACAACAGCAACAACAACAACAACAGCAACAGCAGCAACAGCAACAGCAGCAACAGCAACAGCAGCAACAGCAACAGCAACAACAACAACAACAACAACAACATAACAACAGCAACAACAACAACAGTAACACCAGAAACAACAACAACAAGACGCCTGAAGTTAGCGGAAACATTAGCCTAGCTACGGACGCTGTATCCTGTATTCGAGTGCATTTGCAAGTACTCAATAAACTGGGTCATTTCTTCCTTCCTTCCTCCATTCATTTATTCATTCATTCATTGAAGTAAGTGAGTTCTCAGCACTCGCGGCAGAGCAACAGCGTGACAGTATCAATGAGCAGCAGCTGTACCATAGTATTTGTTATGGTTGTTGCGTAAATTTCTGTGTTTCCGTGAGGTTCTGCTGCTGCTGCTACTTACGCTATTGCAGTGACTGCATGAGAGTGAGTGTCTGTTGTTTGAAGTTAGTCTGCGTATGCGGCAGACGGACAATGTTCGAGTCAGCGTTATGAGCCTCTATCCGTCTCGCTCGAGATCGGGCTGCGTCAGAGCGACAAGGTTAACGACAACCCCTGCAATAATTCCGATCGGCTCAGGATCGGTGACTGCCATATATTTATATTTGTTTTTGTATATTACTATATGTATGTGGGACACATATTTTTTTATATATACTGAAACATTACACATATATGTTTATATATATATATATATATATATATATATATATATATATATATATATATATATATATATATATATATATATCTATATATATATATATATATATATATATATATATCTATATATATATATATATATATATATATATCTATATATATATATATATATATATATATATATATATATATCTATATATATATATATATATATATATATATATATAATAAGCCTGGGAAGCCTGGCAAACTGACTTGGCTGAAATGTTTTTAGTCCTGAAATGACTCTAGTCTTGTTTTGTTACCCTTGTATAAGTCCACGGATTTTGTTTGACTAAGTATTTGACTGCTACCTACAAAGGTGAATAAATGAAATTGATTGATATACAGGGTCATTCATATCGATGTGCACGCATTTCGAGGTTTGATAGAACTCGGCAAGAAAATAAGTTTTCCCTATGGAGGGAAGACGTGGAAACGTCTTGTTTAGGAGAGAGAGTGAAGTTTATAAAAGTAGTTTTTCTGCCTTTTTTTTCCTACATAGTTGTGCGAAATCTCTGTTTGCGGGAGAACCAGTCAACGCATGAAGGAACCGATTACACCGGCGTGTTCGGAGGAAAATTCTGCACAACGCAAGGCACTCCACTAGCTTGCGTAGCAAAAAGCTAATACCCAGATTAAGGAAAGTCGTGAAAAATCGATATTTTACGTTAACGCCTTTACATGAAAAATCGTAAAATGTTTCCATTGCGACCAAAAATGTACGCCCGAAAGACCACTTTCACGCAATAGCAAATTTATTGCCCATCATTTTCGTATCAAGGTGATGGTGCTGCGTTACGTAGTTGTCAAATCACTAAGCTTTTTCGACAGTCATAGTTGTTATGTTTTACGTGCAAGTTTTCACGTTCAGAATCGTAAAAATTTGCCAAGACGTTTCCGCCCCCTCCTTCCACTAGGAAAATTTATTCTCTTGTTGAGTTCTACCAAACCTCAAAATATGTACCTAACTTTCTCATACGCCCTATGGAAATATGCATGCCTTCGCTTTCGATATGGCTATCGAAAAAGCTTAGTGACTTGCCAACTACGTAACGCAGCACCATCACCTTGATACGAAAATGATGGGCATTAAATTTCCTATTGCGGGAGAGTGGTCTTTCGGACGTACATTTTTGGTCGCAATGGAAAAATTTTACGATTTTTCATGAAAAGGCGTTAACGTAAAATATCGACTTTTCATGGCTTTCCTTAATCTGGGTATTAGCTTTTTGCTACGCAAGCTAGTGAAGCGTCTTCCATTATGCAGAATTTTCCTCCGAACACGCCGGTGTAATCGGTTCCTTCATGCGTTGACTGGTTCTCCCGCAAACAGAGATTTCGCACAACTATGTAGGAAAAAAAGGCAGAAAAACTACTTTTATAAACTTCACTCTCTCTCCTAAACAAGACGTTTCCACGTCTTCCCTCCATAGGGAAAACTTATTTTCTTGCCGAGTTCTATCAAACCTCGAAATGCGTGCACATCGATATGAATGACCCTGTATATATATATATATATATATATATATATATATATATATGAGATAGTCGGCCTCGTTCATCGACAATAATGATCTACTAGGCCAAACAACAACCGTTGGTCGCATGGGTAGTCTTAGAAATCCTAGTAGAAGTAACCGTTGTTCGTCTGTTCAAAGTGCTTGTACTGTGCGGGCAACCAGGCCACCCGTCCGGCCGGTGCTGGAGTCAAAGTTCGACAGACGACTGGTGGTTTAGTGGCTTGAAACCCCCCACACGCACTAGCAAACGACCTTCACTCGCGCTGGTGGTGGCCGTGGATGTGTACCGTATTTTTCACTTAGTGCTCGAAGTGAAATTTCGCTCTGCAAGCGAAAACAATCGTCGTAGACGTAATAGTCGCAGTCCAACACAGTTAGTTGTACTCCTAATGATACGTAATCGTATTCGTCTTCGGACGAAGATAGAACGCGTAATTAGAGTTGTCGGTGAAATGGCTCTCGGGGCCGGTGCATGTGCATCGGCGGCTCTACGACTCTGTCTCCGACTGTGTCTCCATCTTCTCGACCTCGACCTCGATCATGACCTCGACCAGCGCCAGCAAGCTCACCAACTACAAAAAGCCGACAACAAGGCCTATGGTGACGTCCAAGGAACTTGTCATGTCGCTTGCATAACTGATAATATTGCTGTTGTTGCTGTTGTTGTCGTGATTGTGGTTGTTGTTGTTGTTGTCGTTGTTGTTGTTGATGTTCTCATTGCTGTTGTTGTTGTTGTTGCTGTTGTTCTTGATACTGTTGTTGTTGTTCTCGTTGTTGTTGCTGCTGCTCTTGCTGCTGCTGCTGATATTATTTCTACTAGTACTTCTGTTACTGTTGCAACTAAACGTGTTACATTCGGTTGCTGTTATTGTCAATCAGATTGTGGTTTTTGTTTTTGTTGCTGCTCATCTTGTTGCAGCAGTTGTTTTGATTGCACTGGGGTTTTGTTGTTGCGTTGTTGCAGCCGCTGTTACCGTTTTAGGTGTAATTGTGGCTACTGCTAATGCTGCCGTCGTTTCTGTTGCTTCCGTTGAGGCTGGATGGGAAAATCCGACTTTAGCGAGCCTAGAAAGCAGTTTGTACACATTTGAATTTGCCAGTGCTAGAATCGCAGGCTACAAGTCGGAGACGAACCCAGATCGAGGAAATGCCCATTATCTTAAAAATGTTATAATAGAATAAATGTAATTTGTTAGTTTTATGGGTGATTTACATTTGTACAGAAGTTCACATCTTCCTAAAGCCATCAAAGGTGTGTGTTCATGGTTTTGTTTGCAGGAACATTGGGTCTCCAAATCAGCTGGCCCGTTTAATGTCATCATAACTTTGTATATTGTATATGACGATCTTTTATACAATTCTTGTAACTGCATTTGTGAGCTCCTGACGCCGAGCTAAATCTTTGTACTTAGGTATTATCTACTAAATGTGTGAATAAATGGAATTTTTTTGTGTTCATGGTTGATGTTGAGTGAAAGAGATTTGGCATGATGGGATGATTTTCCATTTAAATTTGTTTGATTTTAGTAACAACAGAGATCTCAATTTGCAGAGAGTATGTCAGAACCGACATTTGTACGTATTTATTCCGCAATGACCCCTATGGTGTAGTCCAATATTAGTCTCAACGGCTCTAAATTATCTAAATATCTCAAGTGCATAGGTCAATGGACTATAAGCGTGGGCGTAGTACATTGCAAACTTGACAGTCACAGGGCAGAATAGTTTTCTTTTTTTTTGGCTTTTGACCAGAGCAGCGATGCTACCTACAACTTTCTTACGAACATTATTTGTATGGGCTTCAAACGATAACCTAGAATTTAAAACAACGCCTAAGAATGATGTATTGTTGATCATGCCAAAATTGTGGTTTCCGCATTGAATTGCCTCACGGCCAATATTTGGGACACCTCTAGGCGGAATAAGTGCTAAATAACGGCGGTCTTTGTCTGGATTTCACGAACAAGCCATTGGCTATACACCAGTCTGACAGTCGTTTAAGTTCTTTCTTAGGCAACTTCACTCGCTCGTTTGGACTCGCCGACAAGGAGTGCTGTGGTGTCATCAGCAGGGGGCCGTGTTTTGGTACTTTAAGTACATTGTCAGTCGGTTTTATTTTGGTACTTCAAAGGTATCGTTGATAAATATGTTGAACGGTAGTAAGCTGCCCACACACCCTTGAGCCACTCGAATTGATATGGTCTTGAAATATCCGAAAATCTCTGCCCGATCTGCACAATTTGTTGTGTATCTAAAATTGTAATAATAATAATAATAATAATTATTATTATTATTATTATTATTATTATTATTATTATTATTATTATTATTATTATTATTATTATTATTATTATTATTATTATTATTATTATTATTATTATTATTATTATTATTATTATTATTTATTATTATTATTATTATTTATTATTATTATTATTATTATTTATTCAATTCGTGATTGTGTTATCAGAGTACAGTTGTGAGGTTCGAACGTGTCGCGTCGATTCAAGCACGTATTTAGCTGCTCATCCCATGGCGCCGATTATAGAAGCGGCATTGCCTCTACACACCGCGAGAGACAGAAGCTGTCTCAAATATTCGCCTTCGCGCTGGTCCCCCGTTGTTGCTGTCATTCTCCTGGCCAGATCCCGAATGAATTTTGCTGTTCCACTGCTGATGGGTCCTAATGTTTCCATAGCCACCGGTACAAAGTGAAGACTGTTTTCAAGGTCTGCGTATTTGCGTCTCTTTTCCTGTTCGGCGTGCTCTGCTACCCATCCTGTGCTAACAGAGCTATGGCTGAGATACGATGGAGCTACTGTGCAGGACACTGTAGCATCCCAGGCCAAGCACTTGCCGTGAGACCATAATGGTATGGTTACGCCGTCAGGTCTCTTGTCGTTGTCTTGTCCGAGGCCCCGTGGTTCTAGTTTTGCTGGCAACTCTGCCTTCCTAAGAGCTCTTTTAATGATTTCATTTAACTCCATATGCCGTGAAATCCTTCCAGAGCTTCTTGGACAGCTCAGTGGGTGTAGACCGTAGGCATCGACCTCATTTCCGCATGCCGCGCAAGAAAAGGGTTCGCAAATTGGAGCTCCTATCCTTATAGCAGCAGCCATTATTATTATTATTATTTTTTTTTTATTGTCATCATCATTTATTATTATTATTATTATTTACTTAATACAATTGTGAGGTATGAACGTTTAAATCATGTTTATCCTGCTCTGTTAGCTTTCTGTCAGTTCATGGCGTCTATAATGGAAGCCACGTTCCCTCTACACACGGCCAAAGACATCATCTGTTTCAAAAACATGGCCTCGCGTAACGTCTTCGATTCGTTTTCCGATTACTTGCAGGAGTTTTGCTGTACCCGTGCTGATGGGGCCGAGTGTCTCTAATGTAATGGGTCTCTAATGTAATTATTATTATTATTATTATTATTATTATTATTATTATTATGACTTAACTTAATTGACATCTACTTGCAAACTACATTGATTTTTTACTTATTCCCGGTCCCTATGATTTGGCGCGTCTTCTCTGACTAACGCAGAAAAAGTATATATTGATGCTGCGGTCTTTTCGTCCTAACTCGGTGTACTAGCCCCTTCGTGTTTACGTATGATCGTTGATGCTGCCGTTGGTATTTGTTTTTGTTGTTTTCGTTGCTGTTGCTGTTTCTGCTGTGATTAGCGTTAATGTTGTTGTCTCTGCTGCTGCCACGGTTGCATGTTGTTATCGTTGTTGATATGTTTGAACTTGCCGCTGTTGCGGTTACGTTTGCAAAAGGGGTGCGTCGTTAGCTACTCTGTTGTCGTTGTTTTTCTTCTTAAAGTAGTTTTTTTTTTTTTCACGTCTATGTCGTGGTGGCCGCACCAGTAATATCGTCGATGTTAGAGTTGAATTCGTCGCACCGTCGACGTCACCGGAGCTCATCGAACCTTGGTGGCCGATCGTGCTGCTCTAATTTTTGCCTTCACGCGTTATCTACCCCGCGCTGAAGTGCCACCCCGAGAACCGCGGGCGCGCCTCTTTCTTCATAATCGGATCCTCCGCTTCCTACCGGAACCCATCCGTTCGGTGCCGACCTTGTGCTTCATCCACGTGACCGCATAAGATCCGCCTGCTCTCCCCTAACGAATTCCCTCGCCATTGGCGTCAACGTTACCATCGGCTCGTTATAATCAACAACTTCATTAGAAGCGTCACCCTCATCACCACCATGGCATCATCATCATCATCATCAACAACAACAACAGCCGCCACAACAACAACAACAACAACAACAGCAGCAGCAGCAGCAGCAGCAACCCGATCAGCAACACGCGATGCAACGACTTTGACGTCATCGACTCAGCAAAGACGTCATCAATGTCGTTCTGGCGGTGGACAACACCGCCACGGTTGTGGAGCGGTTGAACATTTCGGACGGACACTTCGACGAACATCGTCAGCACCTTCGGAAACATCTCCGGAGAGAGGGGCAGGTGAAGGCAGCTGAAGTCGCGCCAAGAGAAAGAACGAACGTGGAACGTAGCAGCACGTAGTAGAAGTCGCTGCAGAAACAGCAATACAAAAAGTAGGACTACCTCTCTGGAGCAGGTTCTTCACCATCATCATCATCATCATCATTATGGCGGCGATCTGCGTTGAGCGGTTCTTTCTTTTTTTGGCAGTATCCAGCTCGCATTTTCGCCGTTCGCTGAACTCTGGGAATTTCTGTGTGGCGACCAGCTTCACGTAAACTGGTCGGACCGAACCAGGTACCCGCGGGACACCGATTTGGGTGACTCTGAATTGGTTCGCGTTAGCGGCAACATTTGTGCAGTGACGGTGACAGAGGATCCCAGCCGTAGAAGTAGCAGAAGTGTCTGCACCCCACCACCGCATGCCAGCTTCCGAGAGCAGCACAAACTGAAATAAAGTTACCATTCGCTAGTCAGACAGAGATAGGTCGAACAGTAGACGGACAGTAATGTTGATACCTTAACTTAAACCTGCTCTTCTTCCTAGATGCATGCTTTTTCCGAAATCATGAATCGCGTTGAGCTGCCACCACATTTCTGCTCTCTGGATGGAGCCCAAGTACGTCCAGTATGAGCACGTAATGGTTAACTAGGAATACAACATTGAATTTATTCAATAATTGCACATTTGCACACTGAGGCAGTGCCCGCCTAAAAAAATAATTTAAAATCGCCTCTCAGTGAGTTCGCCTGCTCCTCCTCCGCGACGGACCCAGCTCTTGTGGTCCCGGTGCGCCCGGAAGACCCGTAGGGTACGCTGCATGGCCAGGACGAAAGAAACAGACGAAATGATGGCATATAGGGAAGCACAGACGAAATGATGGCATATAAGGTGTGGTACAGACGAAGTGATGGCGTACACGCCTACTAGCCAACAATTGGAAGAAATTGATTTGATGATGCCTAGAGCCCCAACCTCCCACCGCCACCCCCTGACAAATGTTGAGGAAGCGGCTACGATCCTACCAAGGAGAGTCAACCATACAGTCGTAGAGTTCAGAGGAGGTTTCAGCTTGGTACAGCCTTAGTCGCAATGATACCCTATGGACACCATAGCCGCATCGATAACGGCTACGTGGTGTACGTCAGGCAGGGTAACTGTGCGTTTCACTGCTATTGTTGCTATTGTTATTACGAATGTATATGTGTTGCCCGTTATTGCCCGACGACGGTGCAGTGTGAAAAAGATGACCGACATACAACTTTGCAACCGTCGATTCGAAGACTCCGGCATCCTGGCGACACTTCTCGAACGCGATCATTGTTTTTGGTACTTTTTTTGTTTTTGTTTTTCTTGACATTCGTTTCTTTCTAGCAACTAGATTAATTCACTTTGTTGTCTATGCAGGCTTCGTAGAATCTAGACAATTGAATACAATCGGCCACCGACCGATCAGCTGTCAGTTTTCAGGGTGTTTGCTGCCTTTCCAGAAAAGCAAGTCACACACAGCGTTCGTTTGTTTACGGACTGATTGACAGATAGATAGAGATACCTTAGGCACGGTGCGTCGGACGTCATTGTTTGTTTTTTGTTTCATGTTTTTTGGCTCTCGCTCTCTCGTGGTTTATCTTTTTCTCGTGGTCTCGCTCTGTATGCACATATGCACTGTTTGTATTTCGGCCTCATATCACTTACTGTACGGCTCTCATCTTAGAGATGAGACTCGATTCACTAATATGCCTCTTAAGTTACGGCAGCAAGCAAGTACCCCGACCGGTATCCCTGATTGGCTACGTCCGGGGCGTTTCCAACCGATCGTTGCCACCTTACAATCGTATATCGTATATCGTCCTGCTTCTCACGATCGAACAGCCAACGGGGGGGGGGGGGGGAGGGATGTTATTATAGAGAGTTTACATATCTGACCAACTTTCGATGAAAGGAGCCCGCAGCACGCATAATTCGCGTGTAACACGGAAAGATACGCTGGAAAGAAAGTTGCTCCTGCAAATGAATCTTGTATAAGCGATTAATGGCTGACCAGAAAGTCGTACAGTGTCTGCTTCTTTTCTTGTTCTTTCTTGTTTGTCCTGCAATTGACCGTGCAAAGTTGCGTTGCATATCAATTTGCGCGCAAGCTTGTGTATTTCCTTTTATTCTTCGCTATACGTTTTGGTTCGTAGCGAATCTGAGATCGTGTATACGAATGTTCGCAGTTGAACATTGAATTACAAAAGTCTCCGTTTCGTGTGATCTTGTGAGCATTTTTGGTTCGGTTGTTTAAAAACGCTAGGTATGTCCTTTACGTGTATATCTAATCGTGGCACACCACAACGAAGTGCGACTCTATTATTGAAATTCTTTAAAACGTTCTGTAAAAGTCGTCTATCTTTCTCGCTGCTTGGAAACCATGCAGGGGATACACATATTAGCATTGGTTTGACATATATATCAAATTATTGCACGTATCTCTTAGGACAAAGAATCTGAGAATTCAATTACACCTTCTGGTCGCTTTCAGTGCCACTTCTATACTTTGTTCTGAGAATTTTAAACTAGGGGTTACAACAAATCTAAGATTTTCCATAGCGATTACATTTTTAAGGAGACTGTCATGCATTTTTAGACATATTTTGAACTTGTTCGGCCGAGATGCATTGTTTTGCACTTCGGGAAATTTTCAGATCTAAACATTGTGTCCAGTCTTATTCTGTGTCCGATATTACTTAGATATTTCAATCTGTGCAGCGTGATAACGGCATGAATTCATATTTTTTACTTCACTTTAAAGCATCGTTCTTGTAGCATATTTACAAAATGTAACGAAATTTGCTTATGCCTACTCTTTAATTTAGTAGGCATTTTTCCTTCATGCCATTACTAACTTTCGTGTGCATTAATAAGCAAAGGTGCATTGTCTACACTTTTAACTACATAGACTAACTACATACACTAAAAAACGTTTGAGCATAAAATCAATTATGAGACCCTTGACAGTTTCTCAAGCTGCAAAAGAGTCAATATGGTTTGTTGCCACTATTACCACTGCTATTAACTGCTGTTACTACTATATTATGCTTTTCCAAATAATCAAATTGTATATATATATATATATTGATCTTTCATGCTTTTAATTTCAATAAACGTTTTAACGGCGATCCAACGGTTATCCCTATTATGTTTGTTATATCTATCTATTTATATATATATATATATACAGGTGGTTCAATAAGTTCTTAGAATGAGCTTTTTAGAATTTGAATTTTGGCACGCTTTCACCGCTAATAGGAACTGCAACTTTTCGACTGCAAGCACTCAATATATTATGGTGATTGGCCGTTGCGATTTCGTTTGATAGCTTTTCCCGTGCAACGTATCGGCGTGATTTTTAAAAATGGAGAAAAAAGAGTTTCGAGTGGTTATCAAGCATTTTTATTTCAAAGGTTGGAATGCGACCCAAGTAAAAATTGAGTTAGACGAGACGTACAGTGACTCTGCGCCATGTTTTGCCACTGTTTCCAACTGGATTAATGTGTTAAAAAGAGGTCGCAGGAGCTCCTACGTCCAGGAGGCCAAAAAACGGCAACTGATGAGGAAAACGTAGAGAAAGTGCGAAAAATTCTTGGCACAGTTAAGCGAATGAACATTAAGGAAATAGCGGAGGCATTAGGGATTAGTTTAGGCAGTGTGCATTTTATCCTACACGAAAACTTGAAAATGAAAGAGCTTAGAGCAAAATGGCTGCCGCATTTGCTCAACCAAGGCCAAAAAGACGCGCCTGTTTTGGCTTTACAGCGAAATTTGGCCAAGATGTCGAACAATCTGTCGGATTTTTGGTGCAGATTCATGACCGTCGATGAAAGCCGGGTTCATCACTACACTCCCGAGACCCAAGAAGCATCTTGCCAATGGTGTGCACCTGATGAAGGACCTCCGAAGAGGGTGCGGACAACGGCATTGACCGGAAAGGTGATGGCTACAGTTTTTTAAGACCAACGTAGAATAATGCTGGTCGACTACCTTGAGAGCTGTAAAACGATCACAGGAGAATATTATGCAAGACTGTTGGACTGCCGTTAGCAAGAACTCATCGTGAAACGGCCCGCTTTGCAGAAGAAGGTTGTCCCGTTTCACCAGGGCAATGCTCCTGCACACAAGTCCCGGCAAGCATCGGCAAAACTGGCTCAACTGAGGTTCGAACTTATTGAACAACCCTCCTATTCTCCAGACCTGGCCCCCTCTGATTATTTCCTCTTCGGACATTTGAAGAATAGTCTCGGTGGAAAGCGTTTTTCCAGCAATGAAGAGGTTATGGCTGCTGTCAATGCCTATTTTCAGTCTAACGACGCGGAATTCTACTCAAGAGGTATGAAAGCGCTGAAATCTCGGTGGGAAAAGTGTATTGAGCTTCTCGGGGAGTATATCGAATAAGAAAAATTTAAAAACATGATTTGGAAAATTCTCGGTTTTTATTCTAAGAACTTATTGAACTACCTGTATATTGCCTTTGTATGCGATATGTTTAATGTGAACAAACCTATATAATATAAAGGCAAGTCAAATTTCTTCAATATAAAGATGACTTTAAACATTACACTGTTCTCAGCGATTAAGGATTGTCGCATTCATCTAGGGGCGGGTACACGAGCACGAGAGACTGTCGGTTGCTCTGCCAGCCAGCGAAGAAAAAAAATAAAGTGACCTTCTCGTGACCAACTGTGTTGTGCGTAAGCATTCTAAAATTACAGCACTATTACATAGATCGCGCAAGGCAACGCCTTCCATCTATATGTACTCACACGCAACACCACCTTCGAGTGTTCGTTGGCCACTGATCCTTTGCTATCTCTCAGCGGATTGCCCGCAAATATTGTTGCAGTTTTTTTTTCTCTCTATACTGTTGCTTTATCACTAATAATTCTGACCTCCAGTGGCAAATATTAAACCTCTAATCTTATCAAGACTCAGTGACCGTTTGCGCATATGCGGACGCGTTACCTTGACACCAAAATAGACTATTACATACATGGCATATGGAAGCTATTCATTCCTGTAGAGACTTTCAGTAAATATTTCGGACGAACGAATTACTTTAGAATACTAAGAATATTACCACCATCCTACCGATCACTAAGATGTGAAGCTTATATATATATATATATATATATAAATGTATTTTCTTCGTGGTCTATCTGCAAAAGGCAATAGGGATATTACTTGGTTTACTTACTTACAGGAACATTTCCCGCATATCTTGGGGACTTCTCTCCCCAAGATTGTAAGCAAATATATATTATATATAAATATATATATATATATATAAGCGCGAAACTGATATGAGCTGCCCAACTGACGTCCAATCAAAGCTGCAGTGTAATGTGACTGGCGGTCAGTTGTCTCACCTTTCGTAGCTTACGACACAATAAAGTCAAAATAGCAATATTTTCGTATTGTGTGGTCTCATATTGCGCCGACCTTAGGTCCGCGTATGCTGAAGTATCGGTGAAGTATCGGATCATTCTTGGATTTGATATATATATATATATATATATATATATAGAGAGAGAGAGAGAGAGAGATAGCTGTATACACGTTGTGCATCTCTATCGAGGATATATTACTTTCCCATAGCTCGCTGCATACCTACAACGGACGCCATCAGCTCATAACGCAGTTCACCTTCTGCATATACGCCAATACGCAATGTCAACCGTCCTATTCACCCGAACTTGTACATAATACGTACAAATTCCCAATGCAAGCGCACTTCCGCAGATTCCGAAGCGATACATACATACGTACAACGATGTCATTACGTAGCTCTGCCATACGTTGGTATTACGGTTAATACGTAAATTTATAGCCAACTTATTGTAAGCTGAAGCTGCACGTGCACTTTTGGCGGACAGCTGATGGTTGAACACCGCGAAACGTTTGATTATCCTCTCGGTTGTTGTTGGGGGTTGTTGTTGTTGTTGTTGCTACAGTGGTTTGCTGTCCGTACGCTGGTCTGCATGAAATCCGGACATTGTTTACAGCATCCGATAACTGCTGTCATCTGCTGTCCAATGACAGCAAATTCGTTGCTCACACATGCGGATCGATCGGCAAGGCCTCTTAATTCATGGGCAGTATTCCAGCAGCCGACTGCAAAATGCAGCAGGCAACGAGAGCGTGGACGCAGCGACCAAGGAAGGTCAATGCGATTTACTGTACTGAGCCAGAACCGTCTAGTAGACCGTCTTATATTCCGTCTGATCTCCGGTAGTATCCTGACTAGTCAGTCATAGACAAGGCGTTTAATCTACTTTACGCCAACGTGCGATATTAGTCCTGTTACCGGATATATATATATATATATATATATATATATATATATATATAAATTCTGTTGGTTAGCAAGTTCCAATCTGTTTAAAACATTTTTTTGTTTCCTATTTTTTTGGTTTGTGCTTTAGCAAATAAATTTATACTGTGCGTGTCTCTATTTCACAGCGCTGCTTCTTTGAGTTTGAAAAACAAACGTTATATGCAGTTTATTCGTAGACGAGTTGCATTTTCCCTGCGTACATTTATTGCAATCTGTCACAGGTTGCTGAATTTCCCATGAGATGTTCTACTGCACCCACCAAACTTAGTACTAGTCTTACTCTTTCAGACTATCACTTGTTCCGCTCACTTTAAAAATGATCGAGAGAAGAAGGTTTCTCCTCTCGAAAGTTCTGATGGAAAACTTCCGTGGACAAATGAGATACTATAGCATGACATAAAGGCACTTTATTTATCTAGAAAATAGGGCATCTGGATCACTATTAGTCAGTTAGCCATCCAGTTCGAAAATCAGCCATTTATCGACTCGTAGATTTTGACTTTGTACTCTTTCATCAGTTTTCTACATTTAGAAGATGGGACTCCCAAACGGCGGATCACTCGATTCGCTTGCGGAGGCAAATATACAAGTCGGGTCATGTTAGAAACTATGGAAGATAGTATTGAAGTGTGCGTAAAAAGTTCCGTTATGGGGTGACTAAAGTCGACATTACGCAGATTGTCAGGTCACCTGTGGCAGTCGGAGACGGTATAACGGTTTTATTCTTGATTTTAAAATCCAAGTCCAGTACGCCATGCATTCCACGTACCACATACTTGGCAGGAAATTATTGCCAGTGCACCACCGGACGACGCAAATTGCAAGACGATGTGAGACTTTTAAAGTAGACTGAGCAACAGAGTTGTTAGTCATCAATGTATCCAGGATATATAGGGAAGGCACCTGCTTATGTGAATAGCAAAAAAAATCGTCTACAAAAGCGTTAAAGAACTTTAGCCAAACAAAATAGAGATTATTATGTACGTCATCGATCGTTACCTACAACTGGCCAATACTTAAAATTGCTTTGACATACTGTGGTGTACAGAGATGAAAACCTAGACGTTCCGTTTTTAAATACAGCAGAGAATGTTCGACCCCGTCCACACGCACCCTTTTGTCACAATAAGGTCACAATAGGCAGAGTAACACACTTGTTGAATATCTATAAACATTGGTGAGTCATGCGTCATGTCTAAATGTTGTGAGCAAGTGGAACCATGTATTGTAAATCCGTGATGTGCAAGGTCAAGGATGTGGTTTAGTATAAAAACTTTCAAGTACATAGAACTATCTTTATTTCTCTCTTCAAGCTACAAAGCATATATTTATTTTGTACTACAGGTCGATCGTTTTGTAGGCTATTTTAGGACCTATTTAAAAAAAGAGATGTATTAATTTAGATTTCGAAGATGTCGGGCGCAGCGCCGTCGTGGTGATATCTCTTGAATGTTAGCTTCAAAGGTACGGTTAGTGCAAAATACCTAAACACGGAAACACTGGATATCTGTGATCGCATTGAAATGCTCGTGCTAGGCACAGTAAAATGTGTCAAAGAGCTTGGCGAGAGGTTCAGCCTTTTTGCCGGGATACTGGCGGTTCTAGATCTCATGTGCATGATCGGTACGGTAGCAGGACCCTTTAACCATCTGTTGTGGTCTAATATAAGTTTTATTACTCGTAATGGAACAGCCATGCTGTTAGGCAATGGTTTAAACGTGTGTTTAAGAGAAAAATGCCATGATGAGTATCAACATTTTAACAATTAATGGTTAACGGAAAGTTGGCTAGTTTTTGGCATCTAAATGGTTGGCAACATCAGCTTAAGTCGGCCTTAATGCTGTATAGTCAAGTCGCTTGTTCGGTAAAGCCGAATATCCTCGGCCGCAATTGACTACTGTACGACATGTTTCTATCGATTTATCAAGCATCGTAGTAGTCTACTGCCGAGACGAGGCGCCGTATAGGGCACTCTACGATTGCCAGAAGCAGTTTCTGGCTTGTGCGTATGGATGCATGCATTGATACGGGTTAACTGGCCGTTTGGCGAGTTACCTGGATCCTTCCCAGATGCTCTCGCATGTTATGTCTTCTGTCTGATATATTGGCTGTCAAATTTCTGGTGCCGCCCGCCACGTTATACAACAGACCATTACAATATCTGCAGATCGTCACAAAGTGCAGAACAAGCAATAAGAAAAATATGACGCAGATTCGCCGGAATTTGGATCCCCCAAACATACTTCAAGTAATGTTATTTACGGCATGGTGGCCTCAAACTCTAAAAGTTGCGTTGACATTCTGTAGTGTACAGAGGTGAATACCTAAACAATCTTTTTTAAAAACAGTAGAGAATCTTCGACCCTGTTCTAAGCGCATTGTTCTGGTCACAATAAGCAAAGTGAAACATTTGTTGAACATTTATAAGTATTGCTATAACATCACGCGCCATCTCTAAAAGTTGTGAGCATGTGACACCACGTATTGTAAGTCCGTGTTGTGCGAGGCCAAGCTTATTTAAGTATTATTGTGACATTTATAATCATCTTTGTTAGGTACATTGTAAAAACTGTGTTAGTTTACACATGACGATTCCATATTCAAATATATACATCTACGTGTTTCCAATCCGAGGATAATCTCCTCTCCGATGTCCTCATGATACAATAATACGCTAATACGCTATTGGAAACCCCCCAATAAAGCGAGGTTCCCTAACGAAGTCACTTCTAGGCATGACGCTGTGTGGTATCTGGTGCAAAAGTTCCCGCGCCTACTGCAAATACAGGTATCACACGGCAGATGAAAACCTAGTATTCTGCAGAGAATCTGGTGATACCCATGAGCCGCAAAACGTGTTACTATATGCCTATTGGTACTGTTAAGTCCCTTTCATACGTCGTTGATCATTGCACCCGTATCATAGATTTCAGGGTCGATTTCTGCCGTCTTTCCTCCCATAAGTTAATGAACTCAAAGTGAGCTGGAGCAGTTGGAAGGTCGAAACGTCATTTAAGATCTTCTATAAATAGCGGCGTGCCACCTAGGAGGTAAACTAATCTGTTATGTGTTGAGTGGTGCAGCCCCACTGACACGTTTGAGAAATGCTGGCTTTATACGATCGAGCATGACAAGCTGCGGTGTAAAAAGGTGCTCGCGGATTGCTTAAATTCCGTATGCAGTAACAGGTGCAACCTTCATCTCGAACAAGGTCATACCTGACAGTAGCAATAGCTTTGATGGCGTCTGCACTCCAACACTCGCAGCCAAGGCTCGCCCGACCCTCTCCTTAATGTGCTCTTTGAAGCATCGGCCGTTGGTAGGTAGTACCACCCGCAAGTACTTAAAGTTATTCACATACTCAAGGGTCGTTAGCCCTATACGAAGTGGGTCGGATTCGGCTAGTTGCCCTCCACAGCGGAATTTCATAGCTTCAGTTTTGTCAAGGTTGATTGTCAGGCCGGTATCTTGTACGTACGCGGAGAGTCTTACCAATGCCTGTCGGACATAAAAACGACTTTTTCGAAAATGATCAGGTCGTATGCATACAGCAACGTTTTGACGTAAAGTAAATCCTTTGACTCGAGATGGCAAGTCATTCAGCAGCAGGGAAAACATCAGATGGCTCAGATTATCGCCCTGCGCGACACCGGTCGTTTAGGCGAACGGGGGGAGCTGGGACACCCCGTCATCGATACTCACTGAGTTTTCCTGAAGAATAGCCTTGATTAGCCGGAGCATGTTGAACGGAACTCCGCACTCGGCGAGCTTTACCAGGATCTTGTCTCAATGCGCCGTGTCAAACGCAGATTTGAAATCAACGTATACTGCGTAGAGTGCCTGTTTTGGCCGGCTAATGGCGCTTCGCATTCCGCCTTGTAATAAGTAAGCATGCTGTGGTCGCCCCGTGCGAAAACCGTGCTGTTCGTCCGATATGCAGCCGCAGGACTCCACGAAGGAGCTGTATTTGAATACGGAATTGTTATGTGTGTACTAACACAACTTTACCTAACAAATGTGATAATAAATGTCATATTGAAATTAAAGTATCAAAAATCTTGGTAATAAAAACCGATAAGATGCAATAGAAGCTGATTGTTTTGTACGTTATTTTAGAGTAGTGTTGATGCAGAATACGAAGAAATCGGGCGCAGCGCCATTGCGGTGATATCTCCCGATTATTAGTTTCAAGGCTCGGCTTAAAACAGTGCAAATTACTCTAAAGCGGGGAATTGGATAGATACATGTGATCAAATCGTCCACCGGATAATGTGCTATATCTCTATGACCTATTGACTCTCTGAATTGGAATGCTCGTGCTAGGCACAGTAAAATGGGTCAAAGGACTTGGCGACAAGTGATGCTTTTAATCTGAAATTCTATTGTAGACAACCTACTTTTTAGTAAATTTTGACAATATTTACATTTATGCCTTACACTTTGCTTCGCGTTATACTTTTCTTGTCCAACGTATGGTTATTTTCGTATTTGTTTTGTTTTTTCTTGAAGTGCCCTTCCAAAGTAAACAAAAACGTTAAACTCAGTCTTCTTTCCGTGAAATATGGCTTGCCATAGACTGTGTCACATATCGACCTATTCAGCCGACGAACGGAAGTTTAGCCACCATTGTGGCCAGCCGCGATGCCGTTTGCGTAAACAGTGATACGAATATCTGACCGCGGATTACTCTTAACACTAGTGGAACCTTAGTGGTCAGTTATCGAGATCCGAGTGAACTTTGGATTCAGTCTTCCACATATCAGTATATATATATATATATATATGTCCAAACACAGTCTTTCACGAGGAGTATGAATTGTGCACCTACCGGTTCTGCCAGCAGATGTGTACTAAGTACCATGCAGTGAAATGCACAGCACTGAATCAAAAATCGTTGCACTACTTCTTTCGCCGGAAGCGTAAAGAAGATAAAACATCATGAAGAATCCTTTGAACTGTACATTCAACATATACTCGATTGAGTAAAAAAATATATATATATATATATATATATATATATATATATACATATATGCATAGAGCATTAATACTTAAATTCTGTACTTACATCACAAAGAACCCAGTTTTTTCCACCGTTTGTTTATTCAATTTCCTGTACTGACTTCTGCCACTCGGCTTGGTTCACCGTGACACCTTTTCGTGGAATTACTACGTTCGATTACGTGAGCCATCATTAAAGCATTGTCCAGTTTCTGTTTTGTATATTGCTTCTCTTTTAGTCATTGTTACTTGCATGCGAATAATACTGTACTTCGTTATGTTTCCTGCATGTATTTCAAGAAGCTCCTTATTTGGATTCTTGTTAACGGTTTGTTGTTTCAACTTACACGCGGAAATTTTAGCTTGTTCGACTCATACCTTCTCAGCATTCATCTGTTTTTCGCTTGAACAACCAGCTTCGATTGTTGCCACTTCTATTTTCATGACTGTGCCTATCAAAAAAGAAATATTATGTTATCGATTATATATCGGTACATCCAGATGAATACATACAGGCATACACACAGATGGAAATCGGATGTCATATTTTCTTTACACCTAAACACTATCAAATCAACTACCGCTGTCAGGGTTGTTTGAAATGTGTCTTGCTGTTGTGTGCTTTTGTCGTTTACTGTGCCATATGCCATATTAGCAAACCTCATGATTAGCGGATGTTCGGAAACCAGTTGCTCCTTCACTCTAGTGCAGTTCAGCCAAATCGAACCGACGCTCAAAACGAAACTGGTTAGGTTTTGCTCAGCGCCAAATCGCTGCTCTTTGCAGTGGACAAATAAAAAATATATGGTGTTTTTACAAAAGAATATATATATATACAGACTCCTATATCCGTTTAATATTTGTATATGGGTATATATTTATATGCGCAAAATTATTGAATTGTTTTCCTATTTGGAGCAGTATTTAATGGGCTAATGCAGAAACACTGGACTTAATGTTTTCCAGAAAGAAGCATGTGGTCACGCAATTTGGCCACAAAAATGCACTCGCATTATTATGTATAAAATCCTTAAAAGTTGAGCCCTAAGACTTACTTTAGAGATGCTGTATATGTCTATGCGTCTGCTCTGAGCGCCCTTGATATAAAAGGGTGACATGTGTACTTAGGTTTAGATGTCATGAGAATAATAAATCCATCTATGTTGGCAAAGCTATATCCAAAGCAACGAAAGAGTTCAATTGAATTTTCCGGTTTTTGGTTAGAAGACTATATATATATATATATATATATATATATATATATATATATATATATATATATATATATATATCTTTCCTTTTTTATAGACTTGGCATATAAAAAGAAAAACGAAATTCGTATTTTACAGCAGTCATATACAATGTCATGATAGCTAGGTATAGATACTAATTACAATGATGACAAAATGCTGTGGCTCGCACTTATCTAGTTCTTCAAACAACGGTAATGTTATGTTAAAAAAATACGCCTAAAACAATCGACGTCGAATAGGTTTGAGCTAAAAACTAAGCGCATTGCCCAGCTATAAAGTAATGCACATGTGGTTGTGGCCTGATCCTTAGAGGAATGAGAGTCAGCTTATACGCCGTATATAATTTATTTTATACATAATTTATGTTATTTGTTAAATAAAGCAATATTTCCATGATAGACAGCTAGCTTTTCTTACAATAATAAACAGCTGACATCAGTCACAGTGCAACGCTTGCACTCTATTTTCTGAGCGTTACGAACCAACTGATCGGGCGCTGCTTGGACCTCATTCAAAACACTTATTTACGTGATCACAGTTTGCTATAAACATGCAAGCATGTCGTCCATAGACATATCAACATTTAAATTGTTAAGTCACCAAAATAACTTAAGTTTTCAAATCGTAAGTTTCAAACGTTGCACTACAACATACAGTGGCTCGATTAGAGCAGTCTCGGTATAAAATCGTATGGCGTTTGCTTTCATAAAAGAAAGCATTTTTAATCGATATATGCTTAGTTATATACGAGAGAAGTGTCCAGCTTTTTGCCGTCTTTCAAGGTAGATTAGCTTTTGATGCTTAGAATACCAAGAATACCCCCGAGGCCCTGCGTGCACTTGCCAGCCCGCATAGGTCTCCTTAAGCTCGAGGCGCCAGATAATCACCTCAAAAGTTAGCCTTGATGCTGAACAATAGAAGCACATGCGTTGCACTTGAAATCTGCACTGCTAATGTCGTCCCCTATAGGTTGCAGGGTTATTAGTCATTAATTTGTCAGTCAATTTGATTCAGTGTGCAGTCGTTCAGCAGGGACAGCACAGACTATCTATAGGAATCTGTATTAGCGCGATCCGGGTGTGTAGATTGAGACAAAGACTGTTTGTTGATCACATCATTTTAATGAAAAAACATATTTATAAACATATATATATATATATATATATATATATATATATATATATGCATATATACATATATGTTCGCTATCTTCATCTGCTATATATATATATAGAGAGCGAGAGAGAGATATGGGGGAGAGAGAAAGATGGAATGTAAGTAGTTAGAAACTGTGAACGAATGGTATTAATGTTACGGCGTTATTCGTGCAATAAATATATATGTACATGTTGAGCCCGGTGGCGTGATGCATCCGGGTGCCTCGCGACCGGAGGAGACACATAGGTGCTCGGGTTCGAGCCCCACCGTTGCACCTTTGTACTTATAGGGGTCCGTCTATGAAGCAATGCGAAAAGCAGTCCCGTGGACGTTAAATCTTGGCTGAGGTTCAGCCTAAAAAGTTTAATATATTTATTTCGATGGGCGCTACCAATCAAAACTGGATCATGTCGTTACACAAATTGAACCGCCAAGCTATATAAATTGGTTTGGTTTTACCTTTTCGTATAAGTTGTTGGAGTACACGCGCATCTATGTATGTCTCTGCAGTACCCGCATAAGCTTGGGGCTTTCACGGGCTCTGACACAGCCGCGTGCCGTGATACGTTATACAAACACCAGAGCCCAGAATGCGATCCAGAAAATGTACGTCTTTTTGCACGATTTGAATTCAAACGTGTATTCAGTTGCTTCATTTTGAACGAATATGCGTTTTTTAGACGTTTAAGCTAGTTTTGGTCTTTTGGAACAAAAATAGACACAATAGACTGTACTGTCGAAAAGCGTATTTAGCAGTTTTCTCGTTGTTATATTTACGGTTCTCGATCGGCTAACATGCAGTACTGAAGATGACCTAGAACTAGACAATGATAATGAACAACGAAAGATCATTTTGAAGCCTGTTATTTACTTACTCAGGAGAGTGCTCATAATCCGATAGTCATAATAGCACGCTATCGTGGACAGTTTCAAGACAAACTGAGAAACACCCTAAGGAATTGTTTGACAGTGCAGTCGTCAGTTCACGTCGCTTCTCCAGCAAGGCTACGAAAGTTCGTTTGTTCTTGGACTCACATTGCGAACAATGTAACGTGACTGCTCTACGCGAGCTTTGGCGAGCGGACCGGCTAGAACGCTTCCCTGATATCCCTGGATCGAAATAGCTAGTCCGGATCGAATCGCAAGCTGCACCTTGCTTAAAGCTCATCTATGGTATCTGTTTGCCTGGCGAATGACCACAAAAAACCCGCACACACACACACACACACCGCAAAGATTAATCGCAAAACAATTCAATAAATAAATGATGTACAATAAAACACATGTGTACATACCCTTCGTGTATGTGATAGTAAGGGTGCCCTTTTATGCCACGTCTATGTTACCGATATCTGAACTGCATCTTTGCTAGCTACGTATTTACTAGCCAAATTTCTGTATGTATTAAAACTGCAGTGAGGGACAGTGTAGCGTTGCAATCCAAGCGTGCATCTATATAGTCACGTGCTGACGCCTCTTCTTCTCATTGATGATGAACACAAGACCCTGAGGCTCCAGTATACCAGACACTGCTATTGCCCTGCTTTGCACATTTATAATGGCATTTCTAGTAAGCACGTATATATATATATATATATATATATATACAGACACACAGACACTTGATCAGCCTAAACATATATGCATTTTGTCAGCGCCGTCAGCGAACGCACAGTTAACGGTGTAGCATTTATTGCCTTCAGTGCGCTACAGATGCAAATGAACATGACGTTTGCGTGACGTAACTTAACAGAATTCTTTATTCAGCTAGAATTCAGGCTTAACGGAATTATTAAAAAAAAAACAGAAGTCCTAGCAAAAGCTATTCGCTGCGTACCGTTCTACTAATCGTCGCCAATTTCGTTGAAACTCTCTTCGTCTTCACTTAGTAAGTCCTTCCTGGATTCGTTACGCCAATCATCAAGCGACTGCCTCATGATTGGCGTAAATGTAACAGCTTTGGAAGAGCGTGGCAAACAGAGGGTTCTCTATACGAAATATATACACATGCTTAAAGTGCAAAATTCCTATTAGGCCAGCTTTCCTCAAATTATGTCCATGCTAAAAGCCAAAATAAGAAATTAGATCTAGCATGAAAGAACTAATCTCCGAACTTAGCGAGAGAGAGAGAGAGAGAGAGAGAGAGAGAAAGCGTGGTTTTCACATCACCGTTAACGGTTCAGCCTGACACGCCCTTTCTTTGACACGTCCACGGCAAACTGTCATTTTAAAATAGATGCGCTGGACCAGACACGTGACACGCTTTTGACTGCTGTGGAACAGCATCTCAGAGAAGCTATACGCTTGCCGCGATTGAACTTTCTCAACGTTTCTGCTTTGTGCGGATCCCAGGCCCTCGGTCGTTAACCAGCAAAGATATCCTCCATCAGAAGCTACAGGGCGGGAATATGTACAAATGCAATACTGCATCTAATCCAAGTGATGCTTGTGACCCCTCCCTCCCTCACTAATTAAGTAAAGTTTAACTTCAACTAATGAACGTAAGGCTCGCAATCAGCATAACAAAAAGAAGCTGAAGAGTCGCTCTCGGCGTTCCATCATTTTGTCGAAGAAATAGTTTAGAACCTGTAGTAGCCGGCCACCCACAAGCTCATGGTCAAAAAGCTCTACGAAACCGATGTAAGCTGCCCAGCATTTTGCTCTAAATATGTCCGTTTACGCGACCAAAAAGACGCACGCGTTATGATTAACGCTTTTCCCTCCAGAGGAGCAGTGCTGGTCATGACAATACCAATCGCGTTATTATTTTACGTTTCACCAGCGTCTAGGTAGAAGTCAGAGTGGTAACTCCCGAAGAAAGGCGCAAATATTTTAGTCGCGGCAATATCAAATGATGTATTTGGTGAAAAACCTGTATTAAAAACTGGCTCTTGGCCGGACCGTTGACACCTCAGCGCTAAAACGCTATTCGTTATGTCACGCTTAGAGCAGGGAACTACAAAGGGAAAGATTGTATATACAGGGTGTCCGATTTTTTAAAAGATCGATTTAGGTCTTTGTCTACATGCTCGTTAGAGCAAAGATATTCTCTAATGGAACAGGGTCTCAAAGAAGTCTTGTTTCGGAGTGAGAGTGATATTACTAAAATCCGTGACACTGGGGTTGTTGTCCAACATAGGAGCACACAATGTGCAATTGCAAGACAACCAGTCCTCCTATTGCAAAAAGTAAGCAGATTGACGTCAGAATGTTTGTAAGAAAGTTCAGCATTTTCTGAAGAACATATGACGTCCGCTAGAAGATGCGACTGTGCGAGAATGCGAAAATTTGAAAGAAATGAAGTTATATAATCAAATATTTTAAAATCATATGACAATTTACAGCGCTCAGGCAAATGCGCATTTAATGACGATAATTTTGTTATCAAGTCGATGGCAATATGAGTCGTGAGTGCGAAGTAATTAAGATTTTTCAGAGGCCATGTCAACATTAAGTGCATGCATAAATGATCGGAAGTGATTTATCCGATGCAGTAGGTCAGTTATGCATGCAGTCAATGTCGACATGGCGGTAATTAAGCCAGTAAACCTTAATTACTTCGCAAACTTCGCGATGTGTCACACAACCATCGTAATTTGCCGTCGCGCCCATGATTTTGTGTCTCAGTTGAACCAATTGGTGCATCATGATTTAAGCAAACGCAACAAAACAAAGCATCTAGCAGAATATATTTCTTGGGTTGCCAAAACCAGTATCGGTTCTAGGATAGAATTGTTACCTGCGACGTGAAATTGAACCTTTACGGCAATGTGAAACCATTAGAGAGTGAAGCTAAAGGAGGCAAGTATGCTTAGTGGATAGGAGTCTTGGCGGACCAACGTCCAACCGGCAAATATATATATATATATATAAGCCGTTTCCTGTAATGGACGTTTCAATCCGAGGTCGGAACTGCGCGCAGGCTCATTACACCGTGTTCCGGAATGATTTTTTTTATGCGTCTCGAATGTGAAAACTTGTTAGAGCCTCGCTCAACTATGCCACATACAAAGAAATCCAGAGGATTTGAATTTAGACTGTTTCGTAGATAAAAATATTTTGGTCAGAACGTGCAAAAACGTTGTGTCAAACGAAACATAGTACAAATTCGCCTCTGGAACAATCCGCCTTCTGACGCATTGTGCCGACACTCACGTCTAGTAGACTTGCGTGTTTCTTCAGTGAAGTTCGGATCAAAAATCAGCTTTTTTTTAGCACGTTTTACAATCTCGGTACTCCCACCGGTATCGGGCTATCGTGAATTTTCCCGAGTGCACTCCAAGAAGCTTTCTCGGACTCCTGTGCGTCGTACTGTCTTTTGACAATCGCATACATAGTACGTCTCGAATAGTTAAAGGATTAAATTATTTTGGTCTTGCCGGTGCGAAGCGATTCTACCACTGCCACCTTTTGATCTTATCCCGGGCGTAGAATATGTGCTTCCGCCATTGTAATCGCGTCGAAGGTGATCGAACTGGTTCTGCAAAGCACAATGGTACCAAACATCGACAGGACGAAAACCATTCTGGCAGCACGTTTGTTTTGATTTAGCTGGCGGAAGTTAAGAAAACAATATAAATATATATATATATATATTTGTTTTTATTTATTTATTTTTCATTTTTTAACCGATTTTTGTCATTCAAAAGTACGCTTCATTTGTGTTGTTACAGTCTTTCCCCATCCTTGCACCTGACTCGCATGGCAAATAATTCTGGTTTCTGCATGCCGAAGAATGCCTCCACCTAGGCTTTTACTTTACGTGGTGAAGTTAAGTTTGTTTCCCTGTAGATAAATCTGAATATATAAATAAATCTGGTAGTTCGACGGTGCGATATCCGTTAAGTACGGTGAATACGGCAAAATTGACCTATCAAAGTTTGCTATCTTGCGGGAACTGGGTAAACTCGCATGCGGCCTCGCGTTGTCCTGGTGGTAAGATAACGCCCATTTTGTATTCATAAGACTGTGTCTTTTTCTTTGAAAGGCGACAAAACTCGGGCGAGCTGATCACAGTAGACACCCCGGTCTACAGTGTGGCGACTAGGAACAAACTCGCGTAGACGATGACATGCCTATCCCAAAAAACACAGAGCAAAATTTTGTTGATGTTTGTTGAAACATGTTTGTAATGCTTTAATTGTGCTGGGAGGCTCATCCAAATATATAAAATGACGATTATTTCTGGAGTTGGAGGACTGCAACTCCAAAAAATTGAATAAGCAATCCTAAAGTCCTATGGCTCACAGGCTCACACTCATATTGGCTTGATTTCTGAACACCTCACACGTGTAAGCTGTTCAGAAATCAAGCCAATATGGTAAATCATTCACCATCAACAATTTGCTAGTAAAGGAGTTCGCGTTGCTTCTAGGCAGTTACAGTTGGACATCACTTCACAGGAGGCGTCAATGCTTCCGAATGCATTGTTCGGTGGGGAAATGAGCTTTTCATCAGTCAAATCGCAGTAATGATATCGCAGTATGAAACAATATTTATACGTATATACATACATGTACGCTAAATACGCAAGTATGTTTATATACACGTTGATATATACACATATTTTGAGTTGTATTATTTGTTAGCTTTTACTTAGCGATTTACCTAGGTGCGTATCTCGATTTACCTGGGTAGACTGTGAGCTTTAATTATCAACACATTTACATAATTAAATGGGCGTTAAAAAGTGTCGCTGCAAACGTGTAATTACAATTTGGTTAGCCACAAAGGAACTCCAGAAAATAAGAAACTCCCTTTTGGCTCCCTCAAATATATTGCATGCAGTACGGCGATTAGTAAACACAAATACCAACTGCGAGCAAGCCGTTTAACATCGGAAAATTGACTGAACCTCACACACTAATTGCACTCACCATCACATATTCCCTTCATTATTATATACACTCGCATTGAGAAAGCATTTTGCCTGTGTTGCGTT
The DNA here is from genome assembly GCA_003439945.1 of Dermanyssus gallinae. Taxonomy (NCBI): domain Eukaryota; kingdom Metazoa; phylum Arthropoda; class Arachnida; order Mesostigmata; family Dermanyssidae; genus Dermanyssus; species Dermanyssus gallinae. The sequence continues at coordinate 290,525 of QVRM01003324.1, forward strand.
AATGAACTAGTAGTTCCTGCCTTCACGAACGACTTTGCTCCTTTCGAATGCGACGACGTCGCTGAAGCAGTAGATATAGAAGTAAACACCTTCTCTCTATTGGCTGACAACGTATAGTAGTACACTAATCCAACATTTCCTTTCATCCGTATACCTGCTGCTGGACATGTTCCAAACAAAATGAATCATAACAATTTCAGTGGAAGCCACAAGAAGATATACATATATATATATATATATATATATATATATATATGTATGTATAACACTAACGTCTATAACCCGATTTTCTCGATTACATGCCTCAATTCGCTTAACTTACCACTCTCTTGCAGCAGAGAAACTACTACTACTACTACGCTACCCTAAGAAGACAGCAGTGATTGTGCGTACATCCGGAAAACCGACATCTCGTCCGTGAAAGCCGACAACATATTGATTGGCCTTACAAACGTCCTCGACTGTGGACATGACAAGACGACTGCATTGAGTTCAGCCTATACTCACGCACGACTCCTTTCAAAGAGGGCGGCACTTCTCAATAAAGTTGTGTATGCAGAAAAACAAGTCGAGAATATTCATCGTCGCCATCCTTCACTTCAGAGCCAGCCGTAAGAAAAACAAACAACACTTCAAACTCTCGGCAATGAAGAATCAAGCGTGGACATGATTCACAGAGACGCCTGCTCGTGTTAGCGGCTCCGCGGGGCAACGGAGGCAGTTGCAACGACGATCTCTTGACGAGTCGGTCGAGATTTTTTGGGATAAAATTGTACGTCGGCAGGCGCTGGGACGCGCTGCTAAATACCCATGAAAGAAGCAAGCATACTGTTGCCCGCAAGGCACAACACAAGGTCAATAGAAAGTCGGCAACGAGAAACAACATGGATTAATACGCCGCGTCTATCAAAGGAGTCCAACCTGTTCGAAATGAGAGCGGATCCGTTAGAAATTAGTCGAACGCCAAAGCAGAAACTGGAAATAGTTAAATGAGTCTGCAAAAACCTTAAAAGGTCATTACATTAGCTTCTTCCCGCATCAGCACTGAATGGGCTCCTCTCTGTTTCTCTCCCTCTGATAGCACTAGAAAGTCCCTTCGAGTGCTGTCGGAAACATGGACACTGACACCCCCTACGCTCCAAGAATACTATGCGTCACATAGTCTTGCTACTCGAGCTCACGGTCGAGAGCCATCCTAGTGGATGCGTGTCAGTATGTGACAACAGCCGGACGGGTGACATGAAGGTACAATGGCAGAAGACATGGTTATAGAGAGCGCGAGAAGCAACCCGCCCAAGGCGGTAAATAATTTATTGGATCTTATAGAGAAACCTACAAAATGTGCTCAAAAAGTAAGTCATAGACGTCACAGGGTAACAGCAAGCGACGTGAACGTAAGATATTTGACCTGTCCACGGATGCGAGGACAAAAACACTCTGCAAGAAAATATCGGGCTTGGGCTTCTAGATAGCCAATGGCCCGAACTCGCCAACCTTCGAAGATGTAAAAGAGAAATTGGCTGATTGATTGAGTTCGTAATCAACATACCGCAAATGTACTGAGACGAAAAAAAACTGACGTTACAGCCCCCACACCCATAGGAATAGATGCCACTATTTCTAGGTGTCTATGAAATACCAATCATCAGTCAACAGGGGGGAAAATTCGTGTCAGGGACGCAGTAAAGACCGAATCTATGACTTCCCAATACCTCTCAAATTAGGTCGCTATGTACAGTAGACAACGAGCAACACTACGCCAGCTTCCGAGGCAAAGGCACCCTCAATATATTTGACACAAAAAGCACCTGGACCATAAAGAACTGCCTCGACAAGACAGCATCCGTAACAAGAATCTAATGCAAGCAGTGGCGGCTCACTGGACGGTAAAGGAGGATAAAGGAGCACTGAGTAAACCAGGTTCTTGTTGGCGCATCGCCAAGACGACGTGTGAGTACAAACTATCTGGCGGGCCTCCTGGTAGGCGACCTCCTGATTTGCCGATTAAAAAAGTCACTTTCAGCAAAAAACATTTGACTCAGAGATTGACGCTAACGGCATATGCAGGTCCCTTTACGAGAATTGAACGGGCATTAACGCAAAAAGATCAATTTCAGTACAGTATGTGTGTGTGTGTGTGTAGATGCGGTTTCAAGCCCATACGGGTCGAATTATAGTCTAGAATCAAGAACAACCTCCTTAATAATGCTCTCAATTCTAGGGACACTGTCAAACTTAAAACAAAAGGAAGTAGGCAAGGAATATAGCAATAGTAGTACGTTTTGCAGTCCATGGCTTTGGTTACACTGGCACGGTCATCTTAAAATGTTTATTCTTTCTTTTATGTTTTTCCTTACCCTTAAAATTCAAAAACGGGTTTTCTTTTAAAGGATGTGTTACAAATACTATGTGCCGTTGCTCTTTTATTGCGACTCCTCCTACACATGTGTGTGCACTTATCGGCAACCTCTAGCCTTGTCAAAAATGCCGAAAGTTTAAAATCCGTTTCTGCCCAAGTTATGTAACCGTATTTGGCTGCCTGAACTTCATAGCAGAAAAAAAAACCGTCGGGTGCGATTGGGCCGTGCAGACCGTAAGCTTGTCTTGCTTAACGACCTGTCCGTGGCAAAACTTGCCACGGAAACTCATACTCCTCTCCGCACTCTCTCTCCACGTCGACACAAAAAGCATACAGCGTGTTCGTTGTCGCCAGCTCAGACAATTCGCCCTTTGGCCAGATGCGTGCTCCAATAGATAAATTAGGCGAAAATCTAATTTATAGCCATAGTATGCGACTCGGCGTCGCGCTGCTAATCGCGCGTCTGAGCGTCAAGAGCCAATATTGTCAAGACGTTATCCCCCCCCCCCCCGCCCCTATTCGACAGACAGTTTGTTGTCAAAGAATTTGTAGTTGTCTAAGGAGTCTGCGGATTTGTGGAAGCTTGAGCTGTAGTTTGCGCCGACACGACAAGTTTCGATCGATGCAGATATTAATCTTTAATAACTATTGTTCGATATCGTTCTGCCGAGAGAAAAACCAGATTGCCCGCATTGTTTCTTTCGGCGAGCGGTCGTTGTCGTTCAGATACTATTATTATCTTGTCAGTACACGACGATGCGTATGCGTATAATAATAATTGTGCATAGTTGCGATTGCGTGTTACGAGTGAACTTTCTATTTGTGTTCGAGCAGGACGTTAGACTAGTTGATGTTAGACAATTCAGCCGCTACACGATCTCTCAAGCTTAAATATAGCCCAATGGAATTCGTATTCTATCTGAGCTGAGTTTTTTTTTGCCATTCGTCGTGGCGGTCGTGGTACATGCGAACGCTTGTCTTTATGCTATTCGACTTCAGCGTGTATATTCGCTACACTCGCTCTAGATCCTCAATTTCCTTCGACGGCTCTACTAACCGCGGGAATACAAAATCAAAAACATACTATGCATAACAGTCAAAATGGGCTCTATACAAGGGAGGCCACTGTGTAAAGCAGACACAAAAATTGGTTAATAGAGTATATATATATATATATATATATATATATATATATATATTACGGTAGGCCGCCAAGATGCGAAATATATTAAGCTTTATATAATATTTAGGCTGTTTGCTGACTTTAAGATTGGTGTGATGCCCACAGCTATTAGGTAAATCAAGTACAGAATAGCAGATAAGAAGATATACATTTCATAGAACAACAATGGAAAGCGAGAGTGCCTCAGAACAAATGTTACGACAATACCTTCCATGAATTGTTGCCGCATACAGTCAAACATAGTCAGCTGCAAGTCTTGTGTTTTGTTTGCAAACGTCAGTCGAGAAAGGTCATGATTTCTTCAGGCGACAATTTATCAATTCTCGGGTCGTATTATATTTACCACTAATTATTATCATGCTATTGTTGTTACCGTTTTGAGGAATGAGCCCGCTTGTTGTAGAGATAGAAGGGCGATTGATAGTTTTAATATCGAGGAGGCAATAATGTTCGAGGTTCTGCGGCTTCAGCAGCGGCGAGACCAACCGTACTATTGGCCTATATGTTGTAATGAAGCTTCCTAAGACTATGACTGGTGCGCCAAGATGTCGAAAAAGGCAGCAGAAAAGGTGTGTCTGACCGGCGAGACCCCAGGAAGATCTATGAGTCGCTCATGCAATTCTCAAGAAGCACGAAGCGACAGGGAAAAGTGTTGCTTGTGCTGCTGCAATTACTATTATCATCTAATACCAAGTTTATTGACCAAATAGCAGGTATTATATTTTGTTACATTGGACGGTTTATAGAAACCAGATTGGAGCATTCAAGTAAATGATATGTTGTGCACTGATGGCCGCAACGTTGACAAGTGCATGATTCGTCAGCTTCATGGTGGCTAGGTCGAACACACATTTTATGGTGAAATTCATGCGTAGCAAATCGAAGAGTAAGATGACGTTTTGCCATATAGGATCCTTCCACGTGTCCGAGGGGAGGGCAGACGTCATAAAGAAGGCTGGATCGACATCAGCTAGTTTTGCCTTCCAATTCTGGATGTGCTGCCTAAATGCCTCAGTGTTGAAGCTTTGCTGCAAAGTCTCTGTAAAGAGGGGTGTTCTGGTCGCCAGGTAGACAAGTCTGTTGCGGCTTGTTCTGTGGGCGCCCAGGGTACGCTTGAGAAATGCAGCTTTGAGTCTATCAACATTAGCGAGGCTTGCTGTGCTGAGGTACGGCCATATTACTTGTATTCCATACCCAGCTGTGGGGCCTATTTTTATACCAAATAGCTGCAATGCTGCCTGTAACGACAGCCGCACTGGTCTTTGAATACTGTGAATTGCCATAAGACCCTTACGGATTCTTGCTTTGATATGTCGCGTAAAACACAACCCAGTGGTTGTTAATTCGACGCCGAGGTAGGCGAAATGTTTTACGTACTCGACAGGGTTTTCTTGAAGGTGAAGCCTATCATCGCTAGCCAGGCTACCGCCTCCCCTAAATTTAATAGCCTTTGTTTTAATCACATTTATAACCAGGCCATTAACATTCACATACTTTTGCAGAGTTGCGAGCGCTTGCTGAGTGTGAAAACGGCTTCTGGAGAACAGGACCAAATCGTCGGCATAGAGTAACACCTTGACGAACTTGTGTCGTTTAGTGATTATTGATGGCAAATCCGAAACCAGAACGGAGAATAGGAGAGGACTGAGATTGTCCTCCTGAGCAACCCCTGTTGTTCGAACCAAAGGCTCGTGCTCAGACACTCCGTCATCGAAGATAACTGTGCCCTGTTGAAGGATTGAAGCAATCAGCTGGAGAAATGTGAGCGGTACTCCGAGATACGCCAGCTTAGCCACAGTCAGTTTCCGCGGCGACGCTGTGTCGAAGGCCGATTTAAAGTCTACAAAAACGGCGTAGAGGGGTAACCGTTTTTGTGAGGGATTCGCCCGAATCTCGTCGAGAAGCACGGAGCAAGCAGTCATCGCCATCACTTTCCTCTTCTAAATCCATGCTGCTCTTCCGGCAAGCCATCCACGTCGTCGAGAAACGCCTGCAGTCGCTTGATTAATATACTAGCTAAAAGCTTGTACACAACACTTTTCTTCGCAATACCACGCCAAGATTACGGGGAGAGCGGGTTACCTTTCCCTTTCGGTATGGCACTCAAACTTATTTCCCTCAATGACAAGGCCAAAGATGCATATTCTTGTATTTTTTTAATAGAGCGTGTATGACGGGAACCAGCAGCATAACTTGGTGCAGGTGTTCAGTTTGCACTTGATCTGGACCTGGTGCTTCACGAGATTTTGCCCTCAGTATGGCGTTGATGACATCATCTTTAGTTATCTCAGCCAAGATACCCTCTCTGGCTTGCATAGTCATCTTATTCTACACAGATATAAATTTAGGAACGTTTTCTGGGATGATATTCGCGATTGCGTACATCTGTCCGAAGCACGCTTTTAACTCCTTAGATGCGATAGGGCAAGCGACAATCCGGGCTTTTGCTTTGAATCCATTTATACGGTTGTCTCATGGCTTCCAGAATGAGATGGTTTTCTTTATTCAGAGCATAATCCCTTTTGGCTGACTTGATAATTTGTTTGTGCGCCCTGTTGAGCCATAGATATAACGGCAACATAATGTCTTGTAATCGGGATAGAATATAAGCTTGAACAACATAATGCTTAAACTTACGCAACTCTGTGTTCATCCAAGGTACGCTGCGCCTGGATCGCCGAAGCGTCGTCGTATGACTGAAACAATTCGACTGGCGTACTCACCAACCGAACACTCTTTTGGAGGCGGCAAGATTTCTCGGGAACGTTGAACAAGACGATTAATGTCTAGCGACTTCGACCATTTTGATCTCCGTTGAACTAGAGATTCCGCCGGCATCCGCGCACTGAGTCCAGTGTTGCAATTACCACTATCATTAATTACACCTAGTGTTCAACTCGCTCCCTTATTACATGAAATTAACCTGCTTGTCACGCTATTGTAGCAAACTTTCGGATTGTTGGTATGTGTAAATGGAACCTATGCAATCGAAGATCATTCGCGTCTGAAGGACGGCAAATTAACCGTGCGGGAGAACTGCCTACGCCATTTTCTACTTGCTTTGCATCCTTTGTTTTGTCGTAGATGGATCCATGCATACGCAATTTAACAACAAACGAAGAATGAATGTCGCGTAACCATCTGCGCTCAGTGATCGGCGATGACTAACTCGTCAATATAGCAATCTTCGAAATCTCCGTCTGGAAGGTATGGACGAATCGTGAGCAGATGTTTTTTGCACTTTGAGTTTCTTTTTAGCGATCTGCAGAGAATCCGTTTCGCCCTCGAGCTCGACCATGACCGAAGCGCTTATAGCAATCTGAAGGGCCCACTGAGCTGGGAACTCAAGCGCGTTCGTATTTGGTCATGTATGTGTCGTGATGCGTTTCTTGTTCTGCATGTCGGCTCACCAGAACCGCCGCCTCCGTCTTCACCGGCACCAGCGACCCCGGTTCCGTCGTATTCTCGTCCAGTGCCTCGTCACTTCCAATATCGTCGGCCCCAATATCATCGCGCAGATCGTCGGCTTCCTCATTTTCTTCTCATACTCTTCGGCCACGGCTGACTGCAAACACTTTCTCTCTCGGCGGCGGCGGCAGCGACGACGACGACGACGACGTCTACGATGATTGCGCTCGCTCAGTAACGCGTGCTGTGGCGGCGTAGTCTAGGGGACTAGTGCGCTAGTCATGGTTGTCATTGACCGGGGTGTCGCCGGTTCAATCCCTGTTGTTGGTCGAATTCTCTTTGATTCTTCTTCATCTCCCGATGCTCATTGGGAATAGATGATAAACAGCCATACCACTGCTGAGAGTCAGCGGCCATGCTGCCACAAGGACTGTTGGGGAAACTCTAGATATCTTAACATGTCCGGCCCTCGATGCATTGAAGATATACCTCAGGTTAAGTGCCAAGCCCGTAGGGGACGGGGGATAGTCTAGAATCAAAAACAACCTCCTTAAAAAATGTTTTTAATTCTAGTAACGCGTGCTACTTCACGTTTGCTGCTTCTCAATTTACTTGTTTGTTTATTTTCTACACGAGCCGTGAGCGGCGGTGACTCTGTCCTTTCTCGAGGCTAGGCTGTCGCACGAACCAGCTAGTGGTGTCACCGTCTGCCGCTAAAACACGGCAGCAAAATAGCGTGTTTAAGGCGCGACCAAACCGCGAACTACCGCCGTGGTCAGACAAAACAGAACCCTGCCGCCTCTACAATTCCAAGAACGTCCACGCACGACAACAATCACCACAACCACCACCACCACGACGAAACAACACTAACAGCATAACTCTAACAAATGTCTGGCCATTATAACACGTCGTCACCATTATTTTTATATGGCCTTTGAATAAAGGTGGTTTCGACTTAAAGATTGCCATTAGCTTTTTTTTCATTAGGTTAATTATTTATTTGTCTTCTTAGGAGTCGTCGGTCATTGTCTATACTCGATCGGTAATACATTTGTTTACATACACATATTTTTTTATGCACACAAATATGAATCATCGTGTTTCCCTCGTGGCTTCTCTCTCAGAACTGCCGTAATGAGCATGTGCTTCTTTAATCTAAACGTGACTGTTTTAGTCTACAAAAGGGATTAGATTCCAAAGCAGACCATCAACTAAGATAAGGTCCGGGATATCGCACGTATCTGGTAGCCTCAAACACGCTTAGATCGTCTCTCGGGACACTTCAAACGTCTAGGTTGAAAACGAACACCAAAATGTCAAAGACTAAATCATAAAACACTTCAGCAGCTCCTACCTCCTGGCTCGCGTAAGACTTTTCCCTGATTTGTTGAACGTTCCGTATCTCGCTGTTGTTGTGGCTGATGAACCCTTAATGAGGCAGGCCTAAGCCAATGTACTATCCAGATTTGGGAAATTAAGGCAGAGAACTGAAAGGCTAAGTAAAAACGTCAGGCTAAGCGAGTTCCTTTCTGTTTCTGTCCTCCTCTCTGAGAGCTACAGGTTAAGATCTGAAAGTATTGATCTCAGATAGTCATATTGATTGATGAATATATGATTCGCTTGACATGTACACCTAAATACACATGCCACCTTTTTATACCAGGGGCGTTTAGAGCGGTATAATATATATTACCTACACATACATATCATCAATGTATCCTCCAATACCTACTAAATGTTTGCCTTGCGTTGGGACAACATCTTCTTTATGATTTCGATCTGGTCCGTTCTAACATTTGGTCCTGAAGCTAGGGCATCCGACGGGTCTATATTGCTGCTCTTCCCAAGCTGAACGTTACTTTACAATCTGTTTAATCGACTCATTCCCTAACCCTAAGCCCTAACCTACAAGCTCGACATTCTGTACTTCTCCCCCTCTATATTTGGCTTTGTATCCAACATCCCTACCCTGGCATCTGCCAATAGCCCACCTATTAAAATGTGGAATACAGATATCGGTGAGTTTATGTTAATAGCTGAAGCCATCCTATAGGATGCTGCGTTGCGCAGGAGAAAGCATGATCTCGTCTTATCCAGGCACTCAGGATGGACCTATCTTCTGTTTTGAAGTCATGCGACAATCACAGCAACAACGACAACAACAACAGCAACAACAACAACAACAACAGCAAGCAACAGCAACAACAACAATAACAGCAACAACAACAAAACTAGGATGCAACTAAGGGGTGCAAGTTTTTAGAGAGAAAGGTCTCTGTCTTTCCCTCTTTTCATCGAGACAGAGGAAAAAGCAGAGAACTCAGCCACGAACGCCTAACAAAGCAAAGCGCCGCCGGTGCAGACGTAATATGGCTCAATCGACAAGCTTTCCGGCCGCTCAGCCCGGCGGCAGCGTGGATACGGTAACCAGCAGCGGTTTACTGATGATCATGGTGATAATGATGGGCAAGACTTGACGTCAGCACGAATGGCTGCGAACCGATTTACAGGCTGCGAGGTTGCGGAGCGTCGCGACGACATTTTCCAAAAGATATCAACGAAAGGCACTCCAGGAGATCTCGTCCTTCCTCCTTCTCTTCCGTATACTAGAAACCACGGAGCAGAGCAACTCACCCAATGTCATAACTCTACACGCGCTCGTGAATGACATTGTTTTCTTACCTACATTCCCGTATCAGCTCTCGGGCTTAGTATCGAAACCAGAGCCAGTGGAAAGCGAATGAAAGTCGATAAGATGGAAAGAGAAACGATGCATGCATTTGCTGCCTATACATGTGATACTGCACGTTTCTTTATCCGGCTCTCGTTTACTCCTGACAGTCAACGCTATGTCTTACTATCTCGTTCTTTCCCCTTTCCTTCCATACACTGGAAATTATGAAACAAAGCAACTCACCCAACACAGTAACGCTACACCAAGCTTCTGAATGACATTGTTTCTTTCTACCTTCCTGAATCAGTATCTGTTATCCAGCGGTGTGTCGAACTCAGCCGCAAAAGAGCAAATTAAATAAAACGTTGAATAAAATGACTATTCATATACATGAGTCTTCCCAACAGTCAACAATATGTCTCCTACTCTAGGATGAGCGACAACTCAGCCTCCGTATGACCACACCCATGTGTGACAACAACCAGACGGGCCTTACTTTATTAAGCGCAGTCTTATACGTGCGTTATCGCGCTCGCAGCTGGATCAATTTAGTCTGATTAACATGTGCTTGTTTAGGTTATTAACGGTTGAACTGAAAGCAAGTAACTAGGTTGACACACGTTTGATACACAAAACTAGTTTGACTGAAAAACGTTAATAATTCAAAAGACATCGCCAACGCAGGCCGTTCGTTGTTCGATAGATTTTCAAGCGGACTGTAGCGTTTGGCAAAAACTTATCTTCATCTCCTTCGCTCTACCCACTGACTGAAACGAAAAACAAATTGCCAAATGGTTCTACGTTTTTTTTCGATTTCTATGTGTCAAACTTCTATATGGCGTGTGTCAAAGTAGCACCCTTGATCATCCTACGAAGCTGTAGCAGTATTCCAGTACTAAAGCTTGAAGCAGCTAAATGGTAGCCGTCTGCTTTCACATCAAATCGCGATATCAAGCTCAGAATTTCGATGTAGATGCAGCGAGTAGAAATGATGCTAAAGCAGCCACAGACGCATCTGGTGATGCCAGTAGTGTGAGCTAGAAGAAAGTGCGCTGAAGAGCGCAGTAAATATTCCATGCTTTCGGGATTCATGTCGGCAAGAGAAAGCGGCATTTCCACAGTTGAAGCTGTGAGCACCTTGCAAGCAACCACAAACATCTGACATCTTGCCATTCTACACACGAACTGCTAAAAATGACTAAAAAAAGACGTTTTTCCTCCCATTATGCCAAAGCGTTTAGTTGCGATGAACGGGTAAGATGTTACTCCCTCATCCACCGCCATAGTCATGTTAGTAGTACAAGCCTGTCTACGCCGAAAGTCTGATGGCTTAACAAGAAGATGCTGAGGTGCATCGGCTCCTAGCTGCCGTCTCTCTCAGTTGGACTACGAGTATGCTGTTCATGAAAGAAAATATGTTTCGAAGCAAATACCGCTTGAAAAAAGCTGTTCTCGTTTAGGGGTTGAATGACGAAAGATAATTAATAAAACAAACAAACAGAGCAACATGCAACCCAGGAAAAATCTAGATAAGCAATATCAGTTATCAAAACAACATTGTGTTCATGCGGCCTCATTACAACGCAGCCCGGAATTCTACCTCACAAAACTAGTCGATTGCCGGCATGGTCCAAAGTCTTAGTCTATTCTAGTTTGAGTTGCATTGTTATAGCTTAGTATTTGTTTTCCTTCCTTGCCTAGTGTCTGTTCTTGTTTACTAAATCATGCTATACGTTTAACGTAACACAGGCGTCTTATTATCATATAAATGGGTTGAAAAAAAAAAATATATATATATATATATGTGTATATATATATATACAAGTTTATGCATTATGTTCATGAACATACGCTTGATACACACGCAGTTCAGCAGGAAGAACGATTCCTTAGAGCCTTAGAACTACCTCCAATAGCTTGTCCGTTACTTCTCCTCCTTCTATTAAGACCAATGTCGTTATGACGTTCCTCTCGTTGGACGTCCAAATATAGCCATTGCAGGAAAATTATGGCTTCTCAAACGGGCGCCACTTTCCCTCGATATACTTTTTGCCAGCTCCTATAAAACTATTTAGTTGCTTTGCTTAGGCTCCCGTGCGTTTCGAGTGCTAAACGTACTGCTTTGAACTCGGGACGAAAGACGGGCTTACATAGGCTTTTCCTGGCTTCAACTTTATTCGCAGCCATCTCAGCCGTACGAGTCATGAGAGACACCTCAGAGGCGTACGCTATGCAAGATGTGGTCGCTCCCAAACAACATGTTTACCTTTCCCATAGGGCAGGTGTGTTACTCTGTCTGGCCGCTTTTCATCCGCCACGACTAGGTAGGGCGGGTCCCGTTTAGAGGTAAAACAGGCCTGTGTTTGACTAAGGCGCTTGTGATTACATTATTTCCAACTACGTTTTATCAAATTGTATATTACGAATTCCCTAGGAAATGTCCTTGAAAACCACGTCGAGGCTCCCCAAAAAATCTAGTCTCTGTACCATTGAAGCCGCGCGTGAAGGGTATACTATTCTTGGCGTTAAAATTGCGTTTCTCAAAAAGTGGAACGTTTGCTGTAGATAAATGTTCACGGATGCATAGGTGACTTCAGCCAAATATTGTGTATTCCAAAATGTTCTATAGAGCTCCACTCTCTATGTAGAAGCTCGGGGCGAATTTGAGTACATGAACGTGTATTTGGGCGAATCAGTTCCTACTGAATTTTGTTTGCAGTAGAAAGACTGAATTTCCTACTGAATGTATCTCGACATCGCAAAACTTTTTGTGAGTATATGAACAAAGACACCTTCCAAAGCCCATTTGCATGAAATTGTGCTTTCTCACTAAATCACGTAGGACTGAATTCAACTGCCTCGGCGTCGAATATTTGTGCTGTTTACGGGCATAAAGCAGGGGTGCGGTCGTACCGCAATGTAGTGGTTCAAACGCTGTCATATTTTGATGCGACAAGTTAACGCGAAGGCCATGGTGTATACGAAGGAAATAACTGCTTTTGTAGATTGCAATTCGATTCAAGGCGAGTTTGCACATACGGTAAACGCATCGCGTGGATCTGTTCATTCACGCCTAACCAGTAGCCGTGGGTACGTAAAACGAGGCGATGTGTTGCTTCGGCCCAGGCTCGCTGAAAACTACATGATAAACCGCCTAAACGCCTGCGCTCTTCTTCTGGAAAAAAGGCAAAGAACATACTTATTTAAAAGGCGATAAGTAGTGAATCATCTTCAACGTGACTCGTACAAAATAATAGTCGAAGCAGGGCACTAGAACTAACATAGTTGTGAAAACAGAGCCTTGCACTGAGAAGAGTCTGGTGAAACGGGAAATGCATAGTGTGCTATGAGTTTTTGCAGAGCAACGAAACGATTACGACGAAATGTGTCTCGTACTGTGAGGTCGAACAGACGTCGTATTTCACTATGGCAGCGCATTTATTTGTGGCAATCAGCCTCAATTCGCTGAATTTGGATGGAGGAGGAGGGAGGTTTAGCTCCGCTTACGTCCAAGTCTGATTTTAGATCTATGGGCTAAGGTCTGATTTGTCTAAGACAGGCGTCATTCAAGGTTCATCCTTCAGGCCCGAATCTAAAATAAGCTCTGATAGCTAAATTCTTGCCACAGGTTTGTTTGACTAATTTGTACCCAAGACTTCAAGTATTTTAAAGGCACTATGCTGGATTATTTGAGTTCATATACGTCATTGTACTGTGCGTCCCGTGCCTTTGTTTTAAGCGGTCAAATACGGCGTTAACGCCGCTTCGTTGCAGGATGGCGACAAATGCTATTCTGCTTTTGCCGGAGTTCTCTCACAATTGCGTCTGATCGTCTATATTTTACATGCCTAGATAGTATAATTGAGGTAAGAGCAAATTGACGTTTGAGGTCACACTTACTGCACACCATTTTGACTATAAATGGACAAAGCAACCTTTTCGCACATAGCCTGTTCAACTCTTATGCTTCAAGCGCCATCACCAAAACGTGCTGAACTTGCGCATTATGTGACGTTCACACGTCTATTTCAACATAGGTACTATAATATATACTTCAACGTAGATACTCCAATATATATATGCATACATATATGTTTCAATAATGGGAAAAAACCTCTGGGTATTTACGGATCTTATTTTGTTCGGTTTGCGTGACTGGTGGCATTGTCACCGACACTGGAGGAATCCAATTTACAAAATAGTGAGCCGTTTACGCTGCCGAATCGTAAGTTCTTAGGAAGAATGTATCTACGGTTTTTCAATACAGCTTAATTAACAAGATAACATGAGAGAACTAACTTTACTTCCAAATATTAAACATATAGATTTCTCAAATTCATATTAATGTATTATTATGTAATTTTACACTAAATTATGCGTATATTTTTTTAATGGGACCGTCTTCTCCGGTCTTTATTTAACTCCAATAACTCTTCATTGACTTCTTCGCCCGTGTCTGATATATATATATATATATATATATTTATATACATTCTTAGAGTCGTGGATAAAGGCCAACTTTAGTGAAGTTAACTCAAATATAGAGGTCACTTCGCAACAGCGGCGGAGCGTACAGCTTAACTAGCTTTGAGTTGAGTCGTACCCCGTAGCAGGCAAGGAATACAACCGCGCCGTCAATTTCCTTCTGCTCCCGCCGACCCTCGCCCAGCTTCTAGTGTTCGTCCGTTTGTATTGGTGCCTACTGTACATAGATCGACTCGGCTTCACCTCATCGTACCTCAACGAATAGACCTATATAAACTCTATATACCAATTTCTCCCCAGCCACTACCTACTCTAACAACTATTTCGCAAATGGGAAAGGTAGGCCGGGAATGCGATGAGAAAGGGAACTAAATAAGAGAAGCGTGCGAGAGTACAGTCCCGTGGGCATAAGGAAGCCGAGGTTATGGTTAACATAAAACGATGCCTTCCGTTGCAGAGCGCACAAGAGCTTCAGCGCATCTTCTCGTTAATAAAAATAATAAAAGATAATCAATTTCTAGTGCAGATACAAACTAAAATATGGTTATGGTTAACATATACGATGCCTTCCGTTGCAGAGCGCACAAGCTTTCAGCGCACCTTCCTCTTTAATAAAAATAATAAAAGATAATAGTTTCTAGTGCAGATTCAAACTAAAATAGATTTTTTCAAGAAAGCAATCACATTGTCAGTAATGGCATAGTACGATGAGTAAATAGATTATTAAGTCGCCTTATGCAAGCCATTTTTAACTTCTCGCTTTCCCTGATAAGGGCCTTTCGTCTAGTATGTATGGTTCCTTCAATTTAAATAAACGAGACACGCACTGATAATATTGTACAATTGCAAGAAAAAAGTGCCACGAAAAGTGCAAATAAAAAAAATTGTTTACGGGTGCCTCTGTACGAAGTCGCCGTCGCCTCAACCGGGCGACCTTGTCGACATGCACGTAATGTTGTACAAATACGGCGGTTATTTTACATACAGATACACTGTACAGATTGACTACTGTCTGGCACCCGACGTATGGTACGACATACGTTCGTGGCGATACGTGCACGTGCTCGGCAATATTCTCCTAGAGGAATATGAGCCACTATATCTAATCGGCCACAGCCTGCGCTGACATAGACCTCCTAACTTATCCCGAGGTTCCAAATACTAAGCGTACAATATATACTACACAACGTTGCAACCAACGAAGCAGATATTCGCTGGAGACGCTGGATTATATTTTCCCATCGCCAACACAGGATGTGATAGCATTTAAGAGGTCTGCTCTCGTAAGACCAGCCGGTATGGAGCGGGAATTTCGTGAGTCGTTGAATGATTATTCTATAAATCCAAAACAATTTTTATTTTTGAAGGCGAACCGAATGCAGAGCGCACTTCAACCGATTCTCGTTGGTTGTGTACTTGAACCGCGCGCTGAAGCTCACCCGTGGTGAGGAAATCTTCCTCAGTCACTCGTGCCCGGCCGCTGTTGCTGCCTCTTTCCTGTCCTACTCGTACGAATGAATGGATGCATTGTTCGTAAAATTAAGCGGTAGTGCACTCCGAGAGGCCTCTATAGCCTCAGCAGCAACTGGTCGGCAAAAGCGAGGGGTGTGAGTGTAGCCGTACGCTCGCACGCATGTATGTATGTATGCATGGGGTCGTATGTGAGCGACTCGAATTTGGGGGATGGGGTGCGCACCCCAACGATTGGCATTCGGTCTTACAGGCATCCATCTTCAGATCGGTTGGCTAGCCAGTCAGCTACCCAGCCATTCACCTCTCGGATGAGGACGGCGACGCTAGTTATGAGGGGGGTTCGGTACACAAACAGAGAAGACGCAGAGGAGGAGACCTGAAATCACTGCTCCCATGCAATCGTTTTCACGCACAAACATACTTAGGTGTACGCGCCTCGATGGATGCGCACACACCTATGAGAGCTACTGCGTCGATAGGTGTGTTTAGCGGAGATGGTGTACTTGGCAAAGGAAAACGTCGGTGATGCCGTCGAACATCAACATGGCGACGTTTCGACAACACGACAATCCCAGCCATGTTCGTCGTCATGAACTCGGGAAGATGCAAGACCAGTCATCAAGTGTAGCCGTTGTCTAAGCGACCAACCCCGACGAGGATCACAACGGATGCGCAACAGCTGAGCTCTCGAAGACGAAAAGAAGTTAACGGGTGTTCTCTCATCATTTCAACTTGTGTTGTGTTTGTGCTTTCTGGTTGAATTCTGCCGTCGGCGCCGTAATGCTGCTTGAAGAAGTAATATCTCTTTACTAGAGTAAGTGGAGGTGGCGGTAACACCAACAGTAGTACTGCAAGTTGTGGTGGAGGTGGAGGTGGTGGTGGTGGTGGTTGTGGGTGGAGCAGTGACTGGTTCGAAATCAAAACGAAACAATTTCAAAGCAATGACGATGATAGATCCCCGGACGCCCCTGTGGGCGCTGCTCATTGCGCTGTTATCGCTAAAGTCGTTTTGCGTCGTTGGTGCACGCGACCAGTGGCTGTCTCAGGACGCTGCGGATTCACGAAACGGTATACTCTAATACGATTATCAATCGCATTTAGATATATGATAATGACAATGATGATACATTAACAGTAATAGTACTCAAATAAACAAAATGCTAAGCAATACATACGATTCAGGTACGTTACTCTAATAGCGGCCGAACACGATAATCATCATAATGACAATAATTGCAATATAAACACTCCAGGCTAGCCTTTAATGGCTTTGAGGAGCTGTGAACCTCTGTAATGAAAATGTAAGCCACTCATGAGAATCATAAATCCTATCTATCTATCTAACTAATTTATTGAAATAATTTCTCGAATATATTT
This sequence comes from Dermanyssus gallinae, assembly GCA_003439945.1. Taxonomy (NCBI): domain Eukaryota; kingdom Metazoa; phylum Arthropoda; class Arachnida; order Mesostigmata; family Dermanyssidae; genus Dermanyssus; species Dermanyssus gallinae. The sequence goes on from QVRM01003324.1 coordinate 307,487, forward strand.
TGTTATTGTCAAAATATTGCTAGCTTGTTAATATACAGATTGAACTCCTTATATATTCCTTTAAGTTCCTTCTTAATTCTTTACCACTCGGGAGCGTGTCAAGAATAATTTTCGCGTTGCCGCTCTGAACTTCTAAGGCGATGCGCTGCCTCAAAGATGCTGTGGATCGTTTTTCTCCGTTCGATGATCTGGCCGATTGTCCGCGTTATGGCTATGGCCTCCTGTCTCCCACACGTCGGATGTCCCACCTGAATGAACGTACCGCTCGTGTGCTCGTTCTTCACGGTTTTGAGATGACGAGTCTTATCTCTCTCTACTTTAAGTGCAACATCTCCTAGCTTGCGGTAGACCGGCGTATAACTTGCCGCATCAGTGTTCTGCAATCGACACGGCCTAGATCAGCAGTTTCTCTATGGCCCAGGAGTCATACTGTCTGGTCTAATGTTTTTATTCTCACACAGGCGTGTGTGGTCTCGACGAGCACGGCAAAGCCCGCCTGTCTGAGAGCTCTAACGAACAAATCATTTACAACGTTGTGGCGTGCCTGATTCATGGGCGCCATCTCCTTGCAGCTCAGCTTGTGATGACTCTTTGTATCAGCCATGTTCATACCACAAAATATGCGTGGGCGGCGAGAACCCCAAGACCTAGGCGGGGCTGCATGCGGTCCTGAACACCGGATTCGACAGTGCAGTGCAGTGCCGGTCGGACGTTCAGCCACATACCGCTCTCCGGTCTTGATGTGTGGGCGAAACGGATTGTGTCCGTCAGGTTTGCAAACCTTCGAGACGAGACGCGGCTTGCGCCAGGGAAATTTTGTCCTACACCGATTGCTTGCTACTATCTCCTTCACATTGGCTTGAGTCGCCGAAGGTGAGCTGCCACTGCCTGAACGACTTCGTCTTGGTGAGCTATTGAAGAGTCCTGTCTTCAAGGAGGTCTCGAACAACTCCCTGGGAGGCGAACGTCGACGACAGAAATCCGGGCAGAGCAAGACTGGTGAGCTTCGATGCTCAAGATCACCGAGGCTCACCGGCAACTGGAGCTGGAAGCCTTGCAATTCATTGTCCGCCGCTCCTCGGTGCACAACAATTCGCACTTACTGGCGTTTACCTCTGTCCGGTTGAAATAGGCATTTCCCGTATGATTCGGAGATCTGTGGCTACCACGTCCGGGTCCGGGTTGACCAAGGAGAGGTTGTATAGATACGATAGGACAAAGTTACTTGTCAGCCGGAGAAGCGTCGGGTAGGGGGCAAACTGAAAAACAGCAGTGCAGGTAGATCTCCCTGTTGGCAACCGGACGCCGGCGTGATGCATCTGTCTTTAAAGCAGAGCAGCGTAGGTCTCGCATACGAAAGGTGATCGACGTTGTAAAGCTCAGACGCGTGCTCGCGAACCTGAAGAAGCATTAAACCTCAGAAGTAAGAGTTGAAAGTTTCGTCGACGGCAGACTCGGCTCCTGACTTCGTACCGTATCCTAACTGGCGAGATCGTAGCTAGATGCGCCGTCGCTCGTACTTGATTTTCCTGTATATACATACGTTTTCTGATGTTTTTTTTTCGAAATATATCAGTATTCATGCCGATTAAATGCACTGATCTATTCAGACCATCTGCTGGGTTGTTACGTCTGGAACTATGTTTTTACCGCGCGACCATAAAATAATGGGGATCTGTAAAATCCTTTGTTCTAGTGTGAAGGAAGTTTCATAGGACTTTTCTGAGTCTTTTTTTGAATCAACCAGTTTTATCACATGGTGCGCGAAAGGCCCAATAGAGAAACGCCGTGCCGCTAGAAATGTGTCATATTCTCTTGGCGATGTATGATCCTCTACGATTTACCTAACTTATTATCAATATTTTATTGACTGGTAATAACCCGCGGATCTTAATTCACTTTTATATTAATAAAGATTAGTCAGTTAGACACGAATTAAATTCTTAGTGCGGCGCAATTGTAGGTTATATTATGTCGGGACTTACTTCAAGACTGCTCACTCATGGCTTTATGGCGAGCCATCTTGACCACACTGTCAGGGGCCCCCTGGCGCCTTCCCCTGAATCGAAGAAGGCTAATTAATTACTAAAAATTGTATATAGTTCCGAAGCCAGCAGTTGACCGAGTATGGTTTAGCCGTTCCGCTGTTAACACGACATCGTTCAATGATTATTATGCTTTTTATTAGCTTGTATGATTTGTGTTGAATAAAGCGGACGCGGCATATTACGCGACTAGTTTACCATCGTCATATCCGTTGCCACAATTGACTATAATATGGAATAGAGTCCTTTAGGGTACCCGTACGGATTTTACCCACTTGCCTTCGAGACCCTTGGCGGCCCGGGTTCGTCCACTCGCAGTGTGCTACAGAAGGTTGGGAAGCGGCTGATTCTAGCCAGCGAGGATAAGCGAGCGGGTGATTTCCTCAGACAGCGCCCTTTGCTGGATGTGCAATGGGCCAGCGCGGCCTCGGTTCTGGAAACACTTCAGAAATGGCTGGTCCCTACACTGGACCCCCCCCCTTGTTCGCAGGAACCTAAATGTCATATTCGGACAGTGAATAATTGGATTACATTAAATAAATTAATATATATATATATATATATATATATATATATATATATATATATATAATATATATATATATATATATATATATATATATATATATATATATATGTATATATATATATATATATACATATATATATATATATATATATATATATATATATATATATACATATATATAATTTTAAATACATAATTCGGTGTAAGATATCAGAATATTATCGCGATATTGTGAACCTTAAATCTTGCCTTTCTGCCTTCTCTCAGGCCACACTTTTTTGTTACTATCGCTGTCCAGTACCAGATACTGTGTAAATAGCCTTTTAATGGATCCTGTTCGGATTTCTCTTTTTCTCTCTTTATAGAAAAAAAGGCTACGCATATAACCATAGCGTATGGAGTTTGATGTGTTATACAAATACACGCAGGTACAGCTTTAGAAACAACAGAAAAAAAAAAAAAATATATATATATATATATATATATATATATATATAAATATTAGGGAGATAGATCCAAACAGGATTCTCTAGGGGAAATGCGATTTGCCGCTTTCATAGTCTAAGCTGTTTTTAGAAATGCTGCGATATGAAAGATGACAAATAATACCCTCAGTGGTCCATTTCCATTGAAAAATTGAAAACAACGGATGTGAATCGATGACAAATAAGACAATAAAGCATTCGTCATTGTTCCTGTCGTGTTGTGTGCCGAGAGACAACACATAAAAATGCGTATAGAGACGCCGATGAAATGCGCGAGCAGTGTGCGGATCGGTAAACGGAATAGCAGATCTCACCAACTCTGATCGGATCAGTGGTTAACGTAGTGTAGGAGATGGACGCACAAGTAAGTGCGACCACCAGCTGACGAGAAATGAGCTCGTCGATATTAGACCTGCATACGATGCTTATGCTAGACTTTTCTCTTCTGCTATTTTTTCTTTTGCTTTCTCTCTCTCGTGTTAGTCCAATCTTTTTCACACACACACACACACACTATATCTGTATCTTTCTATGTTGATTGTTGTTATTATTTAACTCTATCTATTTATCTCTCATTCTTGGTGCGCTTCTCGCCCTTCTATGTATGCTCTGCTTCCAGATGACTCCGAGTATTCATCAGAGAAGTGTTCGCGCACCGTTGACATCTACCAGAGTGTCGAGTTGCCACCGCTCAGTGAGCGAAACCGTGGAAAGCCGCTGCACTGCGCGTACCGAATTCGCGTTCGACCCGCCCGTGACGACTGGGTTGTATTTGTGAGGTTCACGCGGCTGCGGGTCGGTGTCCCTTCCGACGATCGCCAAATGTGTCAAGGAGGTTGGTATTGTTGTTGTTGTTGTTGCTGTTGGTATTATTGTTGTTGTTGTTGTTGTTGCTATTATTCTCCTTCTTGTTTTTTCTCATCAATGTTTTTTTTCAGCTTTTACGTGGTTTGTACCGTGGACGTTCGTTCAAGCTTTCTTTAGGCGTCTTTCGTACTGGTCACTGTTTCCGGCTGTCATTCAGTTAACTAACAGCGTGTTGGTGCTCATCACATAAAATACTTTAGTAACTACTATATATTTATATTGTTGTTGTTGTTGTTGTTGTTGTTATTCTCCTTCTTGTTTTCCTCATCAATGTTTTCCTCATGTATTACCTGGCTTGTACCGACGTTCATTCAAGCATTAAGCATTTTCTTTAGCCGTCTTTCGTACGGGTCACTGTTTCCGGCTGTCATTCAGTTAACCAACAGCGTGTTGGTGCTCATCACACAAAATACCTTATTAACTACAATATATATATATATATATATATATATATATATATATATCGATGATTATGAACGTTAAAATATTAGCGTTAATTTCCGAAGATGAAAGCTGTGCAATCCTGGTAACAAATGGTAAATAAGTTAAACAAAATTTAACTATTGTCACTATTTTTATATAACTTTTTTTGTGTTAGCACTTTGGAGTGAACAATTGTCTCCTCGTGAACGCGTAGTCACGGGTTCTCTAACCCAGGATATATTGTTATTAACCATCTTCACAGGCTATATGCAAATTGTGGATGGCTACGCTCGGGAGACGAACATCTCGAACCGCGAAGGGCCGGGATTCTATTGCGGAGAGATCGATTCGCCTAAAACGTTTATCTCCGAGACGCCATTCGTCAAGGTCGTGTTCCACGTGGACGCCTACGAAGCCGACACTTACATGCATTTCGAAGCTACAGTCAAGCAACAGCAGGAGGTCGCTTCGAGGTCAGTTGCTTCGAAGCTGACTAACGCACGCTGATGCTATGTGCAAGATTACTGTCAAGGTGGTGCAAACACGTAACGGCTATTTTCACGGACATTTAGCGGCGGGACGCCGCATTACGATAACCGTCATACATGCTGTCGTCACTCAGAGCGTATCTTGGTGGCCGAAGGCTACGACGGTTATTACGTGGTAACCAGTCAAAAGCCGATGACCGCCCCAAGCCCCAATGTCAACAATGACAAGCTGTTCAAGCCGCTGCGGCGAAATATTAGCAAAAACGCCCCGTAGCTATACTCTCGGTATGAAGTAGTATTTTTCACTGTTTCGTTTTGTTTAATTTGTATATATATATATATATATATATATATATACAGGGTATTGCTATAGTAAATTTTTTATAATAGAAATAGGGAATTGTAGAGCTCGTTAAAGCAAATATTTTTTCCAATTGAACATGGTCTCTGAGAAGTCTTGTTTCGGAGTGAGAGCGAAATTACTACAATTTGTGACACTAGTGTTTTTGCCCGACAAAGGAGCATAAAATGTGCTGTTGCGAGACAACCAGCCCCCCTAGACAGAAACACACTGTCGCATTCCTGAGAAAATTCTGCTTCTTCCGAATGGCATCTAAGGCCGGCCAGAAGATGCGACACGGTCGTTTAAAAGAGAATTCGTCAAAAATGAAGTTGTTTATAAGCTTTTACGCCAAATACTTCAGAATCATAACCCTACGACCACCCACGTGTTTAAAGCAAACATATTCAGCAAATGCGCATTTCATGGCGATCATTTTGGTACCAAACTTATGGCAATGCGAGCTGTGGTTGCGAAGTAATTACGATTTTTCGGAGGGCATGTCCAGATTAAGTGCATGAAAAATGACGCGCTGCGGCTGTCGCGCGACACGTCGGCGGTAGTGAACGTCGCCACAGTCATTTTACATGCACTTAATCTGGACATGCCCTCCGAAAAATCGTAATTACTCCGCAACCACAGCTCGCATTGCCATAAGTTTGGTACCAAAATGATCGTCAAATGCGCATTTGCTGAATATGTTAGCTTTGAACACGTGGGTGGTCGTAGGATTATGGTTCTGAAGTATTTGGCGTAAAAGCTAATAAAGAACTTCATTTTTGACGAATTCTCTTTTAAAACACCGTGTCGCATCTTCTGACCGACCTTATATGCCCTTCGGAAGAAGAGGAATTTTCTCAGGAACACGACAGTGTTTTTAGCTTCTGTCTAGGGGACTGGTTATCTCGCAACAGCACATTTTATGCTCCTATGTCGGGCAAAAACACTAGTGTCACACATTGTAGTAATTTCGCTCTCACTCCGAAACAAGACTTCTCAGAGACCATGTTCAATTGCAAAAAAATATTTGCTTTAACGAGCTCTACAATTTGTATATTCTATTATAAAAAATGTCTGCAACACCCTGTATATATATAATGGGAGAAACGGACAGGCTATCGGATGAAGTAGGAATATAAGAAATCGTCCTTGCTGCTGAACTGCGTGTGTGTTAGGCGGATGTTCAGGAAAATAATTATTAAACCTATATGAACGTATACATACGTATATACCAATTGTTACCTCTTATATATATATATATATATATATATATATATATATATATATATATATATATATGTATGTAGGTAAATAAACCCGTCGGATTATGGAAAGTATGCATCTGTAAACTGTTGCTGCAGATACGGCCAGTACTCGAATCTCTACCCGCATCGGCGCGGCCAGCCGGTGGCCAACACGTACTGTCAGCGGCTGTTCAAAGACTGCGCGCCGGGCCGCTGCTTCGTGCAGAGTCCGGCGTACCCGGGCATCTACCCGCGGAACCTCAACTGCCGCTTCCGGATCAGCGTTCGGCAGAGCCTCGTCGGCTTGGACCTCGTGTTCTTCGACGTCGACGGCCTCCGCTGCGACAACCTGCTCATGTGCTTCCCGAGGCCGATCTCGCGTCAGCCCGCCGACTGCCCGTTCGATTACGTGCGAATCCACGATGGACCGACGGACGATCATCCGGTCATCGCCACGCTGTGCGGCCGCGGCCGGCTAAAGTCGAACATTGTGGCGTCCGGCTCCGAAATGCTCGTGACCTTTGTCACGTCGCCAGCCGGGCCACTGCTCAATACGGGCTTCCACTTTAAGGTATTTAGAAGTTGTGTGTTGTTGTTGTTGTTGTTGCATGGCCCTTACCACAACCAGACGCATGAAGCATGATGACGGCGATGATGATGATGATGATGGCGATAACGCTCATGCAGGAGCAGCCCAGGACAAGCGGAGGAGGGATCTAGATATATCCGTAACGATAACAGCAACAACAACAACAAAAACAACAACCCGGCCACTTAGAGCCAAACTAAACTTAATTGGTTCAAACTGGTCCTGCTCCCACTTGGTCTCTAGTGGAATGTGTGATTTCATATCGAGTCACGTCATTTGCATAGAGAGCTTAAGTTTCAGTTCCTATTGGCAATGACGATATTATAGGCAAATCGCGTAGCCTTGTATCGCTTGTACTATTTGTTTTACTTCAGTAGTCATTGGCATAAGTTGAAAAACTCAGAACTTCTTGCGTTTCTGCAAAGTTACTCGCTTGCCGTTGGTCTCTATCGAAATTATATCGGGGCTAGTTCCCCTGTGCACAAAAAATAACAGTTCCTAAGCGAAGTTTAGCCGGAAAAAACTAAAAGGCCAAAGTTCGCAACTTGGCTAGAATGATTTTCGACTCTAGGCTTTTTGTAGTAAATGTAGACAGCGTTTTCACTTATTGCTGAGAGTAATGCAGGCCACGGCTTAAAATATGCACGCGCGTATCTCGGGATATTTATATTGAAAATAGAATGTTAAGTTTGCTGATTTCACTATACGATTGGTAGTATGAATTCATTGGCTTAGATTGGCAACACATGCATTACATATATATATATATATATATATATATATATATGTATATATATATATATATATATATATATATATATACGGAGTGGTCTCCCATTCCGTTCCATCCACGTCCGTGCATTTATACGTGTATCTACATAAGTAGAAAAAAAAGATATATATATACTCATGTAGATACAAGTATGCATGCACGAACGTGGACGGAACGGAGTGGTCTTCCACCCGGCAGGCACAGACCCCTAACACGAGAAGCCCTTCCGCGTTTCAATCCTTCCGCGAGGCGTCACGACGCAGACACATTTCGGGCATGCGACTTTTCCAGTGATGTGCCAATGATCTAAGTGTGTTGGTGGTGACAAATAAACCGCACAAAATAACTAGACGACTAACTAAAACGACATGTATGTGCGTCCATCGGTCAGGCGGACAGCGTCTACGATTCGGGCGAAGGCGAGACGATCCAGCTGTACCGTGGCGGGCTTCCGGCGTCGGCGGCCACCGCGGGCGGCTCGTGCGTCATTCAGCGGGCTCTATCGGCGTCTCCAGCCACGTTCAACTCGATCCGCTCGTGGTACCCTGCCAACACGTCGTGTCAGTTTCGGCTGTCGGCACCTCCAGGCGAACGTGTGCGCGTCTCGTTCTCGCAGTTCCGCGTCGAACGGGTCACGTTCTGCCAGGAGGCGGTTCGTATCTACGACGCGCCAGAGCCCGATCCCCGCTTCATTCTCAGCAAGGTTAGGCTTGAAGCCGCCGCAAGCCTACCGTCGTCGCTATATATCGATATAATATATATATATATATATATATATATATATATATATATATATATGCGACTACATTTTAGTACTTTTAACATTACCCCTTTTCAGCCTGCTACGTTCATATTTTTTAAATGCGCTGCGTTGGGCCATAGAGGAAGTCCGACACAGTTACCTCCCATATCAGAAGGTCCCCCCGACCCGAAAGGAATCATCGTCACATCGTCAGGCCTATTTCCGTCTTCCCCCGGCACAAGCCCCATCACTTAAGCTGAATTAAAGGGTTCTGCCAATAGCGTAGTTGATGCCCAGAATACACGGATATCTTAAAGCTTCTGAGTGCTTCTTGAACCGGGGCATGAAGTTAGTTTTGAACTTGCAACATCGACGCTCCAAGCGCGGGACGACTTAGAGTAGCAAGTCGGGAAGACGCAATCCTTCTTGTAATATCAGTAGGGGTGCCTGTGGTTCGAAAAAGTGGTAATGTTAGAGTTTCAGGTATCGCTAAGTAGATATAGACATACGCATACATAGGTAACCTTCCGCTAACCCTTCTCGTGCAAAGACAGAATACAACCTTCAATGTTATCTAAGAAATAAGATCGAAACGCTGTCTTGACACACAAACGGACCTCTTAGAGGAGAGGATCCCCCCTATCAAACCTGCCAGAGGTCTAACATATCACAAAGCGACGTAAGGCCGCTATCTAGATAATAACACTGTTGTGTAACTGCGTGGTGAAAAACACCGAAGGGTTATCTATATTTCCCTTCACTGATTATTGATAAAATTGTCATCGCGCCTATTGTGTTGTTGTTGTTATCGTCAAGATTGTCGCATATTGTAGCATTCAGCGTCGTTGCGCCGCCGCCGACACCATAGTTAGTTATCCTTATTAATATTGTTGATGTTTGTGTATGTGGTTTGTTCCCTTGTGCTGTTTCCTTCGGCTGCCTCAGTTGTGCGATACCAACCGGCCGGCAGTTGATGCGCCTCGCGCCGAGTTCGAGTCCTCGTCCAATCGGATGCTGGTCGACTTCACGTCGACTGTGGGCAGCCTCGACGGGAGCTCGATTACGTTCTCGTTTGAGGCTCGATACGTCCATCAGCCGTCCGAATTGTACTCTTCGTCCTCATCATCGTCATCTTCTTCAGCAGCAGCAGCGGCTGCAACCAGCACGACACGAGGAGCCAAGCTTGCGCAAAGGCCCGCTGCGACGGCGGGTGATCATCTGTGACAAGATACGTTCGACTGCCACCATGGTCGTCAAGGCAAAGGTTGGTGTCTGGGTCTCCGCTTGAGATAGATAACAAATTACGCGCCCACCTTGGACAGCAGCAACGACAATGAACTTTAATAAGCCACGGTCACGTGGCACGAGCTTTTGTTTCGCTAAGTGTTATGCCGCCAAATAGTAACAGTCATGAATATAACTACCTGTTTATATCTTATAATCTTATAACATGTACTGTACATGAAATTGCACAAATTCACCTACTATTGAGTGTTGACAGAGCACACATATATATATATATATATATATATATATATATATATATATATATATATATATATATATATATATAATTATTACAGGCGAATGTAATATGTACCAGGCAAGGTGCTTAGGGCAAAAGCCTTTGCCTTGATCGGGAGACGTTCGACGGACCCAGAGGCCCTCTTGAGTAATGGTTTTGGTTTTTTGACAAGGTATCGGAATAAGATACTTAGCCTGAATAAAAAAATCCGTACCGGGAATTTCAAAAAAAAATATACAGGCGAATGCGAATGCAAGGTCGCTCACTTGTATGAACGAAAAAGCGGTAGGTTTATTCGAAGTGTTTATGTATGTAAAAGCATTTTTTGTAGACGACTAGGTACGAAGCACCTGTACGTCTTACATACGCCGTCAAAAAACATAAATCTAATCGTTTACTTATGTCTGTTTAATTAGATACGCCCACCAGACTTTCCCGGCTTAATCTATCATCAGGCAACGTCGAACGGCTGTCCACTGGGAGCTATATGCTCTGATTTTGTTCGTTGTATACGTTCGTAAAGAGACAATTGTTACATCTTAAATATAAGAAAATTAACCTATGTTTACTATTTTGTCGCTCGTCGCCGTAGACAACTGAATGCATATACGGCCAGTTAAAGACCGTTTAAAGGAAACCGTATTCCATCTAATAACGCCTGGTATTGTTTGTCTCTTGCCAATTCTAGGCTGTGGAAGACCTGCAGCGACAGCCGATGATGTCCCCGTTTCGAGGCGATGAAAACTCTACGTGATATTCGCTCCTCTGGAATAGCCGCGTTCGCGCCAGCCACCGCCATTCTCGTTGGCCGCTGTGCGAGGATATAAAGTCCCTTGTTTAATTGTCGATTAGCCAACGTCGTCAACAAGGTATCTTACGACAAGTTGGAGAATAGCGTTCGATATCGCTGCACCATTGCATATATATCGCGTCCAATCAACTGTGAAACTAATTTAACTTAGTCATACATATTGAGAAATACTTTCAGAGGGCCTATACAGAAAAGAAGATTTAGCAATAATTGATGAGAGATAAAAGAGTCGTAATACATATTTTTGTGCTCCATGTTTCAGGCAAACATCCGTGGTGTCAAGTCTCACTAAGTTCACCTTCATGAAACAGCTTGGCAGTACAGGACAGTTGAAAGCGTCTGAAAACAGGGGGAACTTTCACAGGAATAGTAGCTTTACTCCCAAGTATTTTATGACGCAGGTTGATAAAGAGAAACCAGTATAACTACAACAGAACTCTTCCCGTCCAAGTATCGGTTTCACGATAATGTGTATATATACAAGTATATCACCACATTCACATATCACCATATAACGATAATTATACATATAAATATACATTTAGGCAGGGGCATGCTCGGGTTGCAAATGTTGAATAAGCATCGTATCTGCAGGCTGCATCCAGAATTTTTTTGGAAAGATCGTTTCATTAATAAGTAATCAATCAGGTTTTATTGGCGTGCCCAACAATTGGGAAACTGTCACCTTTCGCTTACATATTCACATGTAGAAGTACAAATCATCAAATCAACGAGCGCACCCTACGATATTTCAAAGCTATTTAGTTAAAGGTAATCAAACGTTTATCTCCCGCGCGACAAGTCTCTCTACTGCGAACAACAAACAATACCATTTAATTGAAAAATCACACAAATCGGAATACTCGCAGTGAGGTCGCGAGACCGTTTTCTTTGTTTGAAGCATTTTATATTCCCAGTCGACATACCTATAATTTAGCAAAATTCTTCTTTGTTTGCATACATAAATAATCCGCCAAGTGCATATGCTGTCAGCGCAGCCCTGCATGCTAATTCATAGCGAAATGGCATAGTGAGAAAGAGCTGCTTATTTCGCTGTGCTTAATCTAACCAACAGGATGGCCTCGGCAACAAGATGGCGACAGCCGCAAACAGATAGAGGTCAAGGCGAACACGCACTGGCTAACGCAGGCCAGAACGCAACTGAATTAGCCGGGTCTTCTCCAGCCCATCCAGACGCCTAGACTCCTGCCATGAAACATATAAAGAGACCAACGCAAAAACTGCTGACTGCCAATTAACTACTAGTCTGTATACTATATTGCAAATCCAAACAAGTGATTGAAATAAAATAATAAGGTGACTCGTCTAAACAGTAATACTTTATTAACGCTAGCACTTGTTGCTAACACTGTGTTTATACGTAAATGTGTGTGTGTCGCAAAACCGATTCTATTTTGACATAGATATTCTGCAAGTATTCTTAGGACTCATAATCCCTGAGGACCGCCCTTACTTCTATCTGCAAGGGGCTACAAGAGCTACATGTCAGGGAACTTTCCAGTCTTAGGTTGCGGATCAGTAGCTCTTGCTTAGTATTGAAAAAGATACTGCGCTTTCGTAGCACCGCCTTACATGGCCAGTGTCAGCGTCTCCTGAGTTGCATATAGGGTATAGGGGGGAGTCAGCTTTACCAATGCGGTGCAGGTATTGCTTGCTGACAGCAGCCCACTAGCAGTTACGCGAGTGCATCGGTGAGCGAGCCATGTTAAGCCTATGAAAGCCTTATCTAAAACCACGCCAATTTAAGACCTAGCGTGTGGAGGTACGCTCAGGTACTCGGCAGAGCTTCGCTGGCAGTTCGTTCTAGTAGATTTTCGTCACCGGCGGTAGCGATCAGTGCAAAATCGTCTTTTTAAGCGCCGGAGTAAACTTCCGGGGGGATATAGGAGTCCAAGTACTCCAATGTACGTTACATTGTAAGGTTGGTTCCCGTACGGACCCCTGGAAGACCCCGGCTATGACAGTATAGCCATACATATAGTATATATACTTTATATAAAGTGTATTTGCTACAATATAATATACTTATACAGATTTAGTATGACAATAAATATATATATATATATATATATTTATTGTCATACTAAATCTATATAAATATTTCTGAGAGACCTCTGAGAGTCTCTCAGAAATATTTAGAAAGCGACATTGATAATTTCAGAGCTCGTTAAAGTAAATATTTTTTTAATGGAACATGGCCTCTGAACAGTCTTGTTTCAAAGTGAGAGTGACATTACCAAATCCGTGACAGTGGTATTGTTGCCCGATATGAGATAATGTGCAATTGCGAGACAGCCAGTCTTCCTATACAGAAACTGAATAGAAAAATACTCAAAAATCATAACTCTACGACCATTCACAACGCTCAAAACTAAAAACCGCATTTCATGACGATCATATGAAGGTGGTCTCGCAATTCCACATTGCACACTAATAATGTATAGTAATATCACTGTTGGGAGAGCTGTAGCACATATGTGCATAAACCAAATATTGGTTAATAAACAATACATTCGTTCAGGTAATATCACTGTCACTTCGAAGCAAGACTTTTTAGAGACCATGTTACAAAATATTTACTTTAACAAGCTCTACAATTCCCTATATCGCTTTGTAAATATTTTTGGGAGACCCTGAATATATATATATATATATCGGATTTTTCTAAATTATTCTGTAAGCTCCAACAGGTAGGTGAAATCCCGCAACCAAGTAATATTTGATAAAATTGAAGTTGTTATTAATAATTGTGATCGAACCAGCATAAATATATTTGGTGATTGAAAATGCCTCCACATTATTGGGACACTTATATATTTGCCTCTAGCATCCGAGATCTTAAAAATAAATTTCAGAAATGTTTATCGCCCTTATTCCATCGGGACACATGGTTGTCGACTAAATTGTACGACTGTGATAGTATATCTCGTTTAGTTTGTACACCTTTACGTAGACCACAATCACTTGCTAATAGAACAATGTATGCCTCGTAGAAGTACCGAGAGTAACGTTTTCAAATACACGAGCATATGCACAGTTTACAGGCTCTTATATAAATTGAAGCAATCCGAAAACAAGACCACGGATTTTATCGCTTTAAGGCTCCCAGTTTCCCCGATCTAAAGTCGCTTTTTGAGTACGCAAACAAAATATTCGGTGTAAGAGCCTTAGGAATCTTAACAAAAGCGGTGCGGTTTTAGTGGGCCTTAGATTTATCTTTGATAGTTTGTACTACACAGTAGGATCAATTACATCTCCTACATTCCTAAATTCCGACGTACAAAAGCCGCTCAGCCAAACATTTAATGTACAACAACAATAAACCACATATCAATTATATTTATAGCTATTTACTTTTAACGACTCTGATCTGCAACACAATTTTCCGTATATCAAGAACTATACGTCAAGAAGTATATCAACGCACTTGAGCGCATGCAATCTAGGCAATCCATAACCTAACTGTTGATCGAGATAGCCAGGAAAGATAGGGTTAGCAACATGTTCTCCCATATGGAGTAATTTTGCATATATGATCTGTTGGAGATCTTCTTGTTTGTGGTTCTGCTATACCCGGTACGTGCCATGTGTTCAACAAATGCTTTCAATCGTAGCTATCAACTGAATATTTTACGTTATTGAACCCTGATGAGGGTGAAAACGCATACACGAAATAGAAACGAAATAACGTTTCGATGCGATTCATAAGAGGTGCTTGCATTATTATTTGTTTAAAAACCTATTGCAAAAAATGCCATTAAAAGCAAGCAAATGTAAATGTAAAGCATAAAAGATAACTAATGTTGGTGTCATATAGCACAACCAAAAACATAATAGCCTATTTTTCTCACTGATATGTCGCTCTACCTTGTTCTAACAAAGTAGAGCGCCATATCATCGATAGAAAACCCACGGTGATGAATATACAATTCTCAGTGGAACAAAGACCGAGAGTTGAGAAAATAGTGTCTTACCGAAACAAATGACAAACATTGCAGAAATATAGAAAAGCCAAATACATTTATTACATCTTGTACAATAAACACCAATGTTCGCTCAGCTAAGTGTTCGAAATCGCCGTGCCGCTGCAGTGTTTGCCACTGTTACAAAAATCAAAGCAGCCGTACAAACGGCATTACTTTACAGCAAAATAGAATATATATATATATATATATATATATATATATAATTTAGTAACAGTTAAAGTGGCCAATCATACTTTCCCGTTTCTCCGACTTGGCTCGAGCATTAATGCCCACACAATCTAGAATCTGTCAAATGTAACAGAGGCGACGTATTTTTACGCTGCCCTTTCGGCATTCCCCAAATTGAGTTGAATAACAATCATACCAAATATGTACACAACTCCCAGCAGGAAAGACCAAATAATCAATGCATTCCCGTACGAGTAGCAAAACCCGTTCCAATCCAGGGAAGTGATTCGAGGCGAGCTGAGAGAAACACGATGTTGTCTGTCAGACGCCGTCTATCTGCCTTCTGTTTATCCAGTTCGTATAGCGTTCCGCCGCCGCCAAGACAAACGAGCCGTAAAGGTCATGCCCGGACCAGCTCGCTTGTTGGCATGCCAATAAAGGTCTTCAAATTTACAGTAGCACGTTCCGAGCGTTAGGGGTTAGTGGAGCTTCGACGTCTTCAGCGTCAGCACGCAGCACAGCTCAGAGGACTTCACTTATAAAGGGTAAGGCGTTGAACGGCGGCAAGGTCCTTGAGGACGCTTTTCACCGTGCTCCGAAGGATGAGCGCCTCACTCATGCTCCCGCATGATCCGCCATCGCCAGCGGGCCGATCAATGGCTTCAACAATGCGCTCGCACGCTTCCAGCTGCCTCTGAATGCGGTCCGCGTCACCAGCAGCCACAGCCAACAGCATTCGCTTCTCAATTGCAGGAAGGCCTAGATGACACAAGCAAACAAAACAAGCAAGCACCACGGCGAATGCCTTTTAAACACCCAGGGCAATACAACTCTAACTCGCCAAGCCGATAGGTAGAAGAATACTGTAAATTATTATTCTTGCTGATGAGTATCTGCTGTTGAATAATATGTTATATTATTATATGAATAATATGTATTGCATCGTGTTTCGTTTTTATAATTGCTACTGTCATAGTCTGAGTAGTTTTGCCGCTGCTTTTAAGAATTTCAATTTTCTTTTGTCTAACGACAATAACCATCGCAGCTGCGGCAATTAAATACCCACATATGCTTTCGATTTATGCAGCAGTCGCTCTTTTCGGGATACAAATTGCACCCATCGTCGCATGAGGTGCACTGGGTGCAGAGCTAGCGGGGTGAAAGATGGGTCTAAGAACTACGGCCTTTGCAACCCATGAATTTCATCACGTTCTGTGCAACGTGGAGGGTTTTCATGAACCACAGGACGGATGTCGATGCAGACAATGCTGGAGCAAATGTGATAGATACCACGCCGTGGTTGTCCGGCGGTTCGGCCCATAGCGGATTGACGGCTGTCTCAAAGCATTTTAATGTAAAATGAGCACACTAACCTAGCCCGTGTTAATAAAATAAATACAACTGTTATATTTTATATATGCAAACCCGACGAATTACAGGTGCATGTCGGGAACCACTTTATCCTGACGCCCTATCCAATATTATAATTATTACTGTTTTAACTAAAAACTGTGACAGTTATAAAAAGGCACAAAGCCACGTAAGGAAAGTAATTACAAAACGTTGCACCTTAATAAAACACATTTGGTTTGCCTGAGTCGTTAACCTGTATGTATATATATATATATATATCATCTTTGTAGATTTCAAAGCAGCATTCGATTCAGGATTACGCTCGATAGTGCTAGAAAAGCTCGCAGAATCTGATGTACCACTCAGAATACTAGAACTCCTCAGAGCTATTCTACAGAAGAAAATGATCTCAATCGACGACGGGGTAGTGATACGCGATAGTCTTGAGCAGACGACGGGGTTCGCACAGGGGGATAACATCAGCTATTCGCGGTCCTCATAAGCGATCAACCCTCACGGATCACCACGAGGCATCCGCCCGTCAAAGTCATATATATATATATATATATCCGCTGGAACGTCCATAGCACATGGAACAAGTGTCAAAACGGCAGAGCACTCGGTCACTCACTTGTGTTGCGAGCGATCCTCTCGACTTTGAGCTCGATCCCCCGAAGGGCACGCTTCAGGCGAGCCATGATCTCGGCGACGCGAGCCAGATTGACGAAACGAGGCGGCGATGTTTGCGGCACACCGGGCGCCAGGCTAGGTAGACGGCCTTCAGCCATCGCCCGAAAGGCGGCTTGCCGCTGCGCCTGTCGCGCCCACACTCTGCGGGCGTTCGCGCACGCAACACACACGTAGCGTTCCGGCACCAACTGCTCGCTCTCGATTCCTACATCGGCAATACAAAACCAAACCAATGACAAGATTAAAAAAAGCATGAGATATATATATATATATATATATATAGAGAGAGAGAGAGAGAGAGAGAGGGAAGAGAATGGAAAAGGTCAGCAGTGAGAATCACCGGCCAATCAAGGCGGACAACTAACAGTAAGCTTTCACTTTATACGTATAACTTTGAAATTTGCTGTACTCCCAAAATGTTAACATTTATAAAATCAATAAATAACACGAATACCTAATTTTTTTTGTATTATTATCATCATCAATTGCTATTATTATCATAAGTAATTTTCAGCGGTAGAATTATTATTACTATTATTGTTATAGTAATTGTATTAGTACTAGCTTTTGTTACTATCCTGCCCGCTGCAACGCATTTGTGGCACCTTCTTTCCCACTTGACCCCAGGCGGACGGACCCTTCGATTTGTTTTTATCTCCGAGAACAGAAAAAGGTCGCACGGACCCAAGCCCGCCGAATAAGGCGGTTGCCCGTTTTTCGACATTTCCGAATTTGTGTTCCTATGTCGGGCAACAACACCAGTCCCACAGATGTTTGTAAGTTCACTCTTACTCCGAAACAAGACTTCTCAGAGACCACATTCCACTGGACAAAAAGATTTGCTTCAACGAGCTACACAATTCGCTATATCGCGTTCGAAAAAAATTTCGGACATCTATATATATATATATATATATATATGTATATTTCATATATGGATAGGAACAATGGCACAATACACACCAAAGCAACTGCCGTGCTGCCAACACAGGCAGATATCGCACTGCATCATCAGGCCGCTTTCTTCGTCGACGTCGCACAGACAGTGAACCATGTCCTTCTCGACGAAGTTGTCTGCCGTCAGCCCACGGCCATGCACGTGCTGTTGCTGCTGTGATGCAGTCGTCGGTGAAGTCTGAGCGCTATGGTGCCCGCCGCCGTCATAATGGCCGGTTGTCACGCGCTCGGATGAGGACGGAGTCGTCGTCGTCGTCGTCGTCGTGGTATCGTCGTCTTCGTTGTCTGAGGTGCCAGCGGCCCCAGTCATCGTCGTGGCGAGACCGCCGTTACGCGACAACTTGCCCATGCTTGTCTCGGTGGCGGCTTCCTCGGCCACGGACGACGACGATGCCGGCTGGGTCGAAGATGACGGCTGGGGCGCTGCAACGGTCCCATCGTCGCCTGGTCGGCCATCCTTGACCTGGAGCGGGTCGAGTGGCTGGCTTTTCCGGCGGCGACGGTTCCGATAGCTGTGCTGCTCCTGCTGCTGCTGTTGCTGCAGATGCTGCTGCTGGCTCGCCGAGGACGACTGGTCACGCTGGCTGCTCACTGTCACCGCGCCACCGCTGGTTCCGCCCCCGCCACTGCCGCTCCCGCTGATACCGGTCTGGCCATGAGTCGCTGACGCCCCCGACCCCAGTGCAGCTGATGCTGCTGCTGATGCTACCGGTGTTAGAGGTGGTGATGCCGTTGCCCCGACGCCCCCTGTGGCGGCCGCAGACGCTGCGGCGGCTGCACTCGCTCGCGTCAGGGTTGTGCGTCGCAAAAGAACGCCTTCAGCTTCCTGCATACGCTCCGTTTTTACGACCCGTCGTTTCTCGCGGCCTAGCACCAACGGCTCGGGGATCGGCACGAATCTAACAGGTAAACAACCGTATGAGTTATTCAGATTGCGTTTATGTATGTATGTATATATATATATATATATATATATATATATATATATGTGTGTGTGTGTGTGTAAGCGCGCTGTGGAAACATGTACGTAGCTAGTTTATAATTGCCGCATTCTCTGACATCTTTCGCCGAAGTACGTTTTCACGTTTCCTTCATTCCAGTAATATCGACACAATCGATGGAAACTATCTGACTGCAATATGATCTTAGACGCGTCTCGTCATGGAAACATCGCCTATTTCGTGGCTTGTTCGTAACAGCTAAAAATAGGCCACATTTTACGTACTGCCCATTAAACTCGTTATATATATATATATATATACTCTCTCTCTCAGTAGCAGAATGAGCATGATTTGTGGGGGCAGAAGAGTCCACATGTCAACCACATACTTTACCGCCACCCAATAGACAATGCTGGAACATTGATCCTAGCATGTGACATGCTAATACCGAGCAAGTATATAATTATTTTTTAGATAGAACTCAATCACCCTCGATAGGGTCTAAACAAGAAAAGGGGCTCAACCAAATCTGGCGGAAAGAATAAGAAAAACACAAACTTTCGCAGAAAAATCTGGAAAAAATACTACTAACGGGTTCTCGTCTAGTCTTAGCAAGTCGAGTATATATATATATATATATATAATGTGCCAAATTCTTGATCGCACCTGTTTTGGCCAACCCGACCGTAGAGAGGTGGCTTTGGAGGAGGCGCTGTTGCAGGTGACGCCGCAGCTGTTACCGTGGATTCCGAGCACGACGTCGCAGTCGACATTAAACTTGTCGGTGCCGCGGCGGCAGTGCTCCCGGCCTTAACCGGGGTGGAGGTCTTCGGGGGCTCAGCTCCATCGGCGGCTGCGTCGGCAGACCGGGAAGAGCAAGCCTCCGTTGCTCTCTGTGGCGTCTCCGGCGAATCGACGAGCTGCTGCTGGTCCAATTGCTGGTCGACAATAGTGGCGTTCGAAATGTCCGTCGATGAGGAGCTCTCGGTCATTGTGAAGTCTGCGGGTGTCGGCCGCTGCTTTTCCTGCTCCTGAGTTCGTGTTGCGAATGAACCAAAGACGCCCGAACAGGTGAGCGTTTATTTCCCGATGTCAGAGGAAACAGGCACACACGTGGCATAACATTCTCAAGATAAGGGCGCCTTGACTGTCATATGAGAAGTGTGTGCGTATGCATGTGCCACAACGTAACATGCGTTTTCCGTATTGCGACTTTTCTCGCAATGTGACACAAATCACTCATGCAAACCCGCACATTTTTTAAAAAGATTTTCCGTAAGGCTAATAATGCCCGTGTACGGTTTTTTCATCATGTCATGGCTAATTTTTAATCCACTCCGGCATTTACCTTGTCTAAATTGGAAATCATGCAAACCAATTTAAGAGTGGCCGGTCTGGGTCTCGAACCCAGTCTTCCCGAATGCAAGACAAAGGCTTTGCCACTAAGCCATCTTGCTCAATACGTGATGCAATGATACGTGTGGTGACGGATTCGGTTTGCCTGTGCCCATCCGGCCCTCTGCCATGAAATCAGACCATTGACCATTGGTGAGCTCCGAACGAGCCACAACTTTTGGATTCATGGAGTGTTGAGATGTTAGATTACTTGACTGCTATAAACACATACTCGTGCAAATCCACTCGTATGAGCTCTCGGAGAGCATTCAAGTTACATTGTTCAATTTAGAAATTACTCTAGGGCCAACTTGCAGGCATACAATCAAATCTGACAATATCACGTTTTGACGCAGTCGCCAAGGCGCGCTAAGCTTATATTGGTACTGGCCACGGAAAAATGTTCTGCAAACTCCATCGTGCAATATATATATATATACCTCGGTGGCGAAGGTCGTTGCCGCCATAGCGGGTGGCGATTGAGGTAGTTCCTGTCGCTCTTTCTTGAGCCGTTCATCCTCCAAATCGGCTCGACTTCGCCGTCCGCGACGGCGTTTACCGCCTGGTGATTCATCTGCAGACCCGATGGCATCACTTGCCCTACCAAAGAGCAAGCATGAGGTACATTGCGCAGCAACACATAAACACAGTTACTAATGTAAAATATTAAGCAGCAACAGCTCCTTAACAGAAAAATGAACTAACGGCCCATCAGCCAAGCCTGCACTATGCGCTCACGATGCAATGGTACTGTTCTAGAAAAACCACCCGTATATCCCGTGTGTTGCACCGGATAAGTATATATAACTTTGTTGCTCTCAGTTGTTCGCCATTAAGTACAAAAGCAATGGCGCTTGGACAGCGAGGCCTAATACCTCTGCTACCTTCAGTTTTTAAGCAAGCGCAGTACATATATCTCCAGTATATTCACCCTGTAACTTCGAAACGGTGCTTCATTCTTTTAGAAACCTCAATAATATTACATGTATCAAAACTGTGCCCCACCAACTCACCCACGCTTTGGAAACTGTGACGTCTGCTGGGATTGTTGTTGTTGTTGCGGTTGTTGTTGCTGTTGCGGCGGTTCCTCTTGCTGTTGTTCGCCCTGACATGTAATATTGTGATAGTGCTTTAGGTGACTAAGAAGAAGCTTCTCTTTTCGAAAGCTTTTGTTGCAATCAGGTTGGCCGCACTTGAACTCATTGTGATCTTCATTGATAGTGAAGGCTTTCTTCGGCAGGAGATCTTCGGCCTTGGTGATGACCTCGTACGCCCAGCCCACTGGGGCCGTCGCCGGCGTTGCTACTGGAACAGGTACCGGTGCCGGTGTGTTTTCGCTGATTTTCGTTTCCTGCAACGACATTGAGCGATAACCAATACCATTACAATTCACTTTAAATCTAGAGTATATATATATATATATCTACGGGCGTTTAAAATTAGATAAAACGATAAAAAAGCCACAGCAAAAGAAACAGACACATCTACTCTCTGTATCCACTCGGAAGAGCAGCCGACTAGAGTTAGCGAAAATATACCAACGCAATGCGGATATACATACAACGAAATACACAATGCGGTACACGTACCTTGTCGGTTTTTGTCTCCACAGAAGCGTCGACTTCCTCCTTCGATTCTTTCTCCCGTGGCACATCCACCGACCTTCGGAGAGGCCTCCGAATGCTGGCACGAAAAACACCGCCCACCTGAAATAGGCACACGTAGTCCGCAGAGGAACTGATGTAAATACTTCACACATGTATGGTTTTTCGTTCAGGACGCAATTCAGGTTGCTTCGTTAATCGAGTGGCGTTCAAAATTTACAAAAAAAAACATATCAATCAAAACAAGAAAGCACAAAACGACGACGACGACAACAACAACGACAATAACAACCAAAAGAACGACATTAGCAATGATATAAACGGAGCTAAAACCATAATAATGACCACAATGCTGATAGTTGCTCCTACCTTAAGTATGCCCGTGGATCGACGGCCAACGGCAGAAGAAGAAGAGGAACCATGCGAGCTGCTGACAGGCGTCTTGCGTTGAGTTGTTGCTGATGTTGTTGTTGTTGTTGCTGCTGCTGCCGCAGCTGCAGCGCCCGTCCGGGTGACAGCTCCCGATGATAGCGTGGTAGCGGCGCTGGCGGCGGCGTGTCCAGAACCACCACGACCGCTGCTGGCTGTTGCACTAGCATTAGCATTGTTGTTGCTGCTACTGCTACTACAATTATTATTATTAATGCCAGGAGAACTGCCGGCATTCTTTGCAGTGGTCACCGATCTCCGCTCACGAGTTGACGCCACGCTGGGTTGTTCTTGTTGTTGTTGCTGCTGCTGCTGGGGTCGCTTATTGCTAGTAATACTACTACTATTACTACTACTACTACCACCGCTGTCGGTTTTGATGTCGGTTTTGCTATCGGTTTTGTTGTCAGTTCTGTCATCGGTTTTGTTGTCAGTTTTGTCATCGGTTTTGTTGTTGTTGTTGTTGTTGATGCTGCTGCTGCAGCAGCTAAGGCCGCTACTGTCTCTTTTACTGTCGTTCTTGGTAGCATTTGTGTCGTTTTTGTTGATGTTGCTTTCGCTCTTGTTGCTTGCGTTGCTGTTGTTGCTGTTATCGGCTTTGCTGTTGTTGGTGTCGATTTTGTTGGTGGAATCGGTTTTGCTGTTGTTAGGATCGATTTTGTTTTTGGATTCGGTTTTGCTGTTGTTAGGATCGATTTTGTTTTTGGATTCGGTTTTGTTGCTGGTGTCGATTTTGTTTTTGGAATCGGTTTTGTTGTTGGTGTCGATTTTGTTTTTGGAATCGGTTTTGTTGTTGGTGTCGATTTTGTTTTTGAGATCGGTTTTGTTGCTGGCGTCGTTTTTGTTTTTGGGATCGGTTTTGCTGTTGTTGGCGTCGCTTTTGTTGCTGTTGGCGTCGCTTTTGTTGCTGTTGGAATCGGATTTGCTGTTGTTGGGATCGGTTTTGCTGTTCTTGAGATCGGTTTTGCTGGTGTTGGTGTCGATTTTGTTGTTGGGGTCGGTTTTGCTGTTGTTGGTGTCGGTTTTGTTGCTCGAATCGGATTTATTGTTGAGATCGGTTTTGCTGCTGCTGCTGCTGCTGCTGTTGGAATCGGTTTTCTTGTTGGGATCGGCTTTCTTGTTAGAATCGGTTTTCTTGTTGGGATGATCGGCTTTGATGTTGAGGAGGTCGGATTTCTTGTTGGAATCGGCTTTGACGCTGAGGTCGGTTTTGTTACTGAGGCTGCTGTTGCTGCTAGTGACAGCGGTGCTGCTGCTGCTGTTGCTGCTCCCTCCGGTGTCGTTGCTGTTGTTGTTGTCAGCACTCCGGCGGCGAATTTTCGACAGGTGACGAGTTCGGCTCGATGACGATGTTGGTGTTGTAGCCTGGCCATTGTCGTCGTTGTTGGCAGGAGGCGCGGAGCGCCGCTTCCTCGTCAACATCTGGGTTCTCGCGCTGCTGCCGCTGCCGCTGTTCTTGCTGCTACTGCCACCGATGTTGCAGCGGCGCCGGGTGGGACGGACCTGTTTACTGTCTGTCGGATGTGGACGGTCGTGACAAGCGGACCAACGTAAAAAAAAAAGATCGGGGAACAGACAACACCACAAAGACAACAACGATCAATGTGCGTTCACACGCCAGCAAACACAACAGGCCATAGCATCAAAAGTTGGCAGCCTACAAACCACTTAGGGTGAAAGCCGTATCATATATATATATATATATATATATATATTGGGTCTACAAAAAAAGTTCTTTCGGTTGTTTTAATGATTCTCTACGGACAAAACCGGAAAAACTTTTTTGTAGCCCTATATATATATATATATATATATATATATATATTGGGTCTACAAAAAAGTTCTTTCGGTTGTTTTAATAATTCTCTACGGACAAAACCGAAAAAAACTTTTTTGTAGCCCTATATATATATATATATATATATGTTTGAACTAGTGATATATGTATATATACTGTACAATTACATATATTACGCAAAGGTACTATTTTGACCTATTATATGGTAAATTGTTCTTTATGCCTCTTACACTGTGCATTGTTTATATTGAGTACAGGATTTTCGTGAATAATTATGTATATAATTATCTACCCTTTGAAAACAAACACGGGCATTTGGAGTTAGATGAAACAAAAATGTTCAGATTCACGCAAACACACAGACGAGAGACAGACGTATTTACGCTCAGTATCCACTCGGGAGAACAGCCGACTTGAGTTAGGTAGGGACTTGCATCAAAATCACAATGGGTGGCACTATGCCAATCATGAGGATCAAGATCACGACAAGTATGATTATTACAGCAGTGAACAGTGCGATGATAATGATGATGAGAAGAGGGACAATGGTTTTCATTACCGTTAGGGGATTAGTTCAGCCTCTGCCACCCTCACAACCATAACGACCACCATAAATGCCCACACAAGTCCAGCAACCGTAATCAGTAATATGCGTATTGACTACGGCCTCTACTAGGCCAATCTACCTCCCTAAGAATAAGGACTCTGTGAACGGTTAACCGAACTGCTCATGCCAGGGTTATTGGCGAACGCCAGCAGCAGTATTTGAAGGAGAAGGAGTAGAAGCAGTAGTGATCGTGAGCGTACTAGTACTAATCAAAGTACGAACATTAATAATAGTTAGAGTTATAGTAAAAGAAACAAGTATTCGTGATAGTAAATGTAGTTGTTTGCACGGAGACGTGCGTATGTGGGCGGAGGATCACACTGCACTTCTGAACAGTCCGAAACGGTGTTGCGATGAGAAAGACTCTAATTGAATGAATCGACATATCGCCATTAATTGCCACTGCTCGGCTGGGTGCATATGCGTCTAATTGTGTACTTGCGTAATTACTATAGAGAGGTGCTAGAGATTGTGGTCGATACTACAAAGTGTGGCATGTGTGTGTGAATGCGTTAATCTTATACTGGAAGCCTGCGCATGTTAAACTAATATCGGGATAATGCAGGAACAGGCAGTCGAACCAATACAAACGAACCTCGTGCAAACGAAGAAGATAAGGAGAGGTGCTATTGTGTGTTGCCACAACAACAACAACAACAACAACAACAACAACAACAAAAACAATAACAAGTGCTCGCACTCTTGTTCTGTGTATTGTGGTAGCGGGAAAATAATTGTCGGACAGACTGACATAGGAGCACGGCTGGCCCCATATGGCTGGCCCACTTAAAAACAATGAACAACAACGACGACGACGATGACGACAACAACGCAATGGAATCAAAAGGAACCAACCAATCCATTACGGCCCACATCGAAGTCGTCTATAATCTTAGTATCTTTTAGGCAGCGCGCTGTGATCATCTGAGCCTGATGAGAGGATCAGGCCCATAGGACATCATCGAGAACAGAACAGCGACATACGAATAAAAGGACCGGGCCAACATGGAGGAGGAACCACCACGCACAGTGGCATCGAAGTCATTCACGCAGATAAAACACTCAATCGCAGTCATGGCCTCCTAACGACGACGATGTGCCCGTTGAGAACATCAAGTAAGATACAAGTCAGTAAGACGATATACAAGTCAGTTGGACGAAATATATAGATCTAAAAAATGTGTTCTATATTAACATGTCCGTGTTCTTTGCATAACAGCAGAACAAGTGTGTGTGTGTGTGTGTGTGTAGTTAGAGGTTAAGGGATGAGGGTGAAGAAGGACGGGTTGAGGTGGGATGCTGTGGGGGGGGGTGTCATTACCACGTGCGATCCATCGGTCGTAGCGGGAACTCCAGCCTTCGAAGTGGACGAGGACCCGGTCGCCGTCAGCGCGAGTTACCCGCACCGGGTACCACACTCCAGCCTCCTCGAGCTCCGCACGGCTGCCCACCTCGAGCTGAAACTGAACAGACAGGCGAGCCATCAACAACAGACAGACATATACGTTGATGTTAGTCAATGTGCACTCCAGCACGACAATCATGACGTCGGCTGCCATCCGCTTCACCATTTCAAACAACAACTACTACTACTACAGGTGTATACATGTATACGTGTATGAACTTCTCCATAGCAGCAGTATAAGAATATAATGTATGCATAAGTGATATCTCCACAGATAATAGGCTGAGATGATCTGTCCGTACCTAGAGCTTGATTTATCGAAGCACCGAGGGTAGCCAGAAAAGGAACGCTATGCTACGAAAGGCGCTAATTCTAACAACATCGATTCCAGCTTGCAATGAAACACGCGATTCTAGCATCGAAATGCCTATGTTCAACTAGTTGCGTCAATCGTTGTCTTGGCCGAGTCAAAAGAAATTACAACTCGTGGGTTGAAATAATTTTATTCAAATAATCCCAAATAATAGCAATAGTGTTTTCTCTCAAATCAGCACAGCCACACTAAGGGTTTGGTGTGATTTTTATCTCTCTGTGAGGTTTCCTCTCCTCCCATTATGCATATATATATATATATATATATATATATATATATATATATATATATATATATATGTGGAGGGAGAAATGAATTTCAAAGTAACGTCCTAACGAGGCAACGAACGAAAGAGCGATGAACGCGCTATAAACACTCTACGGCAATGACAGCCAAACCAGGTGGCTGTATATTCGTATGTGCAGGTGTGAGTATCAACGATTAGCTAAATCAAACTGTCGAGCCCATGGCATGGTGGGTGCGGTGCATTCGCGTGCGCCTCGCCACCGGAGAAGACACATAGGGAGTGCAGTACGGGTTCGAGCCTCCCTACCGTTGCACATTTGTATTTATGGCGTCCGTTTTACGAAGCAAAGCGAACGCAGTCCCGTTGGCGTTCAATGCTGAACGAACAGAGTATGTGTGCAGCCCCAAAAAGTAAAACGTTTTAGATTGAGCAAACTACTCTGACTCTCGAGTAAGTGAATTACAACAACAAGTCTATGCGACAATACTCGGTCGGTTTTGCTGTTGTGCTGTTTGCCGTCCCACTGCTGCAAGATGAGGTGACAGACATGACAACCTTACAAAATGAACTTAAAGCAGCCAGCCATCCACATTTCTATTATACTTGTGGCTGGAAGTTTAGAAGCGTCGCGCCAAAACACAACGGACGGAGAACAAGCTGACTGGTGTCGTTTAACAGTCCGCTGTTCTAAATGCTGTTGTTGTTGTTGTTGTTGCTTCGTATGTTGCTATTGTTGTTGTTCCGTATTCGGTTGTTGCTGCTCCGTCTTTGCTTGTTGTTGCTATGATTGTTCCGTAAGTGATCGTTGTTGTTTCGTATGTTGCTGCCGTTGTTGTTGTTGTTGCTGTTGTTTGGTACAGCATCAGGAAGCGCAATGCTCTGCACAAAGAGTGTACATGCAACTATCAACCGCAGACTGCACAGTTCGCCGAATAAGTTCAGCTGCGTCGTCGCCAACGCTGCTTCTCTGCTGTAAAGAAATTGATCGCGTTTACCAACAAGCACACGGTCCGATCCAACTAGCGAAACGAACTGTTTTTTTTGTTATCCGACATTCACTCGACATTTACCTCCAAACGCTGCGAAAGTCAGCTGCGGGTGGTGGTGGTGGTGGTATTTGGTGTCTCCTCCCCTAACTAACAAACGAACTAACTGTCCCCTGTTTACCTCTGTTGGTGACTGTTGCTTCTCATCAGTTCTCAGTGTCGGTTGTCATACTCAGTGAGCGGGAGCTAGTCTAGCGATGTACCACTATTATGTCGCTATGTGTGTATGTATGTATCTATGGTACATGCTCTCTCTCTCTCTCTCTCTCTCTCGCAGCTTAAAGGTACTTCAAAACACAACGGCGACAGACGACGCACGACGGACGCATCTCGAATGGTGGTGGCTCATCATGATGGTGATAATCGTAGGAACAATTATAAGTAGAATTTGAAACACATACTAATAATAATACGAAGAAGAAGAACAAGAACAAGAAGAAGAGAAAGAAGAATGATACAAATAATAACAATAGCAAACGACTGGTTAGCCGCCGAAGCCGGGCCGGGCTTCTGCTGTTTTCTGTGTGTCGTTCGAGCGACGTTGTAGAGAGAAAACTTGAAGACGAACAAAAGCCACTGAATACTGTAAACATTTCTCTTTAACAACTACTTAAACTAGTGTGCGTGTTCTAAAAAAAAAATGAGAACGATAACATAAAAAAAAAGGTGACTATTCATTTGATGTGTGCCCGCCTGTCTGCTTGGTGTCCAGTGGCCGCGGCGGCTGAATGTAGGCGGATCCATTGGCGCGACCATCAAGCAGTAGGCAAAACCGACGACAATAACAAAAATACCGACGACAATAACAACATCAATACCACAACACATCACCAACACAGTTTCTGCTCGTTGTGGTGATGCTCTATGAATTACTCAGCAAACTACCCATAACACTACTACTATAAAAATACCACTATTTTCGTAGACCACTACTACAACTACTACTACTACTACTACTACTACTAATACTACGATTATAATAACTACTACTACTACTATTAAACTAAGACAACAGTTACCGAATGAAGTTCCAAACGAATTATCGTCCGCATCATCATCATCATCGTTATCTACTGCTCATGTCGAAAACACTTACCCTGGGCGCTAGCATCCGGCCGTAGCGAAATGTTCGAACGGAACCGTGTGTTGTGTGATGGGGATTGTTACCCCGGAGTCTGAAGCGAGTCAATCCGATGTGGTCGATCAATAGCGGCAATCAACTCCAGCAGCAGCACCACCACACCTGAAGAACAGCGACAGACCGAATCGATTCGATAAGTCCTGCGAATTGATTGAAGACTGATGACTCACGGACATCGATCGACACGAGAAGAACGACGCGGCGTTGCGGCAATACGACCACAACGTTTTGACGTCTGACGATCACAATACAATGACAATGGTCTAAGTAAAGTTTTCGGGCTGTTGTCTCTCAGCCAAGATTTAACGGAGTCCACGGAACTGTTTTTCACATTGCTTCATAGACGGACGACCCCCATAAATACAAATCGGTGCAGCGGTGGGGTTCGAACCCGCGCACCTGCTATGTGTCTCCTCCGGTTGCGAGGCGGAGACTTAATCCACTATACCACCGGGCTCGACATAACAATGGTCTGTCTGCACACAATATTTCCACCATCCACGACTGGCGGCGAAATAGGCGCCGAATTCGATTTCAAATCACCACCACCACCACCGACGAACGTATTCGGGACGATCACCGCACACCCACCCACCCATCCACCAATCGCCTCGGCGACGACGCGACCTCACACTTCAAGCGCTCGGCTTCAGCAGCAGCAGAAGCAGCAACATCAATCCGAGAATACTGTTATTGCATTTCACGGCCGACTAGAGGAATATATATCTATCTAGTCGAATGTCTACGATGTCGTCGCCGACGTCGTCTGAACGCGTGGTCGGACCGAGATACAGAAGGAGATAGCCAGGACGACTATAGATAGGTCGATATTCTTCTTTTACTAATATCTAATATCTATATTCTTCTTTTACTACCACTACTACATGGCCTACACCAACTCCCACTATTCGAGTAGTAGAAAAACAAACCGAAGGAGCAGGAGGAGAAGGAGGAAAAGAAGAAATAACACGGACACGAAATAGTAGTGTGACGAACTGAAAGGGATCGTGTGAGAAAAAAAAAAAAAATATATATATATATATAGCGAGAGAGAGCGCGCGAGAGAAGTATAGAGATAGAGCTACTTTTCTGAGTCGAGTGGTTGTTGTTGTTGATGTTATTGTTGTTGTTGCTGCTCGAACTCCATACACCTGCCATCCACAACAACAACAGGGGAAAATCACCCGGCGTGATTACACTACATCGTTTGCCTGCCTGATTCGAGTCTAGACGAAATCGACGGCAAATTAATGAAATGACGAGCTAACAGCAGAGACAACAACAACAACAACAACAGTACAGACTGTGTGTGTGTGATAGAGGGAGACGAAAGAGAGCGATAACGATAGTGGTACATGAACATCTTCCGCAAACAACATCACATAATCATATCCCGCATGATGTCATATCTTTCTCTCACCACTCAGTCGCGAGCAACAATACTACTTACTTAGCGATTTTTGTATATATATATTATTAGATAATTCACACAGGACTTGCAGCCGACTGCTCACTCACCGCCGACACTGCCGGTGTGCGCCAAATTCACGTTCGTGTGTCACTGATTCAGTTGCGTTGACGTCCCACATATCCAAGACGAATAGTTATAATAATACTACTACTTATAATAATAATAATATTAATAATGCTAATAGTAATAATAATAAGAATAATAAACAGATCGATATGCTTGTTGACAAGTACACAGTTGTCACAACTACTGTTGTTGACTTGTTCGAGGAGCTTCTGGAAATCCAAGTCAAGTCACTTCCATCGCTGTCCTGTTCTCTGGCCGGGACGCAGTTGCCGTGCTCGCGCAGAACGCAGAACTAAGACGCGCGGCAACGCGCCAGATCGCCACCACCGCCGCCGCGAGGAAATATCATCACGCGATCATCGCCATAATCATCATGAACAACAACAACACGAGTCACAACAACAACAACAAGAACAACAACGACAGTAGAAACCACCACCACAACAACAACAACAACAGAAACAGTGTCAACAACAACAACAACAAAAATAATGATGACAACAACAGCAGAAACAGTGCCAACAACAACAACAGCAGACACAGTGACAACAACAACAACAACAACAGCTACGACAGCAGCAGCAGCAACAACAACAATGGGAAAGAATTGCAGCCGAGGTCCCCGGGGAGCTGGATAAGAGCAGACGAATTGCAGCAGCAATAAATAAAAACAAAAATCATAATTAATATTATTATGATACTATTATTATCATATATGGTGGCGAAAACACGGCGACGTGCCGCGCATCTCTGTACAGGTAGCATTGTAGTCAGGCATTCGTAGTCGGGCGGCAAAAAGTCGCACGCGTTCGACGGCGCATGCCGTTTGATTAATTTCATTAATAATGGAAGAAGTGTCTGCTAGCTTGGGTGTTGTTTTTGTCTTTGTTTTGTTTTCCAAACTGCTAAAACCTCTAAGCAAACGCTGTGTCGTGCGCCTCGACTCAGACGCAACCAACAACCACAGCCACGGGAGCCAGCACAACTCGGCACTAAATGGACGATTTACCAGAATTCTAGTGTCACTTTCGCAGTACCAAAGTACCACAATACCAAAATGCCAAGTAGCAGACGACGGGAGTGACGACGACACAACTGCCACATGCTGCGCATCGGTAGGGGCGGGTAAATTCGAAAAAAATAAGGAGAAAAATGCTGCTGTAAAAATATTCAAAACGAACTACAGGCATATATTCGATTGATACTATTCGACTATTGTCTATTTTCAACAGCTGCCATAGAGCGAATAAGCCCAGCATTTATTAAGCTAGCCGCTTGTCAAAGATATGTCGCGCATGAATGTATGATCGAATTGTGTTACTGTTAACACGATGGCACACAGTAAATACACTTATTTGGGAAAGAAAGGATAAATATTATTGTTTACTCTTTAAAATGCATCACTTCTAAGCTAGCACACTTGTTTTTGGGGGCTTCAAGTTTTTGAAAAACAAAGTGGTATATATATATATATATATATATATATATGTATGTGTTTTGGAGCAGACTAGTCCTAAAACGGCATGAACACATTGCTGAAGCTTGTGATCGGTGTTGCTGTGCCATCCAAACACGCTTCTCCGCGCTTTTGTTAGAAGCTCTTAGCAGACATTTGCTTAATTGAAGCTATCATTTTCCCCGGCCTTTTTCGTTTCCGCCACCTAAGTGTCATATGAAACAAATACACAATAAACTTCAGCTTTTAGATACACTACAAACTGTGTGTAGTTATAGCTATAGTAATAGTACTAATATTTATAGCAAGTTTATACTCTTTCGTTCTATTGGGATAATACATTCAGAGTACAGTTGGCCTCAGTGTACGTGTACCCCAGTTCGTTGTCCCTTCCTCGTAGCAATACTAATCAGTGCTGGTGACTTAACATAACTGGTATATATATATTATATATATATATATATATATATATAATATATATATATATATATATATATATATATATATATATATATATATATATATATATATATATATATATATATTATATATTTATATATACCGCTTATGCTGCCGCTCTAAGCGCCCCTGGTATAAAAGGGTGACATGTGTATTTAGGTATACATGCCAAGCGAATAATAAATCAATATATATATATATATATATATATATATATATAGATTTATAAGCCGAGATTAGCCATGTGCGTACCACTTGTCTACTGTCAAGCCTTCCGAGTAAAAATGAACTAAATTCAAACAATGCCCAAAAGCAGCGAAATGTCGGCCAATGAACCAACACCGGCTTCTCTATGGCCGTCGACCGCGTCGCCGCACCGCCCGGCCTCGTTGCAGACGACGCACCGCCACTCGGCCCCCGCCTAAGCCTAATCGACTGTGTCGCGTCACGCTGCTTCCGGGACGTGCGTTTTCCAGCCGGCAAACTACGCGCTACGTCAGCCCGAGACGCCGAATCGACGGCGAGAAATCGAGGCCGATCGGACGCCGTTTCGTCGCCGAAAGCCGGCCGCACGTCGGCGCCCGCCTAGGCCTAACCGAGGTGCGCCGAACCGAGGTAGGGCGTTGCTTGGCCTGGACCAGGCACCACCTGGAGAGTGCTGCAAGGGAGCTTGGTCGTCCGAAGCACAAATCGGCCACCATGACGGACTCGGCGGTGCCAGCGGAGCAGCAAAGCGACATTGAGAACAAGGAGGCCAGCCAGGACCAACAGCCGAAGAAGATAATCGGTAAGTCGAAGGCGTTTTGGCGAAATTTCGTGAGTTTCGGCCGATGGTCGTTGGTCGTTGGTTAGGGCTGGCTCGCCGCCGCTCAACCCGGTGCTGGTCGGTCCCGGCGGCGCCATGACGGCATCGGCGGGGGAGGGGGGAGTAGTGGAGTGGTGGTTAGGGCTGTACGGGCGGGGGCGGGGGGCGGGAAGCAGGCCGCCTCCCCATTAGGAAGACGAGGCCTTGATTGCAGTTTTTTCCCTGTCCGTTTTCCCCCTGGTTATGGTTCCGCTGCGGCCGCAGCAGCGATACGATTGCAACTTAATTAGTATACTTATTAGTCTTGGCGGTTACGATGACGGTTCGAGGCGTTGGAAAAAAGAAGTGAAGGAGTTCTCCAGCTAACACCAACAACAGCAACAGCAACGACCAGAGGAAATACGGGAGGAAAAAACGCCAGGTCGCCAGGGCCGCCCTCAGCAGCAGCAGCAGCAAGCAGAATATAGCGCAATATACGTTTTATTCAGTCGTAGTTCAGCTACCTTCTATAGCTGTAGAAGCATTCTACTGCTAATAGTAGTAGTAGTCCTAGTAGTAGTTAATATTGTTGTTATATTCATCGCCTATCACAATATATTATTATGAGGCCGTATGTATAGAGATATAGGCCAAGCAATCATCGATGCCCTAATGATGTGGATTTGATAGAAGAACAGCAACAACAACAACAATAACAACAACAGTTCGGCGTATTACTGCACGCCTTCTTGGCGGCAGGCCCAGCCGCGCCTACAACAACTTTGGTAGATCTCCCGGCCCGCGTCCTTCCGGCGCCGAGGCGCCAACGGATTCTCTGTCGAGATTCGCCCGATTGAGAGTGTGTGGCCTGATCTGCGACTTGTGGTCTCGATTTGTGAGCGTGTACATGCGTAGAATAGAACCTGTATAATCGGCGCCACCTACTACTTATATATCTATAGAATGTCAACGTGTATGCTCGCACATCTTGTACTTCTATATATATATATATATATATAAGGCATCAAGCAATCGATCGATTGAGCCGTTTCGATATGACCATGTGGGACTAGACAATTTGTTTGTGTAAATTGAACGCGTGCGTACCTACGTAGATCTGTATGTACGTGCATGTGAAAGCGTGGATGATGGTTCCTCTCGGTGCCTCCTCGGCTTCCGTGTGCTGTGCACGTTGAGCCGGCGATAGATTGATTACACTAGTTATGACGATATGATAACTATAGGATTGCACTCGTATCATGTTAACAATAGCAGTAGTTGTTGTAATAGTTGGTAGTAGTAGTAGTAGAAATAATACTAATCGCCACCGTCATAATCATCAACAACATCAGAATAATATGGATCATAAATATTAATATTGTTATAGTTTAATAGGTATTATATACGTGCTGCGTGTACAGCATCCCGTGATTACACTGGTCGGCCGTTGACCGTATTTGCCTCTCTACGCTATTGAAATATCAATTTAACTGAACCTCGATTAGGCTTCAGCGTTAGTATTAGTTGCTATGATTGTTGTTGTTGTCGGGCACTCTCTGAATGCTACAAACCAGTGTCATAAATAGTTCGCATAGAGCAGGTAATTCAGCAGAACCAGCAGACCGATTTAGCGAGCGACTGATTTGCTCCTGGATCCGCGATCTTCGTAGTAGAATGTACTGTAGCAGAAACAGAGAGCAATACAGTAGCTGTCGTGTGGTAGTTATTTGCTGTATTAGGACGTAATAGGACAAGACAGCATTCGTGTATTAGGACGTAATGGAACAAGGCAGAGCACGTCAAAGAAACAGTAGCAGACTGCTGCTGCAGACGTCGTTGGCGTCGATATCGATATGCATGTCAGCCATCCTGCTCTCTGCCCCTCCCCCCCCCATTCCCCAGGCAATTTCCTAACCCCAAGGCTGTATTCTTCTTCCGTTTGGTCGTATGCCCATCTAGAATGTCATAATTCCCTCTATCCGCCGACGAACGTGCCACACCCGCCGGTACGTGATGCGGGTCTAACTCTTTATTATATATATATATATATATATATACATATATAAGAGAGAGAGAAAGGGGGCAAGGAGAGATACATATATCTCGAGATATGCATAAGCAAATATATATAGGTGTCAGAGTAGTCTTCAAACTCTACGTATATAGGATATATCTGCCATATATATATATATATATATATATATAATTAAGAGAAAAACGGTAGATATGCTGCCTCACAACTGCGTGTACGTGTTGTTACGCTGTATATCCCTTTGCCGATTCGATTGCTATTCCGTGGCGATGCTTCTCAATAGAAGCCGAGTAGCTGTGCAACATCCACTACCTTATTTGAGTAGCTTCTGGCATCGCGCATCGATGATGTCTATTAGAAACAGCAGAGCCTCAACAACAACAACAACAACAACGGCATACCACCGATAAGTAGCTAGACAGATAGCTATATAGAGCATGTTGCGGTCGTGGCGGCGAAAAGGCAAGGAAAGTAGAGACGGACGAACGTGGCCCGTGAGAGACCGAAGACCAAGGCGAGCGAGAGAAGATCTTCAGCGGTGGGTAGCGGTGGTAATAGCTTGTGCTGCCGGTAGCAACGATGAAGGGTGCATAGTGGGGTATAGCGCATAGCGAAACGTCAACAGACCACATGATATAGCTCTCTCTCTCTCTCTCTCTATATATATATATATATATATATATATATATATATATATACATATATATACATATATATAGCATAACTCTCGGATGTATGATATCCGTTCGGCAAACGCCAGTAACGACATTTTTGTGTAGCAATAGCGTCGAGCCCGGTGGCGTGGTGCATTCCTGTCTGCGCCTCGCGGCCGGAGGAGTCACATAGATGCGCGGGTTCGAGCCCCACCGTTGCACAATTGTATTTATGGGGGGTCCGTCTATGAGGCAATGCGAAAAGCAGGACTGCTGTGGACGTTAAATCTTGGCTAGGGGTCAGCCCAAAAAGGATTTTCCATGTAGCAGTAACAGTGCAGCTGGAATAGTCTTATTATAATTATAATAATTATTATTGATTTTACTGGACCGGTTTGTGTATGGTGCCAAAATGATGTTTGTGGCTGCGTTTGAACGCAACAAAAACAAAATAAGGCAATGCAAACGGGGAGACAGAGAGAGGCCGCCAAAAAATCAGCTTCATCACTGCACGAAGCTCATATGGGGGGGGGGGGGGGTGGTTGGGGGAGAGCTAGAAACGTCCATAACCAAAAGTGTGTCACCATGGTCAGCAACAACCATCAGCCACCAACGCCAACATGAAAACAATGCTCTTTACCAAGCGCAACTTGCAGGCGTTCTTTCAAATTTCTCATGCCCCACCATTCCACAGCAGGAGAGCAGCAACAACAACAACCACAACAGCAACAACAACAGCAGCAGCAACAACAACAACAATAACAATAATAGCAGAACAACAAAATAGCAATAATAGCAACAACAACAGAGGCGGCGTCAGCAGCTATAGCAGCGACGGCGACACCGACGTTAGCGGAGCTGAAATCGCCGCCGCGCCATGAAATTGTTCCTCGTAAAAAAAAGGAGGTGGTGACCGGCAACGCAGACAGATAGACAGATAGCCTGGTAAGCTGGCAGACAGACAGAATGGGACCCGCCGGCGTTCGAATAAGAAAACGATCGCAATGCGTTTCGTTCCTTTCTGCGAGCGCGCGTTGTGTTACTATGAACGGACACGGTACTTACGACCGCAATCGCGACCACGTCGTTGTCGTCGTCATCACCATCACCATCACCATCATCACCATCATCATCCTCGTCGTCATTGACGTTATTTTTCCTCTTCTTGCTCTAGGGCTCCGCTGCTTGCCCTTTACTGCTATGTATGATACGCAGACCTAGACCAAGACTTTCAGCAGCTGGAGCTGCAGCCCCGCCATCATTCACCACCTACCTGCCCTATTGAGGGATCGGGCGGGGGAGGGGGGACTTCTCGTTCAATAGAGCAGGAGATCTGTGCATTGTATATATGTATGTATGTATGTATATATATATATATATATATATATATATGAGAGAGAGAAGGAGACAGCTACAATAGAGTAGGAATTCTGTGCGTTGTATATATATATATATATATATATATATATATATATATGTGTATATCGGTTGCCAGCGTTAGTAGAATTGGGAACGCTTGGGAGGAATAACACATACGCATATGTTTTGCTTGCATTACATATGCGTAATGAATCGATACGACCATCTCATACGAGTTGTTTCTTCTTTCTCGTCCTGGATCGTTTTCTTCGCCCGTGGTTTTTTCTTCTTCATCTTCTTCTGTCTACACGAACTACACACGTGACACATGTCGGCGCATGCAGATGGAGAACGCAGTGCAAGAAAAAAGCGCTGTTCGGGGCGAACAGAGGAGCAAGGGGCAAATAGGGCAATCGAATGATTTTTGCCTAATTGACAGGCTGACTGCCTGGTTGGAAAGCGTATATGCCTTAGTACGCGTAGGTTGTTAGTCTTTGATGGAGGCGGGCGGACCGTCGTTATTAGAAACTGGATTATTTCCCTTTGTATATATACGCACATAGAAATGTATATGTACATATATGGGCGCTTATATCATAGGGCGCTTTATAGCCTTAACACCTTGTCAACTCTGTAGATGATGGACGGCACCGTTGCAGACGAGCTCACAAACAGCCGTAGCAGAGGACAGGAGTGAGCTAGCAGCTAGCTTTCGAGTGCAAATGGAGAAAGAACGAAACCAACCTGGCTTTTTGAGGGCTGTTGGTTCTGGAAGGCGAAGAACAGCCTCCGGAGGCATGCAGGGCGGGGTAGTTATGCCTGGTGGCACTGGAGTGGTATGAGACTTAGAGAAGAAGGAATAAGCGAATAGAAAAAGCCTCTCATATAACATGAAGGTGGTGGTGGCCCCGCCATGCGAACGAGGTAGTGGTGCTGTTAGTGGTCCAGCCGAATAATAATAATAATTATTATTGCAAATACCGGAGACGCCCGCCCGGGAAACCGCACACTAAGAACAAAATTGTCGTTTTTGTAGCGAGCGTCGTATTCAGCGCGACTCGTTGCTGGGGTGTTGCTTGACACACGAACAACTGTCGTGCTGTCGAGTTTTCCTCACACGGCAGTCTAACGCGAGCCGGGGGCGCGTCTCACGCGTCATAGCGAATCATACCTTATCGATGTGTGTGTATATTACCCAAAAAAGTAATAATAGTCGTAAATTATTTTTGTCCGAATACTTGTCTTGTTATGTTAGTGATACGACTACAATTATACATTTGTATTAACGGGTCTATTTTTGTTTTACTGTGCTTTACTACTACTGCTATTACGACTACTACTACTACTACTACTACTCCTGTTTCTGTTCCTGATTGATGACGTTTTGGTGTTTGGCGTCTGCGAATTCGTCTCCCTTTATGAGTATCTCTCTCTCTCTATTCCCTTTTCTCTCGCCCTCTCTCTCTCTCTCGCTCACCCGCTCCTACGTTGTTCTATCCCCGTTCGTTTGCGAATCATCTCTCCAACAGCAACAACTGCAGCAGCAGCAACAGCTCTCTACGTAGAAAGTACAACACTAAGCAACGACAGCAGACACTCTCAAACATAGGTTTCTCTACCTCGACCTCCACGTGTGCGCGCAAGCTATCGGGCTACTACTACTACTTTTCATTCGATTTTCTTTATCTTCTTCCACTTGCATTCCTTCTTCCTCTTTTCTTGTTTCTCTCTCTCCGTCTCCCCCTCTCTCTCTCTCTCTCTCTCTGTATCTTGCTCTCCTGTGGTTAGTTCTTTCTTTCTGCGCCGTGGCCACGAGGCTGTGCCGCGTGGCTTTTCTTTTTGTTACGCCACCACTATAACCACCACTAGCCGCCGCTGCTGCTGCTGCCGATACTGCTACTACGCCGATGGCAATTTTTACCGGCCGTGCGACCCGGCATGTCGTCTCCTTGACGAGTAGTAAGTAGATAGAGATGAGTCGGCAAACCGGTGACCAACCCACTGGTAGTAGGTATGACCGCTCACCGAGTGGTGCGAGAGTTTACCAAGCAACCAAGCAACTACATCGAGATCGAGCAGCGAACAGAGGAGCCTCATCGACGACTTGAGCTCTCCAGGCCGCCTGTCGGTGGCTGCTCGGGCAAAATGCGGGTTTATCGGCCGGGCCGGTAGCGTTCACTGCCAAGCTCAGCTCAGCCCGACCAAATACGACTGCTGGTTTTGCTGCCTGGACTGGTCGATTGATTGCGGCAGTTCGTATGTTCTGCCATTTCTTTTTCTGCTTGCTGATCTCGTGGGGTGGTGGGGGGGTGGAAGGGGGGGAATGGGGGATGATGATCTTTGATGATCCAACCGGTTCGTCCGTTAGTAGTCAGATTCACTCACTTATGGTTAAGTAGTGGTTACGCAGTGGTTAGGCAGTCGGCAGACTCTTGCAGCAGTTGCTTGTCGAGCCCGGTCGGTCGTGGTGGTGTGATGGATGCTTTTCGCGTGCGCCTTGCGACCGGCGGAGCAGGGAGACACCTAGGAGGTGCTATATATATATATATATATATATATAGGGTTCGAATTCGGCCGCATTTTTTATTTGTGGGTCTCCCATCTTACGATGGGCTATGCGAAAACAAATGACCGTGTACGTTACGTGTGTCGGCGGAAAGTAAGCCCGTTTAGAAAAGAAAAAAAACGTGTAGTTAGACATGACTTGGTTCGGCAGACATCACTTGGTTAAGCGGACAAATAGGTAGGTGGGTTTTTTTCGTCGACCTCTGTACGCACAAGTGTCCCCACCCGTCATCGTCGGTTGGCTTTTCGTCCAGGTAGAATATAACATAATCATATATATATGTTTATTTATATATATATATATATATGTTTATTTATATATATATATATATATATATATATATATATATATATACTTAATTATCACTCATATTATTAAATTATCAATTATAATTGTAATATTAAATTATAAGTATGTGTGCCAGCCAGCCGCCGTGTTACAGCCGCCATGCGCAGTCCCGGCACTATGTGTGCGCCAACGGCCGGCTCTGTTTGTTTAGCTTTGTCTCTTACTAATGAACGAAGCCGATGAACGAAGTCAGCACGTGGTCTTCACGGTGTGCGCCGGCCCGTCCGCCCACCCTCGCAGAGAGAGAGAGAGAGGAACCGAGTTCGAGAGAGGCAAGTTTGGTTATCGCTCCGCTGCTTTCGGCCTAGTACAGTGTCTTGTTGCAAAACATCCTGTCTTTCTCTCTCAATCTCATTGGGTCCCGTTGGTTTTTCTTTTCTTCGAGAGAAGAAAGGTCCGAGGGGAGACGCGCGGAGGTAGGAATAGTCACTCAGGAAAGTCACGAGACACAGAGAGAGAGAGAGAGATAGGCAGAGATGAAATTAAGAAATGACCCACCACGCGCTGAGACGACAACGGCAAGAACAACTCGAGCGAATGAACACCAACCAACGAACAACGAGAAAAAAGAGCTGGTTGCGCACGCCTATGTACAACAAAGTTCTTTCTTGTTGTCTCCTCCTCGTCTCGTACTTTTCTCATCGACCTGTTACTGCTGCTGCTGCAGCCGCCGACAACAACAACAACGACCTGCCTTCATGTTCGGCGGTTCGGTAGTGTTGGAGTTGATTTTGGGGTCCGGCCGCGTTTGGCGCTGCTTTCTAGTTCTGTGGTGGTTTGTGGTTTAGCTCCGTACACGATTGGTGGACGCTACAAGTATTACAAGGAAATGTCTTGTTTCGGAGTGAGGGTAAAATTAGCAAGTTTTGTTAAACCGGCGTTGCTGTTACACCGGCAAGTCGAGCATCACCGTGGTAGTTCAGTTCATTTCGATGGTATTGGTCGCCTTGCCGACATCAGCGCATTATTAGTAATATTATTTCTAGTTTAACCGTTAGCCATACCACTGCCATGGTTGTTTGTACATTTTACCTCGCAATTGAGAA
The DNA here is from genome assembly GCA_003439945.1 of Dermanyssus gallinae. Lineage (NCBI taxonomy): Eukaryota > Metazoa > Arthropoda > Arachnida > Mesostigmata > Dermanyssidae > Dermanyssus > Dermanyssus gallinae. The sequence goes on from QVRM01003324.1 coordinate 348,748, forward strand.
AGAGAGAGAGAGCTGACACGCTTCTCTCAAGATGTGCTAAGTTTGTCATTGCTGCAGCTGCTGCGTTTGCTACGGAGTTTGACTGTAGCTGCTGCTCAGTCAGAGTCTGACTAATATATATATATATATATATATATTTTTTTTTTTGAAAGAGAATGGGATTGGAGGGGACGAGCCGTAGATGGCTGCGTGTGCATTTGCGCAAAAAGCCTCTTTTCGGGCAGGTTCCCAGCCAACATTTGCGTCCACGGTCAATTGCTTTTGCATTGCCTCCTAAGACGTCGTACCCCCTTAAATATGAATGTGTTTATCAGTAGATGTGTAGAAACGAAACATAATGGCTGCATCAGATACAGCTCTTTAAATATTCAAACTCATTGATATGATATGAATATGTGAATGAAATATGAATGTGTGGCGGCGGGGATCGAACCCCGAATGCACCTGTGTGTGTCTCCACCGGCCACGCCACCGCCAAACTCAACTGCGTGAAAACTGCGTCTAGACTAGTTGCGGCCGAACGTACGAAACGAACGGAAATACCTACGATACCTTGAGTGAAACGGTCGGCCGGCCAGCCAGCATAACGTGCGCGGCAGAACCACCGCATGAATGAAATCATCGTAGGTTCGAGACCGACAGGCCCTCCAGATGAAAGGGTCGGCGCCGAGCCATTTGCTTGCTTGGTGGGGTCGGCCCCTTGAACCGTTGGTTGCAGCCCGTTTAGCTGTTGTGAAGATCCTTCAGGCGCTGGCCAATGAAGAAGAAGATGATGGTGATGGTGATGACGATGACGACGACGACGACAGAAGAACAACAACAACAACAACAACAACAAGGAAAGGAAGATTTTCACCATGGCCCCTCATCATTACAAACGTTTATTATTAGTGTGTCGTCTGCGGCGGTAGGTCACTGACCGGCTTGTTTGCAGACCGGTGGTGGCAGTACCCAGTGGGTCTGCATGCACTCGCGTGGGAAAGTGGGGATTGTCATATATATATATATATATATATAATATATATATATATATAATATATAATATATATATATATATATATATATATATATATATATATATATATATATATATATATATAATCGAATAACTGCACTATATAACAACTGTGTGTTAACTGAGTGTCATTGCTCTGTGGAAACGCGCTCTTCTACCGCTACATGTCGTAACAAATACCGATCGGTAATGATAGTAATAACTATTATCATTATGACTATTAATTAGTAACATGAGCTGCGAGGCTGTCCGCACAAACGCACACAAACACACACACACTGCCCTTTTTTAGTCTACCGCATCTCAGTCACTTCATAGTGGAGCAGATTGATAATAGAAGCGGTTTTCTCTCTGCACGCTGCTTACTCACATAACGATCATGTGGTGGAGATACCACAAATATGGCGATATTCCAGGGAAAGCAATCCCATCGTTTCGTGAGTCTTGAACGTGTGATTTGGCTGCAAACATTTATTGACTACGACTACTACTACTACTACAACTACAACATACTGTAAATTGTAATAACAACTTGCCGGTCAACAACGTTGACGCATAATTTCTCCCCTCGTTGGTTTGTGTATTTATTCATTTATTTTATACCGTTGCAGAAGGCAGAGTAAAAGAAAAAGAGCTAGACGATGAAGTAGTAGGAAGACAAAAACAATAGAGCAAAGAAGACCAACTAGGTGGAAGGAAAGAACACAAAAACAAATACAGATACAGATATATGGGCCGACACAGGCACTGTGATGTCGAAAGGTTGCGGTGGGGCTAACGATGGTCGGGCAATTAAAAAAATTGCACCGCCTTCTTCCAGTTCGACGATTCAACAACTTCATTTCCGGAGAAGACGATGGCATTACATTGCCAACCGATCGTTGGCGTTTCGTTTTTTTTGGGGGGGTAGAGATGCTTAAGCGCCTGACCCCTGCGAGCTTTCGTAGTTGAGTCGAGAGTAGAGTACCTGTGAGACGAGTCGCGACAAAAGGAAGACCGGCCCTCGTTGAATCTTATCATAAATTCTCGAGTCAGAAAGGCCCGGGCCACTTTTTCCTCGTTCTGTGACACATCATGAGGTGTATATACATCAAGAAGATTTTTGGTGAGTGCGAGATGGTCGTGCAGGATTTTATGGAAGGACTTGGCGAGAGAGAGAGAGAGAGAGAAGCAAAGAGGGAGAGATATCTAACAAGAATGCGGCAGATATACTAGAAACTGATGAAAGACTAAAAACTAGATTCGATTGTGAGTATCATACACACATGTTTCGTGTACTGCTTGTGCGAATTGTAGTCAAACCGTGTCGCTTTAATTCGATACGGCCCATTCGTATATCTTTTTGCGCTTCGCGTCTTACCATACATACTATTCGTCACTATCCATTCGTAGCGTTTCACACCTCTTTCTCTCTCTTCATATATATATATATATATATATATATAGAGTGAGAGAGAGAGACGCGTGAAGCTCTATGGATAGGCCGTGTCAAATCGAAACGATACGGTCTGCGTCAATTCGCGAAAGCAGTACACCAAGCGTACGTGTTTGCGTGTCTTACTCACAATCGAATCTAGTTTCTTGTTCTCGTCAGTTTGTAGTATATCTGTTGTTTTTGTTTTATAACTTTTTTTCTCTCTATTTATATATATATATATAACTCGGCGCCGTATGTGCGTGTATGCGTTGTAGAACATTAAGGCGCGTTTCATATTTCGCCACAACACTACATATATGAGCAAAGGGCTAAGAAAGGAAGATAGAGAGAGAGAGAGAGAGAGGACGAGTAATAAATACAATTGTTGGCTGACTATTCTGGCGAGTGGAAGTTGTTAGTTCGCGTTGCATCATATGTAAGTTATCGGCCGGTTTACAATATTCTGTCGCCGTTGCCGCTTGTGTTGTCATGTTTTTTTGCACTACAAGTTTACTACAACAACAACAACCACAATTACAAATACGACTACGGCTCCTACTAACTTCTATTACTCTTACGGCTGCTTATTCGGCTGCTGCTGTTGTTATTGTTGTTGTTGTCATCGTCGTGCGATTCACGGCCACGCGAATTGGCAACCGAAAGGTGGTTGGGAAAAGAATACAAAATGAAGAAAAAGCAATGCTTTTGTCTGAGCAGGCAAATGTGATCCATGATGTTTATTATTGTTGTTAGTACTACTGCTGCTGCTGCTGTTTTTATTGTTGATGATGATGATGATGTTGTTGTTGTTATACTGATAATGTTTTTTTTTATTTCTATGAGTATTTTCTGTTCGCCAACGTGTTCATTGATTCGACCATGTGCATACGTTCATAAGGCTTGTTCATTATTACCTTCTATCTACATATAAGCAAACAAAATAATAAATTATGAAAAACGTACTTCTATTATTGCTGTTAGTGTTATTATTATTGATGCTTTCTCCCTTGTTGTTGTTTTTGCGTTGGGCGTTGTTGTGTCGCTTGGCTGTTGTTGTTGCTGCTGCCCGCTGCTGCTATTATTGTTGTTGTTGTTGTCGCTGCTGCTGCAGCTACATTACGATACCATTTGGGCAGTGCGCGGTGGTGGCATATCGTGTTCCTTAGTCATGATGCAGCTGGCTTCGTTCGTTGCTGCACCGTTGGCAACAACGACGGCGATGGCCAAGAAGAAGAAGAAGAAGAAGAAGGTAACGGTGAAGTTGGCTTACCCTAATGAATCAGTCGAGGAGGCCAGAGTAGTTCTTCCGAGCCCACCAGACCGATCGACCGTCCCATACACTCAAGTTACCCAACGGCAACACCAACTACTGTACTAACAGTAGTCTAATTACACACGCGTAGTGGTAACCAGTTGTAACAGTGCCAATACACATAGTTGTTATCCTGTTGTTCGTGTGATATCTTTTTTATTATTACTGTTTTTGCTGTTGTTATTATTGGTTTTTGTTGTTGTTGTCGCTGCTGCTGCTGATGTTGTTGTTCTCGTTGTTAAGATATATACATCCAACGATTGGAGTGTAGGCAAGAAACAAGTTGTCGTTTTTTGGCCTACACTTCGGTCGTCGTCGTTAGATGGGGGAGCGGCGGCAAAGGGGCTCGATATGGGGGGTCCAAGGTAGAAGGGCCGAAGGCAAGAGAGGAAACAACGAGAATAGTAGGCAGACGGAGAGACAGTGGATCTGTAGCGCGTTTCGGCGTGAGAGCAGTGCCCAGTGACAGTGTAGGGTGCCTCCGGTGCCACCGCTGTTGTTGTTTTCGTCGACGTCGCTAATTCTGTCAGGGATGGAAGACATTTCAAGGTCACATTAAGTTACCTCGGTGAATTTGTTTTGTTCTTTTCATGGTTATTGATTGGACCATCAGAGATTGCTTTGCCGTAATAGTCAATGCGCTAATAACTGCCGTTTGTGTTGCCGTCGGCATGTATATATTGACGTATGTGTTGATTGGTCTGCAACTTGGATTGGTGACAACGACATCATTTGTTGCCTCTGTGGGAACATAAAGCTGATAATGATGGTATGATGACGATGCTGATGATGATGATCATAACGCTTAATTAGTCCACCCACCTGGCACGTCTGGTTGGTTTTTGTTATTAGATTAATTATACGCCATTGCTGCATATATACATATATATATATATATATATATATATATATATATATATATATATATATATAACATATTAGCTCATGCATGGAATGTATCTAACGGGCGATTGTTTGTGGTGCTGTTGTTGTGTTGATTTCTCTGTCTGTTTGTTTGTTTCAGCGGAGCGCGTTCGCGGCAGTGTGAAATGGTTCAACGTGAAGAACGGCTATGGCTTCATCAACCGAAGCGACACGAAGGAGGACATCTTCGTCCACCAGACGGCTATCATGAAGAACAACCCGCAGAAGGCGGTCCGCTCTGTGGGCGAGGGCGAGGAGGTCGAATTCGACGTCGTGCTCGGTGAGAAGGGCAACGAGGCGTCGAACGTGACGGGGCCCGACGGCGCCCCCGTGCTGGGCAGTCCGTACGCGGCGAACCGCCGCAGCGGCGGCGGCGGGGGCGGCGGAGGCGGTGGTGGGGGCAACGGAGGCGGTGGCCAGGGCGGCTACCGTGGCAGTCAGAGCGGAAGGTACTCGCAGCGACGTCGAGGACCCCCGAGAGATCGCCGTAGCCAGGGCAAAGGCGACGACAAAGAGGAGGGCGGTTACGACGACGAAGACGGCGGCGATCACCAGTCCGGCGGCCCACCGAGACGCTCCGGTGGCAGCGGAGGCGGCGGTGGAGGTCGTGGCGGCGGAGGTGGCGGTGGCGGCCGGGGTGGCTTCCGTTCTGGCGGCGGGATGAGGCCCGTTCCACGGCGAAGGCGCGACGACGATGACGGAGAAGGCGACGCCCCACGAAGGTAGGCACACAACAGACAAACAGACAGATGATAGGCAGGCAGGCAGACACGCGCCCGCGTACGCAGACGAAAGAGGCCGGTGGTAAGCGCGATCTGCGTGCGTAGGCTGGTGGTAAGCGCAATCTGCGTGCGTAGGCTGGTGGTAAGCGCAATCTGCGTGCGTAGGCTGGTGGTAGGCGTATCCTGCATGCACTGTGTGCCCTGTGCATGGGGATAGGGCCGCCATATGTGGCGCCACGTTATGTGGATGAGTGTATGTGCACGAGTGCACGTCCACGCTGCTACTGCTACTAGTATCTCTTGATCGGGTAGAAAGTGAATTCAGGGTTAGCAACAATTAACAAAAGCAACGGACAAATATCTACAAAAAAAAAAGAGAGAAGAAGAAGAAGGAGCAAGCGTAAATGTCTTTTGCTTTGCTCTCCTCCTACACACAGATCTAGCAGGTGGTTCTGCGCAAGAGACTACTACTACTACTACTACTACTACTGCTTGAGCTAGTAGTAGTAGTAGCATTAGCCGCAGTGCCGCAATTAAATAAAATACTCGTTAGGTGACTCTACCTATCTATCACTGAGCGGGTTTCATCGCGGGTTTTTCCGGACCTCACGCAAGTAGGACAGCCAGTTAGTTGGAAAAATGGTGAAAAACAGCTAGTGAAACCCCCGCACATCACTGATATCACTGCAGTTCGTCTTGCTAAAATATCTCCGTGAGGATTGTGATGTCAACCGACGTGCAACATTGCTCTTTCAATTCCCCTTTAATTCCAGAGAAGCACTCATAGAGGTACGCTTGCAGTTCAAAAACTGATTAGTCTCTTGCGGGGACTTGGACCGCCAGTCGTGCTTGTGTTCTTCCGCGATATTCGCGTTCCGCCGCTTTTATTCACTTTAATTGTGTCACTTAGCGTGAAGCTCAAGCCCGCTGTGGATGTAAGGATTGCGGCAAATTGTTCATGCGTGACTGCCTCATATATCGCAGCCTCATAAAGGCTCATTAAGTTCTGTTGTAGTTTATTCAGTCGGCCGTCCAATGTTCCCGGGCTTAGGTCCTAGCTCCCCGGGCAACAAAATCTTTGGGGGAGAGACGGCACGGGGTTTAGAACTTCAACTTCGTGGAACACTTTTGAGCAGTCTTCGTTGCACACTTCTAGTTGGTCTCCGGCCTTTAGCACACGCAAACGCAACTTCGAACTTACGAACATCAGGAGTTCTGGCAGACTATTTGTTATCATGTAATCTTACCTTTGTAAGTAAACTTCCTGTCTTTCCCAGTGTGGTCATTACGTTTTCCCAGTTGTCGGTTTTTTTTTTGTTTTTCTTTTTTTTTGTTTAGAATTTATTTTCGTTCTTTAGCTGTTTCCTTATGTCGTTCGTTGTCTTGGTGTTAGCGGTAGACTACAGGGCAACACAGCGCGTTGTGACGTTGATGAGAGAGTACCTGCTTCGATTATTAGTGTGATGAATGTCTATGGCGATGTTAACGCACAATCATCTCGTTGTTGTTGTTGTTGTTGTTACAGGGATGGTGGGGGTCGTGGACGCCCTCGCGGCGGCGGTGGTTACGGCGGAGGCGGTGGCGGTTACGGGGGCGGCGGTGGCGGCCGTGGGGGAGGCAATCGAAGGCCCCCTAGGAGGCCAGCGCGTTCAGACACTGACGGCGAATATGACGGAGGTTAGTTGGTCGCACCACTCGTAGTCGCTGTTGTGTTGTCGCACTAGCAGTTGTCGTGGGCCCTATTATATATATATATATATGTTATACCTTGAGTCATGACACACCCTATATATATATATATGTATAATTAACAAGAATGAACCGTAAAACAAAACGCTAGAGAGAGAGAGGAATAGATTGTCACTGTATACTGAGAGGGAGAGTGAGAGATACAGCATTGAGTGTTAGATAGATCTACGTCCACGGCCCCGTCCGTCGACAACTACAGCAACAACACCGCCAGCGTGTGTCGACTCGTTGCGCATAGCTTTGCTAGTTAAAGTCATAATGATTTTTTTTTTAAAAACTTCTTTTTACATTCACAAGCCTATTAAAGCCTTAGTCGTGATGATATAGTTTTATTAAGTTACTGTGAACAGTTGTGTAGCCAGAACTGTTCAGCCAACGACTGACAACAACGACCACAACATCAACAACAACAACTTCAACAACAATCAGAGACAGCATCAACAATAACTTTTTTGGCATTTTCATCTCGAGCCGGAATAGGTATATTGTTATTCTGTTTTTTTTTTTATTATTGGCAACATTTTGAGATTGCATTCTCTAGCGAGATGCAGGACGGGGAGAGACATGGAAAAATTGCTAATAATGAAAGGTTTCGAAATGTGGGTAATCTGTTTGTATCTGTGGTTAATGACGTTATCGTCATTCTAGTCAATGACATGGACAGAGGGAGCAGCAAGATGTGTAATAGGTGTATTACATTTAGGTGTCATAGCGTTTTCGAGGCGCTATTATGGTGGCGTTAAAAGAAGACAAAAGCCCGATTTTTTCCACGTCTTGTCCGGTGAGGGGGGGGGGGGGCTCTTCATTTCTGCAAGTTCCGTGTATTATAGGTCTGGCGGAGAAAGGTCTAATCGTGATGATGAATCTATTGACTTGGCGTTTATCGAGTAGCCGTGGACTCAGCAAGGCACAACTATTTGCTGTAGTGTCACTATACTTACTGCACTAGTAGCTATCATTCAGCTGATAGGCCGTTCTATTATGTTGGCAGGTTATCAGTAGTATGTTTTACGCTTCCATCTTAGTGTAGAGGAGTGCAGTGCTTGTTACTCTGTGAATGGGCTTTGTGTGGTGTGGACTATTTAAAAAGCCCCTTGCAATCTTCTGTTTTTTCGCGTGGCATCTAATCTCAGACATAAGTCAATGGTCGATGGGGGTTTATCTGCCTTCGCACTGGTACGCATCACATGTGTATGTAGGCGACGCTACCATACATACATAGCCCGTAATAGCAGTAACAATTACGTCTGCACGCTAGCGACGTGCCGTTTTTCCGGTGGCTCTGCCCGCTGGCGAGCGTATTTAGTTTCCTCCCTTATCTCTCCTGCTATGCGCTTTCATCCAGCGCTGTAGCAGCGTGAAGCCCTATAGCGAACATGTGTGTTCAGGTGGTGCGCTGAGTATAGTATAGTATAGTATAGTACTGTATTGGGGGGGGGGGGGATGCCCGTAGCAGTCAAGTCAGTTGATTGTTAATTCCTTTAGTATAGATGTTACTGTGTGGTGACAGCGGCAGCCCGTAGTCGTAGCAGCGGTTCATTAGCCATAGCCTCGCAATCACGCATAGGCAATAGGTAGAGAAGCTTTGTTTTTATTGTTGTTGTTGCCCGTTATACGATCATTTTCGGTTTGCTGTGCCTCCCCTCCTTCCCACCCCCCGACAACCACGCCTGCTTGCCCTCGTCCTTAGAGTTACCTTGCCGCTTATTACCATTACCACCACCACCACCCTCATTACCACCACCACCACCACCGCAATCACAGAACGACTAAATTTTCGTTGACTCTCGTTTTCTTTGTTGTTGCTTGTTTTTGTCTTGTTTTCTTGGTTTTTCTTCTGTTTGATTCTTCTTCTTCTGCTCCGCTCGAATCCTCCGTAGACAAGAATGCGGCTGAACATGTCGAGGGTTCGGCGGCAACGGCCGAATAACGCGAGCGTCTCCTCCACACCTTCTACACCCACCACCACTACCACCACCATCACCACCACCACCACTTCTTGCTCCTACTTGCTCCTACTACACCTCCTCCACCTTCTTCTTCTCCTACTACGCCAAGAACCCAAGAGCGCAGCAGAAGTCGCATTGTCATACAGCCACGCCACTATGGCTAGGCTGCTGCTAAAACAGAGTGCACCTCTCTCGTTTATTCGTAAGCCTCGCTCGCTCGCTTGCTAATCGGACAGAGCCGAGGACCCGAGAGAGAGAGAGAGAGTCAGACTGAAAAACTGAGAAACAGAAAAAGACAGGAAACAGAAACTGTGAGATCGAGATCGAAAGAGAAAGACGGGGAAGAGGTCTCCTGCCATCCACGGCCGTCGTCTTTGTGAGTGACTTCGTTCGTACGTTCGTTCGTTTGGTTGATTCGTCGAGGCGTCATCAAGGAGGAGGAGGTGATGATGACGACGCCGAGAAATTATTCCGATCCATGTGCGACGACAAGCCATGATGATGATGCTGATGATGGGGTGGCAGCGGAACTCACGACAATGGGATTGGTGCTCACCGAGACATTGCTGCCGTTTCTTCTTCTTCTTCTTCTTCGACCACGACAGCAACCAACACTACTGCAATAGTAGAGGTGCATACATAGATCAAGGGGGGGGGGAGGTGGAACTGAACACTGAAAATATTAAAAAAAATTAAGCGAGGACTTGAGGTAACCAATACTAACAATAGCAAGCGAAGGTATTGGGGTTAAGGGGAACTCTTTAAACAGTGGATAGGCGGGTGGATACAGTAGGATGCCTACATACTTGGTTCATTTGGTCAATCGATCTATATTTTGTTTTGGGTTGTGTTTAGTTGAACCACCCACCACCCACTACTATCCAGCCTTTATCTGGCTGTTAACATGGTCATATGAATAATTTGGACACTCGACGGAGACACAGCCGAGGTTACCACACACAAGAGACGATGGACTGGGTAAAGCAAATAGAAACGCCGACAGCCGTGTTGGGATGCTGCGCGCGTTCGCCTAAGGCAGAGAGACTTATGGAGCGAGAGAGAGAGAGAGAGAGAGAAGAGGGCTAGGAAAGAATAGAGGAGAAACCAACTGGTAGTAGAAGTGCGTGAAGAAAAACATGTCATACTATACGTTAATACATTCAACTACAACAGAAGTAACCTTCTAGCGAAGGCATCGAAAACAGCAACAACCTACACTCAGCAGATAACAGCAGTGGCCGTTAGATTTGTGCCGTCAATGACGACAAGAACTCCCCCGTGACAACAATGTTACCACCAGACTCTCCCAAGCCGGCCAAGACCACCAACAGGTAGGCCGCCTGTTAGATTAGAACTAAAACACGACTTCGTCTGTCTCTCAGTGTAGCGGCAAGACCGATAGCGATAACAACAGCAACAACAATAACAAACAACAACAACAGCAAAGGACGATGATGAAAATAACAGCATCAACAACAACATATTCAACAACAACCACAACGTTAATAAGCACAACATCAACTACAGCAACCACAGCAATAATAACAACAACAACAACAGAGAAGCAATTGTTGCCACGGCAACAACATTGTAGAGTCCCTCCGATACGACACAACGGTGGTTTTTCGAAGAAAAATAAAGGTTTGCTTAACGACACCAAGGCACAGTTTCCCACTACAGAAGTGATTAGTAATTACGATATCAGTCTTCCATCTTGGTAGCTGTGCACAAGCTCTGCGACCTCGCTTGGCGGGCGCTGTCGGTGCAACTGTTGCTACCGACGAACCAGTGCTCGAGCTACCAGCGCGACAATTAGAACAGCCACAACGATTACATCGACAGCTATTAATCACAAACTTCCGTAACGAAAAAGGGGCTACCATCATTCAATCAATCAATCAATACCATCGTCTCGTCAGCAGCGAGCATCGCGCTCTTGTTGCTGTGCGGCTGCTTCGACCACTCTAATAATTACCACCACACTCGACCGAACAGAGAGACCTATGATGAAAACGTTTGCGCAGAAATTCTGAACGAGCATGTGGTGAGGCATCATCATCGGGCGTTTAGACGATTCGGCTTCATCGAGTGAAGAATGACCTTGTGATCTCGTTGAGAAATGGCATCAGCAGCATATGGTCGACGACGTTTACTGGAGCTCTCTCGTTTTTGTGCGGCGTACTCGAATGGTGAGACCCGCCGCCGTGTTCAGGTCTTCAATAAACGAAAGCCATGCTGGCCATGGGATTCTTATTCGCTTTCCTCTCCTTGGCGTCCTTGTTAGATATGCCAGTAGATAGTTGCCATTTAGATGTTTGGCTAGTTAGTTAGTTAGTTAGTGATTTGCAAAGGTAGAAAAACGTTTGCTGCCCTTTCGGCCATTGCTCAGCTTCGAGAGCATAAAGTTCGTCTATTGCGTAGGTGGCGCAGCGGTGAAGGATGTTCTTGATTGAAATACTCATTCGTTCAATTGAAATATTCGAAACAAAAATGCGTCTTTGGTCGACCTATCTACGAGGTCAACGTGGTAAACTTGACTACTAAGCGGGTAGGCGGTGGAGATGAAGAATCATTGGGATATGCTTGCTCCTGCTGTTCTGTAGAACAGCCACAGTGTCTCTTAGTTAATTAGATACTGCAAAATATATAATCTTAGTGAATTTGCTGAAGCTATTCAGTAATTGTTCTCATCAACGCCGTTAAATGCCATCGGTTAACATATAGAGCGAGATGAATTAACAGATTCCATACGTTTGTGTTTATATGATAAACAAAAAATCGTGGTTTAGCTGGTTCAAAGTTACTCGTTGTAAGCCTATATCAGTTTAGTATAAGCTGTCCTTGCAAATCTCCATACTTGTTGTGCGATTACTAAAGACAAACGACTAACTAATTGAATAAGGCATTCTCTGATGCTCAATGAAAGATTTATTTAAAAATTACAAATTGATCGGTTGCTGGTTTGGATAATGGTTAGCTTCTTGTGGTTGCGTCTAGTGGTTACTTAAATTTGGAAGAAACGGATAGAATCTACTCCATATATATATATATATATATATATATATATATATATATATATATATATATATATATATTTATATGCCCATGTAAAAGCTAAAATAAAATGGGCGGATTTATCATTTTCTTTACGTTCAGAGAATTTGTATTTTATTATAAATAATGAATAAATATGTTTAATAAAAATAAAAGTTATATGGCACTTCGATTGTATTTTATTGCTATACATTGTCGCTCTCCGTATATTTATATATATATATATATATATATATATTACGCACTTTAAAATAGATTACATCGTAACGCAGTGTGCTACGTGCAGCGTCTATAGATGAGCCTACAGTTGGAAGCTCATGATAGAGGGTAGCTGGGGGTCTATTTCCAAAGAAAAGCACAACGTGTTTGTCATTGAGGGCTGTCGGTGCAGGGCGTACATTTGAGATGTAACATTTCTGTAGGCGCGTTTCGGCTCGGAGTCTGTTCATGAGGTAGGACCACCCTGTCGACGGCTGCATGCGTTTATGTGGACATTCAATGTTTTCGTTCTTTGTTGTACTCGTAGTAAGGTACGCCTAACGTCATTTGCAGTCATTTGGCGGGGCCAAATGTTATACCGACTGCGGATGAAATTTAATGGCCTATTACTACTTACCTTAGTACCTCTTAAGATAGCGTTAGGTCATTGGTTGGTATTGGGACGTGTGCTCTAAACGCATGTGTGTATATTTTTTGTTTATTCCGTCGGTATAATTCGTCCATGTTTTTCAATACGTGTTCTTTCTTCACATTTTGCCTCACGTGATTTGCTCCTAGCTATGGTTGTTCTTACTGTTGTTGTTACTGTCGCAACGTGAGTGATGTTGTTGTTGTCGTCGTCGTTGTTGTCGTCGTTGATGTTGTTGTTGTCGTCTTCGTTACTCCAGTCTCAGTGTGTTGTCCGTGTTAATGTTGTCGTAGTCGACATTCGTTTGTCAGCCCCCTTTGCCATGTGTTGCCCACGTTGACCTGATCAGAAGAGAAGCTGAAGTTTAACCACTGATCGTTTTGCTGGCTGTGTGGCGTTGTGTTTGTTGTGTGTGTGTGTGTGTGAATGTTGTTTTGTCTTGCGTGGTGTCCGCCGGATATCCATTCATCCATCCCTCTCTCTCTCGTATGTATCCACCTGCCGGTGTTACAGGAAGTGACCGAGACCGTGACCGTGACGATGGTGACAGACCGCCCCGTCGAGGCGGACGTGGAGGTGGTGGTGGCGGCGGCGGACCACGCCGTGGGAGTGGGCCCCCACGCACGGGCGGCTACCGTGGTAACGGCGGTGGAGGAGGCCGACCGACGGGTCGTGGCGGTGGCGGCCGAGGCCCCCCACGTGGAGGTCGTGGAGGTCCGAGGGACCACAATGGCGACGCTGGTGACAACTAGCTTGGCCGGCCAGCGAGCCGGAGGTGGAGCAGTAGTACTACCACGTAGCGTAGCGCAAGCCCCCCCCCCACCCCGCACCCCCGGCTGGGGAATCTAGGCTCTCCAACAAGCTGACTATGGACGGACGAAGTGCAGCAGCAACAACAACAACAACAACAACAGCAGCAACAAAAAAGAACAACAATAGCAGCCAGCAGCATTCTGGCCAGAAGTCGAAGCTGGCTGGCTTCATATACAGTAACTCCTACTCACGCACGTTCACACCCACCCGGCAGAGGAGATGATGGGCTAGAATCACCCAGCTATCAATCAATCGATCGGTCGATCGATATACTACTATCTACTACTATCTATGAATCAATCATTTCTATCTATCCGGGCACGCGCGGGAATTCCTCCGAGATTTGGAGCAGCGCAGGCTTCCGACGAACCCTTGGCGACGAAAGCGGTGGCAGCAACATTAGCAACAGCAGCAGCAACAACAGCAACAAACGCGAAACGAACAGATACGAAGAGAACAACAAGCCACACATCCACGACAAACGAAAACGAAGATCATCATGGACCAACATTGATTAAGCAAGCACGTGAAAACTTACGCTTTGGAAACGGTCCGCAAAAAACGAATTTGTTCTGGTGAAAAAATTGCATTGCGCTTTGTAGAGCATGGCAACTGTCCTAAGTCGGTAAGGGCAAAACGAAATGATAAGTTGTCAATTGTCGAAGTATAACTACTGCATACGTCGGCTTGATAAAACAACAACAACAACAACAACAACAACCACCTCTGTTACTACTTAATGCCACCGCCACAAACACACCAAGATTTTCACCACCGCTACCACTATCAATCACACTCTCAGCAGCAGCAGCAGCAGCAGCAGCAGCAGCAGCGGCGTTTGCTACTTCTGCGTCTACTCATTTGATTATGATCATCACCACCACAGTAAGCGAAACAACAACAATAAGAAGAAAGCACCACCGCTATGAAACGATTGAGTGCGTGTGTGTATGCAGACGGACGGGCGGGTGTGCGTGATTCCTAGTATATCCGACCGATCACCGATTAAGCAATCAATATTGTTGTCCAACCAAGCGCCCTAAACACGACTATACTACAGCATGAATATATATCATCGATGTCCATCCACTTCTGCTTACGCTCCAACATTACTACTATCGAAAAAGAAGAAGACGATGAAGAAGAAGGGGAACACCCAAACAGACAACTAACAGAAGGAGGAAGATGCTAACGATTATGATCATGATAACAATGACAATGATGACAGTGGTGACAGTTATAACGAGAACAATATCACACAACCATGATGATTGACCTCCTATAGATCGAGCAGCGTGTTGAGAGCCGTATCACGTATATGAAATCAGAACAAGCAAGCAACAAACTGTCACACAAACCATTAACCATGTCGCGATACTGCAGCAGCAAATATAATACTGAGATAGTGGTAGCATCGGATCGATCAGATGAGAAGCATCACACATTACTACGTATGTTGACCGCAAGTCGAGTATTCACCAACCACCACCACCACGCGAGACGATCATCGGCTGCCCACCAGAGCTACAAGAAGAGAACGCCCAACAACACCATCAGTGACAGATAGTGATTACACATATGCTAAGAGCGCCTGACTGACACGTTTTGACGTTTTTAGATTTACGCTTAGCTTACTGAACTAAATTAACTAACGACAAATGTCGTGTATCATTCTGATTCGATTGATTTCGAACGACGAAATTGATTCTGAAAGACGGCTTTTTGAGGGTCGTCGTATCTGCATTCACTGGAGAGACAATTTGTGTCGACTCGAAGAAGACATCCGGCCAGAGATAGAAATAGACATAATAAATGGTTAAACGGGGAATCCGTACGGGAAACGTACGATTAGTAGTGATGATCTATCTACTTTCAATCGAAAGGCGACATGTTTTCGGCCAACGTCCGCCAGTGACTCGATGTCAGCTCCCTGTCTGCGTCCATTTGGACAGGGGCAGAAACAACCTTCCAACCATTTACCGCGCGGTACTGTTGTCGTACTGCTTTAGGACTATTGCACCACCAATACCACCAACCAGCATGACTCTGTCCTTGCGTAACCGACCTAATCGATAGGCGATAGAACAGCCTATCTACTACTCACAAGCAAGAAGCACATGTACGAGCTAACACAGCGACGTAGGTAATGATGCTGATGCTGATCGTGATGATGATGATGATGATAATGATGACGATAATGACGCCAGCGTCATAATGATTGCAGTGACGAAAAAAAGTAATCTAATGGCACGACGAGACAGATGAAGCCAGTAAACAAACTGTGTGTAGCTTTCTCTCTATGATCTATCTATCAATCAACCCACAACGGGAACGATACGATGTTCATGACGCTAACATGTATTATGCGCTGCGCGCTCACCGGCCCGCCGAGGACCACTACAACGCCGGCAAATACAACCGAAACCGGATCGACACAAAAAAACGTAAGCAAATCGCCGAAACGACGAAATAACGATGAAGTCGACACGTCCGATCGACTGTTTCTCAACAGCGGACGAACTTCTTATCGCATCCGAGAGAACGTATCCATTAGCCACTCAATTCGTCTACAACATATCGATCTGTGCCTAGGATTTATTGACTGCCACCACAGTAAACGAACAAACAAACAATACCTAACGAAAACGGCTAAACAGGCTGACAGGCAGGGGCTATTAGCTCTTTGCTTCGCCGCCACCGCCGCCGCTGCCACCGCCGCCACATTGTGGGTGGCGATGAGCAGCCCGAAACGGCGGCCGAAACTGCGCTCGGCGAGGGCCAGCCGGACGTCAATCAACAAAATGAGCCAATAGAGTGAACGTCCTCAGCGGGCGATAGCCGCTCTCAACTGCAAGTGAAAACGTAAACGAACGCGAAAACAAACCATCTCTATTTTGCCACGCGATGATAGCTCGTAAGTATGAGACAGACGTACGTACGTTAACCAATGCCACAACACAACAGTAAGCTAAGCAGCCACTTAACTATCAAGAGTACCGCCCGCACACCCGCCGAGACCGTGTCAGATCCTGTTGCTCGCTGGCCGCCTCCGCCCAGCCCCCCTACACCGGGGGTCGTACGACGTACACGACAATATGCGCGGCACGCGTGCACCCAGTGCCCCAGTAGCAGCGGTCGTCTGTCCTGAAAAAACAGCTCGTCTGAGCTGTGAGGTCGGTGTGATGCCTGCCTGTGTTCACCTCACACACGCACACACACTAGCTAACGATAGCTACCAGCGCGAAGTGTTGGCGTGAAGCGTGGACGTGGTGCGACGACCCGCGAAGAGGCCGGGTGTGTGTGCCCCGCTGTCGGGCATGCCGGCGAGTCAGACAGGCGCTGACCGGGTGTTAAACTTCACCACCATCAAATAACGAAGGCAAGCGCATCCCATGCACGAACGACTGTGTTGTTCGTGACAACCGAAACGAATCAAAGGCACAGGGACAAACGAAAAAGAATAAGCAACCAAGCATGCATGCAAACAAAACGATAAGCAGCAGCAGCAGCAGCAACAGCAACAAAAACAAAACAAGGCCAACATCGAACATGAGATCTTTAAATCGTCGGCGTTACGGACTGGCGGAGGCGAGCTTGACCGCTAACCTCCTCCGCCACAATCGCCTTATAGCTAGCAAGCAGATCAGACAACAAACTTATATTTGTCACCATCGATGATCGACCTACAACACCACGGCTACTGCAGACAGCGCACAGACCCATAGACAAGGAAAAGCCTCTCCACATCATGACTGACGACAGTAAAGACTGGCGACACCGATGACGACGACGACGATGACAAGAACAACATTAACAACAGCGACGATAATCCGGACGCAATGACCAAGCTATGACGGACAAGCGACGGTATTCGGCCGACACAGAGAGAGCGAGCCCGGCAATAATCTTGCGGCCGGCCCATCCAATCGCTTTCCGTCTCCTCCCACAGATAAGAACAACAACAGCAACAACAACAACAACAATAACAGCAACAACAACAATAACAACTAGTAAACCCCTCCTACTTCTCTTCCATGCAACTGCAGCGGACTAACCCACGCACGCCTTGAGCGTTCGCCGGCCGCCAGCATTGCATTTGTTCCTTCTCAGGCCCAAAAAACTGGCAAAACAGGCAACAGCATGCAAAACAACATGGACGGCTTTCGTCGTACGATGGCGAACCAAACACGCAGTGGCAAGCTTGCGGTCCTTGCTGGCCGCCTAACGCTCCAATGCGAGGGCAGTTGAGTAAATCTCACGTAGGCAACAACAATTATTGCATCGCAGACGATAACACCAAGCGGTCATAGATAAGGCCGCCCGGAAGACGAAGATGGAGGAGGAGAAGAACAACAACAACGACCTGAACAGCTATCACAATGACCAAGCAGCCCTAACAATAAGAACAAGAACAGCAACAACAACAACCATTTTAGTAGCAACAACAACAGCAGCAGCCCAACAGAAAAACAAGAACATCTTTCTCTGCGTTAAACATTGACATCAAACTAGCAGACTGTGTTGAAACCTTGGACGACATGGACCTTCTACTACAACTACACGAGGCCTTATTGTGGTTACAATTACCAATAATGAAGGATGCGCTTGCCTTAACCATCATTAAACAAAAACAAAAAAAGGAAAAACTTCAAACAAACATTATACAAAATGTATTGTGCGTAATGTAACCACCCTTACCAACCAACCAAGCAATTACTACTACTACTACTACTACTAAACAGTAGACAAAGACAGCATAAAATGAGATTGTGTCGCCACGACAGCATTTCAACATGAAACCTCCGCCAACCTAGCGGAGAATAGAGAACAGCTGATGAAGTCATATTTGGCAACACCGACACAACCACAACCACCACCACCGCAGTAACCATCATCACAATAGAAACAACAACAGCAGCAACAACATCAACGGCAACAACTAGAACAACAATAATTCGATCTATTGATGGAAACGAACAGAAATCAAGCTACCCGGGTGCGACAAACGCATTCATGCTGCGAGTGCGCACATTACGCGTAGGTGTGCCTTACAAACGGTCGGGCCTCGCTCTTCTCGGTCTTATAGTCTGTTCTCGTTCCGGCGTCGATGGTTCGTTCACTCGTCATCACGCGGGGACGGTGAGGCGAGACCTCGGAGCGTGGGGATCCTTCCGCCGCTTAAGTACGTCATGTATACGTCGACTGCACGCATGCATGCCCGTTCGACAACAAGACCATAGGCGAGACATGCCTACGCCTTTCAAATTGCATCCACGGGTTTTCTATGCAAAAAAAGGCAAAAGCTAATGAAACAAAATTTTTCTTGTAGGCACCGCGTCCCCTTAGCAGCAGCAGCAGCAACAACAACAGCAACAGCAGATGCAACATCAACAATAACTATGAATATACAACAGCAGCGATAACAACTAGACTCGCAAGTAGGGCCAACAGAAATTAACAAGAAACAGCAAGTTAGAGACATCGTGCTAGAGCAGAGACGATGGCGGCCAGACCTAAGAATTGATGTCTAGTTTATAGACGCGTAACAACGTTAAGAAGTCGTACGCACGTAGGTTAGCCGTAAACCAACACTCGACCTTCCTCTGCTTGTACCAGTCGAGTGAGTACAGAAGGCGATTTGAAATCAACCGCAACAACTGACCACATAGAAACACCAATAGATATTTTTTGCGAACTTCTACGGAAAGTATTGACTATAAACACCTCTCGTCTCGTATGAAAGAAAACACGCAGATATTTGCGGTTGCGGTAAGAGTGCCACCGCCTGATGAGTCATACTACTGTCGAAACGACAGCCACCTGTTGCTGAAGAGTGACGCGAGTTATGCCACAAGATAACGGTTGAAAATAGCGACAACATCAACAACAACAACCCCACTAAGAACAGCTACTACTTATATATTGAAACTTTTAGCCCATCATGAGACTAGTGTTCAACATCAGACAATAACAACAGGCCATCTCACGCAACAACAACTACAGTTCCGATAACAGCTGCAGCAGCAACAATAATAACAGCAACGACAAAACAAGCAAACGCTAAGATGACCAGCAACACCTTTGTCAAAAAACGGAAAAATGAAAAATAAATGTTGCTTTTCCGGAAAATCTTCAATATGAACAAACTCCTAGAGAAGAATGAGTACGGAAAAGCAGTTTATTTTCGAAATCAAACTTGTACTTCGTAATCTGTAGGGTTAGCGAGTATTTAAGCATGTGTTGTTTGCTTTGTCTGGTCGCGCGCGTAGGCATCATAAGACTGCCTAGTGCAGCCGCTCGGCGTGGACGAGTGGCTGTACCACCATCCCGTCACTGTCTCCACTCTACTCACCAGATCTCATGAAACACTGCCATTCTACCGCTGATAGGGTCTAGTGTCGTCATATACCTGCGCATTAACGTTTTTCTCCCAGCATGCTCCGCTACCCACCCCGTGTTAACATGACCTAGATAGAGGGTGACCACCGTGCAGGACCTTCTATGTCAGGCCACCACAAGGTCATGACCTCGCCCTCAAATCAATAGTCTTTTTTAGGCCGAGGCCATAGGGCTCACGTTTTGCAGGTATTCTTGATTTTTTAAGTTCTCGTTTTATAAATTTGTGCTACTCATTGTGCCTTAACTTCATCTCCGCATGTACCACAAAGTAAACATTTGCGTATTGGGGCCCCTATTCTGTCCCTAACTGCAGCCATGCGGAAGGTGGTTGGATAGTCAGCATGGTCCTCCACCGAAGATGTCCCGAACAGCCCGAAAAAGCGGAGGATTCTTACTGACTTAATGCTTATGCTTAGCCGTCTAATTTACGCTGGTGCAGGTGTTCCTCTAAAGGGCCAAGGCTACACCTAATCCTGGTTCGCCCAAGTTCCACCGTACAGCCATATCTTCAACACTTAGTCCATGATTTATTTAGTAGGTGTATCATATGTCTGCAACTCATCCTGTAGAAGAGCATTTGCATACGGTGATCGGGTGAAATTCCACGTGAACAACCGGTTGGAGTTCGGGCCTCACTCGGACTGCTTGTCCTTACGTCCCTGTGCTCGTATATTGAAAGCGGTCATAGACTTCGTCCACATTGGCTGCATGCGCACGTTGGCTGGGTAAGGTCTTGCGTATGCAACGGTTCACCACTGCGCTTCTGTTGTGCTATCGTAATTTGGTTAACTTGCTTCCCACTTCTATCAGGTTGATAGGCAGTTCGTGTGGAACCCTAAATCGGTGACTGACTTCTTGCTTGCAAGAGTGTGTTTACCCTCCATTGTGTTCGTATCCGGCTGCAACTTTTAACGCACCATGGACTCCGCGGCAGTTGTTTTGTAATTAAACGAATCGAATCGGAATTGGATGTTTTTCACATTCTCCTGTAATGCTGCGGTCGCCCATCGTTATCACGCACGCGGCAGAGAAAGAGATCTCAATTGGTTAAGCGCCGGAGAAGCACCAGCAGGCAACGACAGGCCATCATTGGGCATCAGGCCACATTCTTCCGTGCCAAAACCCTCACGTCTTCAACCAGCGACTATGAGACGTCTAAACCGACCGATCAGAGGGAGATGATCGGCTCAAGACGCTCAATCCAAACCCTAACTAATCAGTATTCCTACACAAAACAAACAGAAACCGATTTATCTTTTGACCAATCGTAGGACGAAGACTGGTATCTTCTAAGATGCCAGCAGGCCGCGGCGTCTCGTAAACAAATAAATAGACCAAGAAAGGATGGACTCAAGATCATCTTCTTCTCGGCGTGCTACACACGTAACGCACGTCCGTCCTGTAGCATACACACTGTAGTGGAAATCCTGCACGGCAGGGCGCCTTGACAGGAGATCCTGTCACCTGAGCTTCCCCACTATAAACTCTTCTGGGCCTAGGACTCCACTAAATCTTAGTCGTAGTCTGCCCGAGTTCTTGCGCACTTTGACTACGTGATTTTGGTCCTTTGCAATGACGGTGGTCAATATGTTTCCCTTTCACTTGTGTCATACCTTACTTCTTAAAACATTTAAATATGTCTTGTGTTTTTAGCCCCCGAGCTGTCGTTTTATGTACGATCCGAATTGCGAGCTTATCTTGCGCTGTAAAACCTGCATGTGCGCTAGGCATTGTCTACTTCAAGTCAGTGTAAATATTGTGTAAGCTTTAATTGTGTTTTCGGCTCTTCTGGATCATTCGGATATTCAAATTTTTTTCAGACCGTTTTTGACCCGTGCCGCCTATCTTTTGCCGGACATTGCCCTTAGCGCTAGAAGGGACACCTCACGCGCACTCTTATAATAGGTTATAATAGGACACCGAGTCGCCATCGGACGGTTTGTCCACATCGGCCATCCCAGACAGGGATCGAATTTTATTTGAGCAATGCTCATTGAGAATAGATGATAAACCATACCGCTGAGAGTCAGCGGCCATGCTGCCACAAGCAATGTTGGAGAAATCCTAGATATCTCAACATGTACGGCTTTCGGTGCATTGAAGATATACCACACCATGAGTTCCAAGCTCGTAGGGGACAGAAAATGGTCTAGAATTAAAAGTAATCTCCTTGAAAAATGTTGTAATTCTAGGTCGGGAGGTCACGCTTGCGTACAACAAACAATTGATAAGGATGAGAAGCTGTAATCCTACCACGTTGATACATTGAGTTTGAGCTTGCAGAATAGTTTTTCTTTTAGATAGGTCACAATTATACGTGACACGTAGCACACGTCGTTTGTCGTGTGTCGTGTGTACATATAGGACTGTATATATACATTTATATCTAAGGTAACTAAATTCACTAAGTTCTCGTACAGCCTCCTGTTGACTTCTATCATTGGTATTCTTTTTGACCAAGTGCATATACCCTTTAAACACGCTTGTTTCTTAGTAACGCTCTAAAAAGCATTTTAAACTATAAAAAGACGTACTTACAATTCTTATATCGAATTCAGCTGTCACAGGAGCCCGAAATGATTTTGTTTAGGGGATGCTTAGGCTCGGAAGGTCATTTAAGAATAGTTAGCTAGCTAAAACATTCAAGGTATTTGTCGCATCGATAAACTTTATATTCTTCACCTGACACGATTTAATTAGGATACTTGCCGTAGCTTTGGTTTACGACAACCTGTCCCAACAGAGCAAATCTCTTTCGCTATTCAACAACATACTTTCATAAGTACCGAATTCAATGAGGAATCAGCGGGGAAGAACGAATGAAAAAAGAGACATACAATTGTCCTTTGGTAATATACGATAGAGAGTGTTGTTCCAAGAGGCGAACTTTAGCCCAGCAGTATCAAGCAGTACCTCTAATTAAGGATGGTTATTATCTGTGTGCTGTGGAGCCATGAGAATCTCAAACACACTAGCAAATGCTTGAATAAAGCCAGTCGCTCTGCTTCCCTTGAATTATGTACCCACAGATTACCGGCTTTCCCGCTTACTACCAAACGAAATTCACATAGGAGAGTTCGACATCTGGCTAAACAACCTGACTGGACTCACAAACAAATTAAAATCTGTTTATCCCCACCCCGCCAGTCTCCATAAACCTCATCAGATTAAACCAACTGGATTGTTGGACCCTGCGATCTGGATAATATAATGCTATTATTTCCATCAAAACGATTTCTAATAATTTGAACAACTTAATACGTATATACACTTCTGGACAAAAATGTGCATCACTCATCACACTTTCATTAGACATATTTTATGCTTACATTAGAAACGCCATCTTAAAAATGACTAGAGGCAATTGACAGATCATTAAATTGGCTCTTTGACACAACCAGAATGTTGGAGCGCTCAACGTTCTGTAGTAGCTCGTCAACAGATATACAAACGCATCGACTCTTTTGCGAAATTGCCAACTTACTGCTGTCCAGGTAAGCTAACAACTCCACAGCACGTTCTGAGTTGTTTTTAGTGCTCGTACTGTAAGGTGAAGACTGCATAGTCATCATACAAATGCGTTTTACGCCATACAGGCCCACGCTGTGGAGCGTGCCATTGTGGAGCGTGTCAGCTACGAAACCAGACCCGCTCCATTAGTAGTTAGAATTAGCTTAATGCAGTGGCCAGCATATTCTTCCAAACTGAATCCCAACGAGTATATGTGGAAAATGTTTAAACGACGGGCTAAATCCCTAGCTCTAGCAAGACTTTTGGAGCTCATGAAAGCTATGCAAGAATAGTGGAATAGTATCCGACGGCGATGCATCGAGGAGTTGATTAGAGCAATGCTATTATTGCATGACGGCTGTCAATAAATAATAATAATAATAATAATAATAATAATAAACAGTTAAGTCATGCCTTTGTTTTCGAACGAAATTTATTTTCACTGCGAGATAGCGAGTTTTGAATGAGTTTTACTGAGATATTCTAAATCATATATATAATATATATATATATATATATATATATATATATATATATATATATATATATATATAGAACAAGCTATCAAACAACATTCAAACAAAAGAAAAAGCCGCCATTAATTGCACAATAAAGATATTGGGCCTGTTGCCGGGCTATCTAAATGATGAGGCTGCCCGACGTCCTGCCTGCGTCCATGATCATTTTAAGAATGTGTTCATAGCGTAACGACGACGCTAATAGTTAAGCTAACTGGGGATGGTTATAAAGGTCAGTGCGACGGCAACTAGAACACGAGGAGGCTCGGTGCGGATGAATGACATGCTGCTCTGCCTCGCGGCAGGGCAATGGCGTTGTGGCTGCAAACGGTGACACCCTTCCTGGTCGTTGAAGTGCTCGCGTGACAACACAGTGTGGTCGGTAGCCTCTCTGCTCGTAATGTGGTGTTGCCGGTGCCGTGCTGTGTAGTCGGTGTAGTACGCGGTTAGACTGAACTGTTGCTGTGGTTGCACTGTGGAGGACTTCGGCTTTCACGACATAAAATATTGTTGTTTTTTTTTAGAGCGGAAAGAATGTTGCGATTTGGTGTACTTTTCTCTGGAAAGGAAATGAGATATTGTAACAAAAACCTAAATTGATTAAGCTCATTAGAGTCTACGAAAGTCAAAATATACGAATTACAAAGAATTTCGTTTTTTGAGAATTATCTTCAATACAACGTTTGTTCTGCTTTGAGCTGAGTAGGATGTTTATATATATGTATATATATATATATATCTATATATATATATATATATATATATATATATATATATATATATATATATATATATATATATATATATATTCAATTTCAATTTAATTCAATTCAGACGTGGTTTATTTACGGAACATGCATGCATTCACATGCTTAAGTTCTCGTTATGAAAAGTGGTACAAGGGTTTGGGAATAAAAGGAGAAAAAGAAGAAGATAAAGCAGCAGATAACCTACCTATACCATATTATTGGCGATACTGACATACGAGGCAAAGGAGCACACTGAGCTATAACTTCATAAACATTATAACTCGAAATGACAAGTGAAAACTAAGTATATATATATATATATATATTCTGGAAACGAGAGCGAAACATTAAAAACGACACACATATTTCCACCAATGTATATATACATATATATATATATATATATATACAGCGTCATTGGTGTTTCGGCCTCTAAGGACTGTTCCCGTGAAGAGGATTCTTCACACAGTCTTAGTGTGGATAATAGGTGGGCCGAAGTTTAAGGCCATGCCTTAAAAACAAGATTAAAGAGCTTTCGCTCAAAAATAATATGCATAAAATGATCCATGTTATTAATAAACATTGTTATTTGTTGTTCTGCCGTATCTTCGTTGCAGTGCCGGACAATCAACCGAGTGTCATTTAGCGCATTGCTACGAGCAGAACCGACAAGTACTATAGTCTTCATGGAAATAGCGGCCCACAACCAAGGGGACTCAAAGACGTCGAGCGCTCTTACACACATATATGTATATATATATATATATATATATATATATATATATATATATATATTGGTTTATTCGCTTCATAAGTGTGTGTACACATATCACCCTTTTATATCAGAGGCACATAACGCTGCATATATTAATTACCCGTATTGTACTCCCCTGTTGTTTGCCTTATTGTGTTGAGCACCTTCCATCGGGATAGATATATGAATCTCTCTTAGTAATATGCATATGTATCATAGAAGATCCAGTGATGCCAAAGAACACTAGCTGCCTCTAACGTGTGCATGTAACTTACCCAACCAGAGTGTGAATCAACCTTGTATATATATATATATATATACATATATATATATATATATACATATAACCCATATTCGAAATGTCGATTCGCACCACCATAGAAGACCATCCAAGATAAACATTTAGGCATCACAGAATATCGATTTTTGTTGAAACTGTTTTCAATACGACTACATTATTTTGCTAGCCAAATTGATGTCGATTAGACGAAACAGATTTTTTTTTTTTTAAATATGAGTAAATGTTTATTTATACATTATACACAGCATAATAAATCTACTTCAACGGACCACGACCAGCGGCCACAGCGTCCAACGTTCACCGACCAACACATATCTCAACCAACCACGGCCTTGCGCGCCGAAACACCAACGACATCCGCCGTCCAAAACGATCATCGGTCGACACCTGGAGAGGGTCGACCTATCTAAGGCAATCTAAGGCAATCTAAGTCAGACCTAAATTAACCTGTATTCGTATACGAAACAAACACAAACCACTGTAAATTTCGACCGATTTAAGAGCGGGTTCTGAGACTCTTTTGGGTGTCAGCACGCCACGGTGTCTCGTGAGTCAATAAATAGACCGAGCAGCCTGGCTCGAAAAAAAAAACACTCGTTGCTCGGTCATGCACTAGACCATATGCTACGCGTTGTCATTCTTCGTTCCTGAGTTCCTGGTGCTGCAGTACCTGTCCGGCTGAGTCTACATCCGCCGAGCGGACCAGCGTAACACAACAACGTTACAATACGAAACAGAATGTTCTTCCCTAACAAGCTGATATGTTCAGTGTATATCATCAAAAACAACTCGTTCTCTTGCAGTTTTGTAATGTGCGGCCAGCATCGGTCTAACAAAACTTAGTTATTTAACTCTCACATATAGCACCCCCTCATTTAAAATTGAAAAACTTCTTATTCGCTTGTCGAGAATGTCTGTTAGTAATCGCATGCGGCAGAATCAATTCAAAAAGACTGATTTGGCAGTCTCGAACACATCCAGTGGTAGTGTCTAAACGAACCGAGGAATATTTTGCCGAAGAAGAAAGACGTTGTGGCTTAAGCTTCCAAGTGCAATCTTATAAACAAACTGCGTTGGAATTCGCGTATACATTGTAAGTGAGGTATATCATGCCGCGGTTTAAGGCATTTAAACGTTATAGTAAACAGGGGATACGTTCGTCAACACACAAGTCCAGAAACAGGCAGACAAAATCGAGCATGTGTGGGAAAAGGGGCGCTAGCCAATCACCGCGGTAGTTCTCTGCTGTTCTAGGCCAGCTGCGGGATCTGCTGTATGGAGACGCCAGAGCCAGCAAGTAATTCCTTGTCAGACTAGAAAGACCATTACGTTATGCCCCAAACGTGTTAGACTTCCACTGTGTCCCCCTGGAGGCTTTCAGTGTTTGCCTCAGCTTAAGCGCAGTGCCACGCCATCGGCTCAAAGTTAGTCGATTGTGCCTTCCGTGTCCGTGCGGCCACCCGGACCCGCTCTACGACTAAAGCTTTGCGCGCCGCTGAGAAGTTATCGCTTCTCGGCCTTTTGGCTAAGATCAAAGTGTAGTATCTGTTCTTATCAGCTTAATATCTGATACGGGGGACATTGTCCCCCAAGATATTAAACTATTTTTTGGAACTAGGCCGAGTGTTCGGGGCTTGCTCCACCTCGGCCACGGGTTGGCCTGGTATAGCACTTCTTCCAGGATCGGCCCACCATAAACAATCTAAAAGTATGATCTCTCTAATGCAAAGTTAGCGGACGTCAGTATTCTGTTACCTGTTGAGATAGAAAAAGTCTGATTCAGTAACTTTTCGCAGGTTGTACGTTGACGTTCTAGTTTGTTGCTTACTGAACTTGGTTACTTGGACGTGGTTGTCATTGCCCTGCTGCTACATACCTCTGCTAGAGAAAGCCTATATAATTCCAGTACGATAACGCAATGACGATAGATGCATTTAGACGATATCGTGACACAGACAACTTAGCCCATTGCGAGCGTCTAAAATGTAGTTGTCAGAGCGTAAAAAAACCCCTTCTATCAATATTAAGGTTACAGAGCTTTGTTTTTCGACTGAATCGCATCACTTGCATAGTTCATATTCACAATCACCATCAGTGCCTGCAGAACGTTCTTAAAATACAATCGCATAACTAGTTATTTGGTTTGGTTATGTTTTAACGAAAGTTAACCATAGTAAGTAGCAATAGAACCGAGCAAGGTGGCTTAGTGGCAAAGCCTTTGCCTTGCATTCGGGAGGACTGGGTTCGAGACCCAGACCGGCCACTCTTAAAGTGGTTTGCATGGTTTCCAATTTAGACAAGGTAAATGCCGGAGTGGAATAAACTTAGCCATGACATGAAAAATCCGTACACGGGCAATTGCCTTACGGGAAAATCAAGAAAAAAAAGGAACAGCCAGTCACTGCACCGCCGATAACCGATGACGTCAGTAAACCAATCAAGCATCCAATCCAATCAGTTAATTGCTGCGCCGCGATAACTGATGATGTCAGTAAACCAATTAAACATCCAATCCATTGTGTACCGCAACGACCGAAGAACCGTCACCGACCACGACCCCAGCAGCAGCATCGTCATAAGCCGACCGAGCTCATTGTTGAACGTACACCTCGGCTTTCGACTACCGAGGACCTGTCACCAGTCACAACATCGAGACCCCGACATGGAAAGCCACGACATGAGAACGATCAGCTATATGCCAACGCCTGTTGGGGAAACCCTAGATATCCTAACGTGTCCATGGGCCCTCGGTGCATTGAAAATATACCTCAAGTTCCAAGCCCGTAGGGGACGGAGGATAGTCGAGAATTAAAAACAACCTTCTTAAAAAATGTTTTGAATTCTAGCTAAAGGACTCTCGCTCACTTGTTCGGTATGCCAATGAACGAATTAAAGGAACTGAATCTCTTCCCCCCATCATTCTTGGCCCTACGGTGGCTTATACTGATTCACATAAAGCTGAGACTCTCGCTGAACATTTTTCTACCCTGTTCTGTGCATCCGGTCCAGGTTTTTCAACGGCAGACAACCCACGCAACATTTCTCATCGCGATCCCTTGGTTACCTTCTCTGAGTTTGCAATCTATTCACTTCTTTCTGGGCTTAAATTGAAGACTAGCCTTACACCTAAAAACATTTCTCCAATTTTTTACAAACGATTTGCGTTGTTTTTGGCGGAACCACTTAAACTCATATTTGAAAGATCTTATAGTGACGGCGCTGTGCCCGACCTTTTTAGACTCAGTCTTGTCACCCCTATCCACAAGAAAGGCTCGAAAATGAATGCTGAAAACTACCGACCAGTTTCGCAATGCTCAATACCATGCTGCATTTTTGAGAAAATTTTAGTTAACCACTTAAATCAGTTTTTAATCTTAAACCGCTTACTTGACCCTGCCCAACACGGCTTTACTACCCACCGTTCTACATGTACACAGCTTTTAGAAATGACCCAGGACTGGGCTATGTTTATAAATGATCGAAAACCGTTTCACTGTGTTTATTTTGACCAAAAGAGCGCATTTGACAGAGTAGATCACTCTCTTCTGCTTTGCAAATTGGAAGATCTAGGTATCCATGCATGTACAGTGCAATGGGTGAAGGCATTTTTAAGCGACCGTCATTTTCGAGTTAAGGTTGGTGACAAACTTAGTCGACCATATCCTGCAGTATCTGGTGTACCTCAAGGGGGATGTTTATCCCCCCTTCTATACACAATTTTTGTATTGGACATAAATAAGTACCTGCCACCGGCGGTCAAATATCTTGAATATGCTGATGACTTAAAACTTTATTATTTTATTTGCTCTAGTGACTCCCACGCTGTTCTGCAGACTGCCGTCGACGGCATTGCACGATGGTGTTTTGAAAACAACATGATTCTCTCACCCTCTAAATGCATTGTACTGAAAAATGGTGCACTTGACTTTGACTACAAAATGGACAACTGCATTTTACCGACCCTCTCTTATACACGGGACTTAGGCATATATATTACGCCTGATCTTAACTTTAGCCTTCACATTACCAAGGTTGTGGAGACATCTCTGCGCACAATAAATACTATCTTTCGCTGTTTTATTTTAACGACTCCACATGTGTACATTCGCCTTTACAAATCTCTTGTTCTTCCTAAACTCACATATTGCTCCCCTGTCTGGGAGCCTTATCTGTCCAAATATAGGAAGTTGGTGAATGGCGTCCAAAACATGTTTCTAAGA
The DNA here is from genome assembly GCA_003439945.1 of Dermanyssus gallinae. Classification (NCBI taxonomy): domain Eukaryota; kingdom Metazoa; phylum Arthropoda; class Arachnida; order Mesostigmata; family Dermanyssidae; genus Dermanyssus; species Dermanyssus gallinae. Next base: position 378,782 of record QVRM01003324.1, read on the forward strand.
CGCCTGCGAATCAGGTGCCCCCACAGCGTGTTAGATGACGTTGTTCCAAGTATCGACACACTTTTCATGCAGTGCAACTTATCTGTTCTACATCAATTACGAAAATGTGACTTGTTAGGACACTTTTTTGATGTACGCTCCAATAACCTAAGGAGTCAACGATCATTACCTCAAAAGCCGTGGCCCGCGGAGAATTCGTGAACGGACTGTTTGCTTGGCGTATGGCCAAATGGGCCCATGATAATCCAAATAGTGCTCGCCTATTTGGTGATTAATTACGATTGTCTTACAGAAGTATGTATATTGATACCAACCCTTTTATGTGAAATAAAAGTGATGTTATGTTATGTTATGTAAATGCCAACGACAATAAGGCACGTGCACCACCGCCGACCGGTCACCAGCTTTTTTTTTTTAGAGGTCTAACTGGAAAATGCACTTGCACACACGGACACCACTGCAGGGAGTCTCTGCAAGTGTGGGCCGGTAGTGTGGGGCTCCAACCCACTAAAAACCAGTCATGTCCCCGTCCCCCAACTGACTGGGAACTGCTTACGCATGCATCAAACAGTCAGAGGGGGCGAGTCTTCTTACTCCTGGCGAAAGTTGTCCCTGGGAGCCGCAGGGAATCGCAAAAGTCGCAGCTTGGTGGCTGCTGCCTTAGCTTGTAAAATATTGTTAAAAACCGCTGTTGTCAAGTTCCAGTGTTCCAGGGATTCTGTCATCTTCAGAACGGCGTTGCGTAGATTAAAAATGTGCGTATTGATTAGAGTCCTCAAGGGGTGACGCTGTTCCGCCCATGCGGGACGCGCCAGAGCTGTGTGCTCTGGAGTGTCCTCGAGTCCATTGCCGCAGTGGACGCACGTGGGGCTGGGGGCCTTCCCGATCCTGAATAGGTAAGACTGAAAGTCGCCGTGCCCCGTCAAAATCTGGGTGGTGTGCAAGGTGAGCTCCCCACCGGGCCGGTACAGCCAGTCCTTGATGTTAGGGACCAGCTTGCGGAGACTGGCACCTGGGTCCCCCTCCGCCAGGCCATCTCACTCCCCCTGCCATAGCTGCAATGTGTGTTGCCGTGCCTCTTCCTTCTTAAGGCTCTGGTCGCCCCACAGGCGGCGGCGCTCTTCTGCCTTCAGGTCCCATGGGATAGTAGCGAGATAGCGAGCACGAGCGCCACCGCTGTGCTAACCGTGCGGTACGCCATGGTGACCCTAAGGGCTCCGACCCGTTGAGCCCGCCGCAGTCTTTTTTTCGTACAATTTTATTTGTTTTAACGATTAACTGTCATTTTTATTCTCAGCTGATTATTTCCGGATTTACACTACTTATTCTCTGATTTAGAATTCAATTTACGTTGGCTAAGAATGATGAATATTGAGAAGATCTATTCTGAAGGATACGTTTATACATACGAGGTGTGTTCAATCGTTATCGCGACTTTTGAATTTTCGCGGGTTACGTATATTCGAATTTCGATTTTTTGTGGCATTATGTTGGTACTCATGTTTCTCACTTATGCCGACAAGCTCGGCCATTTTGAATGTTCACTTAATTGTTGACAGCTGCTTTGCTTGCACGTGTTTTGGATCGTCTTCGATTTTTACCTATTCAAAAAAATGGATCAAAGAACCTGTATCAAATTTTGTGTGAAAAACGAAATTAAGTGCGCGGATGCATTCCGAATGTTGACTGTGGCATACGGAGAAGCTACCTTGGACCGAAGCAACGTTTATCGGTGGTACAAAATGTTCTCAGAAGGCCGAGAAGATGTGAACGACGAAGAGCGTGCCGGACGCCCGAGCACTTCAACAACAGACGAAAAAATTAATGAAGTGGAGAAAATGGTATTGGCCAATCGTCGAATCACCGTTAGAGAAGTTGCTGAGGACCTAAACATATCGATTGGCTCGTGCCATTCGATTTTTATCAATGATTTGGGCATGAGACGGGTCGCCGCGAAATTCGTACCAAAATTGCTCAATTGCGACCAAAAACAGCATCGCATGAACATTGCTAATGAGATGTTGGACTCTGTCCGCGACGACCCAAATTTGCTCCAGAGGGTCATAACTGGTGACGAATCGTGGGTTTATGGTTATGACGTGGAAACCAAAGCTCAATCATCTCAATGGAAGCTGCCGCACGAACCAAGACCGAAAAAAGCGCGCCAAGTTCGGTCGAATGTGAAAGTTTTGCTGACAGTTTTCTTCGATTGCAGGGGCGTGGTGCATCATGAGTTCTTGCCACAGGGTAGAACGGTCAATAAGGAATATTACCTGCAAGTTATGCGCAATTTGCGCGAAGCAATCCGCCAGAAACGCCCGGATTTGTGGAAGAACAAAAATTGGCTTTTGCACCACGATAACGCCCCTGCTCACACATCGTTGCTTGTGCGCGAGTTTTTGGCCAAAAACAGCACACTAATGATGCCGCAGCCACCGTATTCCCCAGATCTGGCCCCCTGTGACTTTTTCTTGTTCCCTAAACTGAGGAGGCCCATGAAAGGACGACGTTACGCTACGCTTGACGAGATAAAGACGGCATCGAAGGAGGAGCTGAACAAGGTTAAAAAAAATGGTTTTTTGAAGTGCTTCGAAGATTGGAAAAACCGTTGGCACAAGTGTATAATATCTCATGGGGATTACTTTGAAGGGGACAAAATAGATATTCATGAATAAATGAATAATTTTTGAAAAAACACAAAAGTCGCGATACGTTTTGAACACTATATGTATAATAACCCAATTGCGAAACTAGGCCTACGAGACGATTGGTCTCTGTAAAATCTATAAACTATTGAAACACACTTTTAAGTAGACGCAACTAAAACTGCATATTTTCTAGCTGAAATAAGTACAAATTGCATATTTTCTAGCTGGAATAAGTAGTACTAGCATACAAAACTCAACCTCGATATATATATATATATATATATATATATTTATATATTTATATATACTTTCAAACAGGATGAGCCTTCTTTATAAAGCTTACAAATCTGCAAGACATATATGGTCGGTGGGCGTCTAACCCGAAGGAGCGCAGCGGCGCACAATACCGCGTTTAGATATACCCGGATCGTATGGGAGTATCGAGACCTGCCAATTTAGACATGATAGCTGATATGAAAGTAATGATGATCTCAATTGCTCAACAGCGAAACTACAAATACGCAAATTTGTCTTTTTTTAAACGTTTATGAAGGAGATAGTTATTATGGGAATGTGATGCATCGCACGCAATAAAATCGACCAGCATTAAGAAATAAGCAATTAAAGAGAAACGAAATGCCCACGGGATCGTATTTTGGTTGATAATATTTGGTGGATAGATACGGGTATAGCCTGCCCAATCCTGATGACACGGCCTCTTGTGGCAGTTGACTCTTACAAATTGCGTGTGACCCAATGTTTGGGCGCAAACACTCCATATCTGGCCGGACAGCTACGGCGTAGGCTTTTGTCGCCCCAAAGAGGTTTACTCATTATTTTATTGCTCGTAAAACCGTAGGTACATGCGATCGTAGGTTAGTATTGCACACGAGAACGGCTAACGAAGTGCCACCGCTAATGCTTGTTCGCCTGGTATTCGTACAGTGCGTTAAGTATAACGTCTAGAGATAACAGCGAGGCAGTGTCTCAGCTTTTCTGGATCCAAAAAATGCACGCTTGCTAAAACTACTAAAGCTGCCCTGAACTATTTGTCTTGTTAACTTATTGCTGATTATCCGGCTTATTTGGCTGCTTGGCCGCAGTCGGAAAAATAATGTTCTGTCGATAACATCTACGTCAATCGTCATAGAGCCTTAAATGCGTAGATTATGAAAAACGTTTATGATGCGGATGACAAGAATGATTGCACTAACTAATGACCTCAATATTAGTTATGTCTAAGCAAGTTTACCACCAGCGACCCGACGTTCAATAAGAGATCGGCGGTCCTCCCATCAGTCTTTCTACCTAAGTTCAAGATCAACAAATTCGTTACATCAGTTTCCAAGCATTTATTGTCGGCGTATTTGGCGCTTTGGCGATGGTATGCTGTTCTGTCGCTTAAAAGTAGTAGGTTTCGAGTTGAAGCGGCTGTTCCTTGAGGAGTTGCGTGCAGCTGGCGACCGGGTTCCCTGGGCTGAAACGACGTCGGAACCGACAATTAATTACGCGTTGTTTGCTAATACAAGTTTGTCTGGTAAACTGGCCAGTCTCAGTTACACGGTTTGCTCTATCGGTAAATTTAAATCTGGACGATTTGTAGACGTGTATCATTTCTCTTCGCTCTTTGTTTCTTTCTGTCTCGCTGCGTTATTTACTATGCTACAAACAACCATCCAGTTACATGGTTATTTGTAACGACGCCGGTCATGCAATGCGTTCGCTAGCGCTGCAGCGCGTCATCTACAAATGCATGTCTATGTCATGGCGTTCTTTCGAGGTCGTTTTGTTTTTAGAACGTCATCGCTGTCATCACTATCCACGTTTCTTACGACGCCATGAGTCCTTTTCGTTCCACGTTCATTGACAAACGTTTTTCAACAACAAAAATGTGTTGCTGTGTGTCCTCATCACTTCAACACATTTTTCAATGCATTTTCATATTGCAAATTGCTTCGATTGGTCCGCCCTTTCCATTGTTCAGTTTACCACTGAAAGCCTTTTCAGGTGGGCTTTTTAGGCCTACCTGTGCCAATTTGTGTACGTTATCGAATTTCAGGGTTGGAGCCCCACTTTCATCTGTGGTAAGCTGTAGTGAGCTATCGTGTGCGTATTCAAACGTGGCAAAATGTTTAGTAAGAAGAGTTGAATATGTTAAATACATAAAGGCTACAAATGTTAAATATTCCCTTTTCAACTAAAATTGGTCAAGTCGGCGTCATGACGACACAAGACAACAACACTTTATTGCATGAGTTCATGTATATAATCCAATTAGGAAACAAGGTCTCCGAGACGATTCGTCTTAGTAAAATCTATTACCTATTGAAACACATTTTAAGTGGGCGCAATGAATAGAACAAACCCTGAAAGAACAGTTTAATAGCATATTATACTAATGGAAATATATAATTATGCAGTCTGGTGACTTTTTTATTATGTACCTGATCTCGATAAGCCAGATGACTAACAAGAACTTTTGGAAAAGCATGATTGTTTGCAAAATTCTACGAATAGCCTGCTTTTAGCCCTTGAAGTTGCGGGGCTGTTAGTTGTACCTTATGAGTCTCTATGTCTAATGTGAGAAAAAAAATATGCTTATATAAACAGTTAGGCGTAAAGGAGCAAATAAGCCAGAGCACTTTATTAGTGACAACTCACCGTGCATACCGACGGCGACTTTTCAACCTTCTTAGGTATGACTGTGTATAGCGATATTTGCGATATGTTTTGCATTAGCATCACTAACAGACGATTGTGGGAGATGACCATAAATTATGCCTCTCTTTATACGAACACACTCTTCAATCAATTCTGTTAAAGTCGCAAAGTTGCCAGGTGGGTTCTGGACGAGTGGACGGTAAAGTACTTACCCAGGCACGAGAAAAACGTTTCTCTGAATACGCTGCACGTCGGTATTCGCGCATATAAGTCCAGAAAGTGTCACCCTGTATAAGCGCGACAGTTGCTCTGTTGATGACGCATAATAAAAATACAAATAAGAAAAAGCAAAACAGAAATAAAACATTAATTAGGTAACACAAATTGTCAATGGGTAGAAGCAAGGCAAGCATATATATATAAATATATATATATATATATATATATATATATTTAGCAACGAGCCAATGGCAATATTTGTCATAAGGCATAGTGATCTGAAAAATGTCATCTAAAATCAGACGTACCTCTGCTAAAGGCCGTTGGCACTTTGGGATTCTCAAACCAGAAGCGGTCGCCGAACTTCAACCGGTGAAACTGGTGTCCGAAGAGGCATGTGACCGTCGGGCCGAACCCTGAGCCGGGCGCGTTGGGCTCCAGAATGGCTCCCACGCCAAAGTCAACGTCCTCAATCTCATTGCTGTCACAGTAGGATAGCATAACAGTCACTCCAATTAATTTTTCATACTAACGGCAGACGTGGAAGTATTATTGATGCTATTTTTGATATATTATAAAGTTGTCATTTCTGTAAAAAAATAATTGAGCATGACATACTACATATGACGCGTAAATGGGACGTATGTTTATATATATATATATATATATATAAAGCTCTGTCTTAAAATATCTTATAATTATTTCATACATACGGTGTTTTTCTGCTCATTACTAAAGTTCTTAGAGCTTTTCTTTGTTATTTAAGTGTCGCGTCCTCTCCACAATAACGACGCATTAATAACACGAGTTTAAATTGAGCATCGCTCACCCGAAACGATCTAGTCTCGGCTATCTATACTATTGTTCCGTGCAAACCACCAAGCAGATCGATCGATAGGATGGAGATGAGGAGGGATAGAATGATTTTCCACAGCACTCAATTGTTGGATTGATTAGATCAATGTCAAATCGCATGGCGGCTGTTATAAGAATATGTAGCGGGAATACACACTATTAAGTTACACTCACGGCACAATTCAACAATTCAGCCATTAGACCTCTTTTCTCATTGCAATATACCTATCTTCGAGATATTTTACTTGCATATTAATACATGTAGATTCTAACGCAACACTCGAGTGGTATTTTAAATCTGATTTAATTGGCTTTCTAATTGTGTAGTCATTTTTAATATGGCGCATCCACTGTGGCTACAAAATATGCCTACAGTCAATGGTGATAGGTAATATATAAATATATATATATTTTTTTTTTGAGAGCGATATAATGAATTGTAGGGCTGGTTACAAGCAAATTTGTCCAATGGAACATGGTCTCTGAGATGTCTTGTTTCGGAGTAAGAGTGAAATTACTACAATTTGTGACACTGGTGTTCTTGCCCGACATAGGAGCACAAAATATGCACACCTTCGTCTTCGTGATAAAACTCTGCTTCCTCCGGACATATAACGGCCGCGCAGATGCGACATAGTCGCTTAGACAAGAATTCGTGAAAAATGAATTTCTTTATTAGCTTTCACGCCAAATACCTACAAAGCATTACCTTACGACAACTCACAGCGTTCTAAACTAACACATTCAGGCAAAAAAAGGCACATTTCATGACGATCATTTTGGCACCAAACATATGGCAATGCGGTTGCGGAGCAATTAAGATTTTTCGGAGGGCATGTGGAGAGTGAGTGCATGCATAAATGATTTTGTCTTAGAAAGATTTGAAGAGCGATATATGGAATTGTAGAGCTCGTTAAAGCAAATGCCTTTTCCAGTCGAACATGGTCTCTAAAACGTCTTGTTGCGGAGTGAGAGTGATATTACTACAATTTGTGTCGCTGGTGCTTTTTCCCAACATGGGAGCATAAAATGTGCAATTGCGAGACAATTGGTCCTTTTATACAGAAACTAAGCACACCGTCGTATTTGTGCGAAAATTCAGCTTCCTCTGAAGAACATATTATATCGCCCAGAAGGTGCCATACGGTCGTTTAGAAAATATTTCGCAAAAAATGAAGTTCTTTTTTTAGACTTCACGTTTAATATCTCAAAAGCATAACTCTACGACCAATCACAGCACTCTGGCACATTCAGGCAAATGCGCATTTCATGTCGATCATTTTGGTACCAAGTACATGGGAATGAATATGTGTTAGTTTAGAGCGCTGTGAGTGGTCGTAAGGTAATGATTTTAAGGTATTTGGCGTGAAAGCTAAAAAAAGCTTCATTTTTCGCGAATTTTCTTCTAAGCGACCATGTTGTATCTTCTAACCAGCGTTATATGGTCTTCGGAGGAAGCAGAATTTTCTCACGAACACGACGATGGTTGTCTCACAATTGCACATTTTGTGCTTCCATGTTGGACAAAAACACCAGTGTCACAAATTGTAGTAATTTCACTCTCACTCCGACACAAGACTTCTCAGAGACCATGGTCCATTGAAAACAATATTTGCTTTAACTAGCTCTACAGTTCCTCATATCGCTCTCGAAAGCTTTCTGGGAAACCCTATATATATATATATATATATATATATATATATATATATATATATATATATATATATATATATATATATATATATATATATATATATATATATACAAAGAAATAAATAAATAAACGAACACTCCTGAACGCAATGATTGGTTTGTGATCGCGCTGCTACGTACTGGTAGAGGACGCTGAGCTGATCAATGAGTCCGCTGTACCGCCGTGAGCAGGCGCTCTTCATTTCCCCGAACGACGCGAATGGCCGAAGACCGCACAGCCGGCGCCAGCTATTGTACGACGGCACGCCGTGATCGCGCGCCCGATGATAGTCAATGGCGCGAAGGTCCTTGCCCGGCTTCAAAGGCGTCGAAAACAGATACCGCGTGATCTGCGAAGGCAACGAAGTTAGTTCATTTAATTACCACTCACTGAGCTCTTCAAGCGCTATTGACGATTTCGAAAGCTTTCTGTTAGAACAGCAGTCTTAACAACAGCGATAACCACTACGAAAAGTACAGCGACCGCAGCAATAACAGCAGCACAAACAAATCCCCCATCTGCAAATGGGTAAACATACTAAAGTTCGTTTTAATTAACTATTTAGTAGCTGCCTTACGAATGACGCATTTAGTCATGGCGTTTGGAGTAGCTTAGATAAGTCTATGTGGTAATGCGCCATCAAGCTAATATTTTACAATATGTCAGAATCTGGGGGTGGCCGCATACACAAGGTCTCCCAGAATTTGATTCCAACAAAGTTTGGGATCTAGTACAACTCAGCTAAATAATATTTTTCAATAGAACAGGGACGCGAAAATGTCTTTCGAAGTGTGTAGTTGAGCGTGAAGGCCAAATAATAAGAATTGCAAATAATTTCATTTCTTGAGAATTATCTTTAACTTAATATTTGTTCTGCTTTGAGCTAATGCATTTTTCTAATTTTCAATTTGATTTTCTAAACATACAGATATGATTGGTTTGTCTATAGGATGGCTGGCGCTCATAAAAATATGTAAGGATAAAAAGCTTGATACAATCACTTTTGGTAATTTGCTCTTCTCCAAAAGAATACATTTATGCCCCATTATTTCATTAGAAAAAAAAATATTTTTTGCTGAGTTGTACTGGACCCCAATGCGTTCGACGAATATATATATATAGACCTCAGCATGAGTACTCGCGAACATCGAAAGGCGATAGTGGGAGGGGTCTTTATTGCGGCCCATAGTTTTTGGGGAAGCGGGTTTTCATCAAGGAAAGGAGAGATCCTCCTAGAATGGGCAATCCGGGGTGATCTACAACTTATGCATACTCCAAGGTTCACTTTTGTAAATGGCAGACACAGATCAACATTAGATTTGACATTTGCATCAAAGAGACGATGATATCCGATCGTCTCTACGTAACCTTCTCTGTCAATCTAGTTTCCTCCCAGCCTGTTTTTCCTACACAACGGCAACGCTTTCCCAAGCTCACATCCACGCCCACATCCTAAGACAGTGAATCATCCATCGTGCTATTGGTGGAAGAGTCAGATTGCTGAGAGCAAAGAATCTGCCACCGTCTACGACGAGTATGCACGCGCCGCAGAGCACGGGACCGACCAAAACTCTCCTATTTCTGGGAAGAATACAGAGAAGCACGAGGAGCCCTACATAAGACCATTAGGAATAGTCAAACAGACCATTCGTGGTCGAGCGCATACAGCCAAGAAAAGCACTGGACCCAGATGTTGTCCCCCACACAAGCAGTTGCCTACTCTTAAAGAATCATCTAAAGGTATTCAAACGCATGATGGACAAAATTCTCACCAACGGGGATTATTCCAAGCCTTGGAAAACTGCACGTCTGACCCTTATCCCGAAACCCGGTATATCACACGAAGATCCTTCAGCCCTATAAGCATGCTCTCCTGCCTATATTAGGTAGTTAAGGAGATTATCGACATACAACTAGTTACAGAAATAGAAGACAAGAAGGCGTTGTCGGAAAACCAGCATGGCTTTCGCGTCGGACACTTCACACATTCGGCTATGAGCAAAGTTCTAAACACAGCTGAAACACATAGACATCCACTGATAGCAAACTGGCCGCATTGTCCACTCTCGTCTATGTTAAAAACGCGTTTAATACGCTTTTGTGAGACGGTCTGTACTGAGACTAGCCTGTGGAATATAACCTCAAATGGAGTTCTCAAGCTACCGCATCTCCCGGAAAATTATTCCAGTGCGTGCGCAGACGGTCTAGCATGGATCGTTACCGCCCGTATCGACGATCTGCTCAAACGATTAGCCACGAGAGTCCTGGCGGATTCTCTACAACACCTCCACACGCTAGATCTCAAACTGGCTTCACATAAAATTAAAGCTATTATTTTAAAAGGCCTAAAGCGTTCTCCACCGAATCTAAATTTGCACTTGGAAGGTCACCAGTAACACCCGCGCATGGTCAAGTTCTTGGGCATGATTCAGGATAGGGCCCTCATAGGAACACCTCGTGTGCGCTATGCAGCAAAAAAACAGCCAAAGCCTCACCAGAGCTACGGAAAGTCCTCCTACGGGCCAGAGGAGCAACCGACTTTTTCTCGGCGCCGTCTCTTAGCATCAGTCAGAGACAGCATCATGTTATACGCCGTACCCTTATAGGAGCGCACGACTACCAGAGCAACCACACGCCGCTTCCACAACTAGACCTAAAGACCTACGGCGCTTAACATAGCATGGGCAAGTCGCACGGCTTCCATAGCAGTCATACAGGCCGTCTCCAAACAGATTCCCTCGGGCCTAAGAGTTAACGAACTTGCACCAGGAAACCCTTGAATTACCAACCGTACGGAGGGGCCACAAATCAGCAGAATAGACATCCTAAGCAAATGCAACCAACAATGGGAAGCAATCTAGCCGGGCCATCCTGGATATTGGACAAAACTAATACGCTTTGATCTCAAAACAATGTACAGGCTTTAACACGGCTTGATTGCCTACTATCCACTCGCGCAACTGCTAACAGCCCACGGTGGCTGTTTCCAGCAATAAGTACAATGCATTAATAAAACTTACTCCCCCGACGATGTGAGGCACTGCTAGGAACGCTGCCCTTCTTCGACACTGAGCGAGAGCTACTGTCCCAGAGCCTACGACGGGGAAACTCCCTGACATCCCAAGCCCTTGTAGAGGCGCTCCTCAAGGATCATAAAGTCTGGACTAAGGTGAGAAGATTTCTGGACTATGGGAAGAAGACAAAATCTGTCTCTGAGGCAAATGTTACCGCCACACAATGTCGAGCAGGCTAAATGGCAAGAAGAGTGGTCAGGTGAAGTAATCTCGAAAAAATAGTACTGCGGCCACTCCCCGACAAGGAGCAAAAAGGAAGACGGGATTTTAGTAAGTTTGTGAATCCCACAGTACCGTGGCTTTAACAGCGACGCCCGGTGTGCATTATGCATTTTACAAGTTACCTTTATGAAAAGAAAAAAAAACACATATATATATGTATATATCCGTCGTACGCCAACCTGCAAACAAATCTGCGATTTTTGTTTGATCTACTTTTTAACATCCTAGAAACAAGCGCTTCATTATTCCGAAGGTCATGGCCAATGACCTGCCGTGAAGTATTAAACTTTTCCTGTAAATCAATTGTAATCAATTTTTCTGTAAATAAATTGTGCACTTCGTTGCCTTATTAGAGACAAGAGTGTTGTCGACTCCATGCATTTCTTGACGCCAAAGAACCGACTGAGTCACACCACCATGAAATTATTAAAGGACGCTCAATTGCGGCCGAGCTTGTCGAGGTTGCTCACGACTGGGCACTGGAGTAACACAAGTGTCCCCTTCGCGGCGTCTTCTTTGATTTCTCGCAAGCACGAGAAGTCAAAGAAGCCGCTGCGTGGGCGACGGACGTTTGTTAAAAAAATATCTGACTGGTGAGTCCCTAACAAAATTCAAATTGTTATACCCAAATGTGAGGTCTTGAAATCGACAACGGGCGACACACAGTATTGCAACTTAATTTACTTAACTACCGTTCTATCCCCCAGGTCAACTATTACAAAAAATTCGACGTAACCTAAAGTTCCGTACTCATATTGATTAGAGAGAGAGATTGCGCTGTCTGCGTGGCGCGTATGCACCTTAATGATGAGACTCCTATAATACATGACACTGAGTTTTATGTTATTCTCTACCAGGCTCATGTTTTTTTTTATCTGCGAGCTTTCGGAAATGCTAATTTACATATGTCACGAGTAGCTAGCGTGACTAGTATGGGACTCACGAACGCACTAAAACCGTATTCATCCCCACCCCACCAGGCTCGATATTGCTTTGGCATTACTTTGAAACCACGGGAGAGGCTTCTCCACGCCGCCCGCCGTCAACGTTTTCTCTGCTCCCCCTCCTCTTTCCGCACCACCATGTGGTTAGTCCGAATAGGCAGGAGCAATACCAAGTTTAACCGGCCTGGGTGGGTACTTCGGGGTACCCCGAAGGCCCGCCTGCTCCCCCCTGGGCAGCTTGTCTCGACCATACAATGGTCAAAGAGTGTCAAAATGGCGTCGAACCAGTTCTTTGCCTTTTTCCACGCCTCCGCCGACATCGTTATCATGTGGTCGACGACCACTCTGATTGTAGAGAGGCCCCTTACGGCGGTGAAACCTACGTCCCATGCTGCCCTGAGAGCCTCGCGCAAAACAGTGTGTTTCACGTGGTTCAGCTCACGAGAGCCGCACGTCACAAAGATGTCACTGTTTGCCTTTTTAGTCCTCATCATTAAGCTTTGGAACTGACCATGTCTAGTCAGCACTTACGTTGTACAGCAGGATAGCTCGCCATATTGGCAGTCGTACTATAGTCCGAAGTCTGGTATTAGACTCATGGTCCAGCTACCCTTGGTCACCCCGGGCCTTACCTCCGCCCATTCCATCTTTTTCTTTGTGTGAGGTTGGGGAAAAAAAAACGCCCATTCCATCTGCCAGATCTCAATTGTCGCACTCCTGGCCATGGTCAGATCCAGCTCTCCGTCGGGGAAGCGCTTGCTTCTTTCCACCGCGAGTAGGTCTCATGGTAGCATTCTGGCTATACCAAGAGGGCTTCGGTCGAAACCGTTCGGTATGCCAGCGTCTGTAGGGTAAGGCTGACCTTAGTGCGCCGTTAATACAGCGCCGTTGATTTGGCCACTCCGTGAAATGAACGTATTGCGTCCACATTGGACGGCCTTCTGTAAGACGTCTTATTACTTCAGCGAGTCTTCTTCTTATTACTTTAGCGGGTTGCTGCCCGCTGCAGCATCCACAGGAAACAAGTTACACACCCAACGGTTGCGAAACTCCAGCAACAAGTTGACCTCCAAGTTGTCCAGCGATTGTACGCAACAGCCAGCCTTATTCACTGGTTTCATAAGCTGCTTTATAAGGCATATGGGGTTTATTCCCCTTATCTTATAACTGCGCAACGTCCATTGTAGAACAAATTATTCGTTCTGCTCCACTCTAAGTACGGGTTTTTCCGTAGCACGGTTGCAGTTCATTCGTTCATAAACTCCATGCAAGTTTTTTTTTACCTCGCGGGAATATACTGTGTTGAGCTCCTGCATGCGCTGCTGGCAAGCTCCCACAAGAAAGGCGCGAACCGGGTCGGTGTCGGGTTTGCAGTAATCGTCCATATTGTTGATGTCGTATGCTAGGCCGGGACATCTGCAACAGGCGTATCGTGGTGAGATGTTTAAGCATTACGAATAGACCGTACTATATACACGTAAATTGCACATATACATATATAATGCAGATACGCACCTGTCAATGGATTTTCCTTCTCTCTTAAGCTTGTCTCCAATATTCGAGTGTGAGACTCTGGAACATTGGCAATTTGGCAAGGTTTACTGTTATCTATGGATGTTAGATGTACGATTTTCATATATGTGTAATTCATTCATAACTAACTGCTTTTAAACACACAGTGTCATATCATATAAAGTGAGATGCGATTGTTTTTAGCTAAATTATTGACACATACAGCTGAGACGTGCGATTACACAATGGGAATAATTGACATACATCAATATATATATATATATATATATATATATATATATATATATATATATATATATATATATATATATATATATATATATATACACACATATACATACACTCGCTGTATATATGTGTATATATACAGCAAGAGAGAGGCAACGTGCGTAGACCTATAAAAATGTTTTTGACAGGGGAATCGCTTCGGACGCCGCCTAGTTCCTGTTCTGACAGTCATGCTTTTGAGACGTCTTTAACTATAATAATAGCACGTTTACTGTCAAGCACCATTGACGGGATAGAACGGGACAATCAGTAAATAACTTATATATAATACGATTATAAATATAATTAATAAAAAACCTACGCTTATTAACTAGTTTGTTAGTTCTAATTAGTGCTAACTATCAGTGCTTAGTGTGATACCGGCAGGCGGCCGATGCCCAAGTGTTGATGATTGATGGATTGAGGGACGAGTGGTAGGCATAGTAGCGTGAGGGAATGGTCAAATTAAAGCGTTCCATCGTCTGACGGCCCAGCATCAACGGAAGGTACTCCTTGTAGGTCGCTACCTGCGCGATCAAATGACACAGATCAAGATGTAAACACACTTGTTTATATTGTATATATTGTTTATATTGTTGTATATTGTTTACGCTTTGTTTATACAAATAAACTCTCAACAATAACCACTGCTATCCATTTAATGACGATGGCACCACATTGGCATCACTGCCGTTTAAGACCAGCAGGATAGCAATTATTTTAACAGAAATGTCAGTACAGTGTTAGTCAGACTGTGCGGCCTACTGAACAAATGGAGATCTAAAGTATAAATGAAAACATTATGTACACGTTAGCGGCTCACATAATTAAATAATAATAATAATAATAATAATAATAATAATAATAATAATAATAATAATAATAATAATAATAATAATAATAATAATAATAATTATAATAATAATCATTATTATTATTATTATTATTATACATTTGACGTATTTAAAACCACCCCCTAAACCACTCCTTTGCCCCGTATATACTCTCAACTCTGATCTCTTCGAGGTTTCCCTCCCCTAAAGGAAACCCACGTGGCTCTCCGCGGACCTTCTAAAGCACTAGGCTTGGACGAGATTTGTCTTTCGTCTCTCCGTAAACTCCCGTTAGAAATAGTATGTTGTCGTTTTAACATACTATTAATTAGTGATATTGCCACAGCCCATAAAACTGCTCGCTCGGCGTTCATCCCTAAAATTAACAATACCACATCCTCAAGCGATCTGCGACCCCTATCTATTAGCTCATACATACAACGAACGCTTAACGAAATTCTCTCTAGACGCCTTCAGAACTCTATTAAGCTTCTCTTAATCCAGCGAGCGTCCGCCCCTATAATGGTACCTTCGAGAATCTTGTGGTTCTGGATGGGATGCTTAACGATGCCAAGTCTGCAGGACGTGAGTTCAGACTCGGTGTTAGGCAGGGAGATCCTCTATCTCCCGTTTTATTTAATCTAGTGCTCGACAACATTTTTCCAAAATTAGACAAAACTAATATCGAGTACCAACTTACTGATGACTTCCGCCTTATGGGCTTAGCCTTTGCGGATGATCTCATCCTCCTAGCCTCCACGAAATCTACTTTCCAACGGCTCCTTAATATTGCGGACCCCTTTTTGAAATCCCAAGGCCTTTAAATTATTACTAATAAAAGCTTTACTATTTCTCACTTATTTAATAGGAAGGAGGGTAAATGTTTTATTAATACCGTTCCACAATTTAACGTTGGAGAGCGGCAATTGCCAGCTAAAGGTATGAGCGATCGATGAAGATATCTGGAAGTCGACTTTGACAGCAATGGCAGAGTTGACTCCACCAAGGATATACTCCTTAATTTACTCAACAGACTCACGATAGCTCCCATAATACCGCACCAAAGACTCATATTTTTGAAAGGCGTTCTCATTCCCCGCCTCCTATATAAACTAGTCTCCGGTCCCAGACAATCCTTAGCGACCTAGACAAAGAGATCAGAAAGGTTGCTAAGTCGAAATGGCTTAAGCTCAAAAACTCGGTGCCGAACGCCTATCTCTACACGAACACAGCACACGGCGGTCTGGACATCCCCAGCCTCCAAAAATGTATCCCCAGACTCCGCTTCTCTTGTGTGATAGTACTACAACACTCCACGCACCCTGGGGTCCAATAGATGCTAACCACCGAGCACTTCAAAAAGACCTTGCGAAAACAAGACTTCTTTGCGAGCGCTTGGGAACCGCCATTGAGACCGCTACACAAGAGACCGATTACTGGTCTCAATAACTACACTACACGTTCGATGGGGCACATTTTAAAAAAGAACACGAAACGCCCTTCGTACATTACTGGATTAAGGGTATGTCCTACCTATCTGGTAAGGAGTAATTAAACCTACTAAAGCTCAGGATCAATGCACTACCAACGCGTGCCAGATTGACTAGGGGACGTCCGGGCTACAGCAAACGTTGTAGGCACGGTGTCATGCGCCTGAGACGTTGGCTCATGTCGCTCAGATGTGCGATACAACACACAAACAAACTATGAGAAGACATGACGACGTCTGTGATCGCGTGGCGCGTCTTCTCCGCGAGAGGGGTCATGAGGTGGTTCGTAAGCGGCTATTCCGTCGACCGGGCGCACCGGGTCTAAAGCCCGATCTCGTAATAACAACACCTACCGAGATCTGGGTTTTAGATGCCGAGGTTTGCGGCCCGAACAGGGACCTGGCAAAAGATTCGGATCCATCACTATCTCTATGAGTGGTGTATGGGACTCCGAATCTCCGAGTACGCTATTAGGGCTCGGCGTCACGAAGAGAAATCTTATGGACCTTAGCGTCTTCTTAACCGCACGTGACACCTTTTTACCACCATTTTTATTAAGGCGAGCACTGCCGAGTGTGCAAACGTATTGTAAATGATTAATAAATCATCACAATATTTTCTATATATATATGAAGGCGAGCACTGTATGTATGTATATATATATATATATATCACAGGTTTTACAACGCAAATGTTGGCAGTGCCGGTGGTGGCCAGCGTTGGAATAGTGACGTCGAGACGCCGACGTAAGACAGTTGCGCACGACATGTTTTTATCGTGCGCAATTGTCCGCACTGTTGAGATACCAAAAAAAGGGCGCGCGGTGGGTTCCGAAGAAGCTAGCAAACCGTAGAAGGAACTGCGTGTGGGGTTAACAACAACAACTGCAACACCTGTGCTCGTATCATGAAGATCCCGCTTTTCTGTAGCGGATCTCCGCTGATCTCAAGAGTTAGTGCCTTACAAGCAGCCCGGCATGTCGCCTTGCGACTTCAGTCAGCTTGGTCCAGTAGAAAAACATCACAAAGGGAGGCGCTTCAACTCGAACGACGAGCTGAGGACTGGCTCTTTTGGGTGGGTTAGTTGTGTTTAGGTCTCTGGCTTTACTTTCGAGTAAAGGCTTCAATTAGACCCATACAGGGCCGTTTGGTACTTTTTGATTTGAACCCCCTTCCCATGCATGCATTATACATGCATGGATGTACCCCGTGAGTACATACAAGTACTCGTATGTACTCACGGGGCAGATTTTATTTGAGATAGTTAGCGTATATGATACTTATATAAGTTGCGATTTGGATTCCAGCGGTATACCTACCAGTTATGATGTGTGATATCGGAATGATACTTTCTAATACTGCTTATCTTGTTTTGGATTTTTTTGAAGTCTAAGCTAAAGAAAGAACAAATATATATATATATATATATATATATATATATATATATAAATATATATATATATATATATATATATGCGTATGGAACATCCACCTGAATCATGGCGCTGACAATTTTCCGGGTAACATTGTAGACCTGCCACTGCGACCAGCCGCGCTGAATGAAGTGAGCCGCAATTCGGTTATGCTCTCGAAGAAAGAGCGTCTGCAGAGCGCCTAGTATAGGTGTTAACGACGCTCGTACGTCACCAGCCTGAAAACAACGCTGATCGCAACTGTGTTGTTGTTCGACAGCGTTACCGGACAGTTAGCAGAAGCATGCGTACGTATGCTTATAATGATATATGGCATCGTCCACTGTTAACCCAGTTTGTATAGCCTCCGACTTGGATAAAGCCAATGCTGCCGCGCTAGACTACTACTAAAAAAAAATGACGCTCGGAAACATCTCTCGGTGGTCGCATTGAAACACTTTGGCTGAAATTCTGCACGATGTCGATAGCTTGTCACTCACTGTATCACTCTATCTTCCATTTCCCGGACCATTGTCATAGTTTCGCTTCTAACGGCTGACCACTGTAAACTCTGGGACATGAGCAGAGGGTCATAAAAATATCCAAGTTTCAAGTTCTGTGACGAATCTCGAGAGCAAAACGACCGGCTCTCGTTGTATTTTTTTTTATTTATTAGATCTCCAGTCAGAAATAATTGCGCTTCTTTTTCGTCTTGTGACAAGGTATACAAGGTACCCATCGCGCACGTTCGATGTGCTCGTTTTGGGTGAGTTTGGTGAGTCCAAGGTGATGGAGGAACCATGGCGTTCAAGCCGAAAGAAACCTTTAACGATGAACGTACTTAAATCGTGCATCGTCCAAGGAAAACTTAAACTATGTGAAAGTTTTCGTCGGTCGCAGCCTTCACACAGACACTTGTCTCATCCGTTGCTGTTTTTAGACCTTTTTTGACTCTGTAGAATTATCGACCCGAAACCAGGTCCTAACAACTCGTAGGGGCCAAAAAGGTTTTAAAACGATTAAAATTAATATATTCAGCGTATTCTTAATATATATATATATATATATATATATATATATATATATATTATATATATATATATATATATATATATATATATATATATATATTTATATATATATATATATATATATTATATGTATATATACATACAGTATGATAACTCACCCGGGGTAGAAGCTGTGACACGAGCCTTCGTCGTCACTACGCGGGATTAAACCACCACGGATGTACCTGGTACAAAAATTTGCAAGAACGAAAGTAATAGTATTGTCAATTACAAATAGATCAACCAGCCTTAGGCGGGTCATAGGCATAAATAGAGCGACTTATTGGTCTTCTCTGTTAGCATGCTAGCATGTGTAGTTGCAAGCAATATATATATATATATATATATATATGCGTGTGTCTTACATAGTCCAAATTATAGGATTGAAATCCCTGCAAACGTATTGTACAATAGGAATAAATAGGAAACAATAGGAATAAATGATAAATAACAGAAAATTGCGCCAAATGTCTGCTGTTATCTTAACGTGTATCGTTACGTCTTTCTGTTGCCGTAACCATCGTGCACTAGGTTCCCGGCAGTGAGGACGGTGTTTAAAACCTACCGGGAATTTTTGTCCATCTTCATGGACCCGTCGTCGTCGACAAGAGATTCGGCCTTCTTTTTGGACGATCCGTAGATGAGCGACCCATCAATAAACGCGGTTACCGCATTAAGCTGCTCTCGTACATCTTGCTTCACTGCGGATGTCCCAGCGACAGTGTGAGATCAAGGACTAAAATAATCTTTAGCTTTCATACCCTCAGTCCTAACACGAATGTTATGTATGTATTATTTTTATTACAACGTGTGTATGCACATGCATCATATGATGTCATATTTATCCTCGGAATGCGTGCGCTCAGCAACGAAACTGACATCATAAATTCTCGGTGCAGCTATTTTAAAAGTCTAGACTGCACGTGCTCAATTATTTGCTTGTATTTTTTTTTTGGTTGTAACCTCTAAACTGAGGAGCAGAACATGGGATTGGGAATAACAAGAAACCTGTATATATATATATATATATATATAACTCAAGGTCCTTAAAATTCAGCAACAAAATATAGTGTTGTCAAGACAAGTCGGTCTGCTAGCTAGCTAAGTTTTATAGCAATTAAAATCGATGCTTGCAAAATTGATGTGCACTCCTAGATCACGTGATATACATGATGTCTAAACCAATACTTAACCTTCCTATTATTAAATATCTTATTTAAGTTTGAGAGGTTTAGCTAAATAGCGCAACATTTTTAAAGAACATTTAAAGCTTGTTTTTAGGCGTGTTGCAAATGTTCGTAATTGATAGCAAATCATATCATATGCCATGGCCAGAGCATTTGATAGGGCATTCTGTGTTTAGACGGCCTCTCTCTCTCTCTCTCTCTATATATATATATATATATATATATATAAACTAAGAGTAATATATATATACATACATGTTTACTCTTAGTTTCTACGTGCAGTGATGCCTACAGTGAAATAAATGAATGCCTACTTGTAATTGGGCAATTGTAATGACCTAGTGGCAAATAAACTAGAGATGTATTATACCGGCGTTGTTCTTAAGACAGGCTGTTTCGGACTCGTTGTATGGTTGCGAGCGAACGAGTTCGATGCAGTGGCCCCGTTCAAAGAAAGGGTCACCGGCCTCGATCTCAATCTGGTGGCATTCTTCATCGCGATTACTCGTGTGGCAACATGTCGGGGCTACACATCATGGCACGAGAGAAGCACACGGCAGCAACAATGAGAAGTTACGACAATAAGTCTAGATACATATTTAGAGTCATTTGCCTTTATAGTACCTATAACAATAGAGTCATCCAGCAGGTAAAAAGCGTAAGAATAACGATAAGATAAAGAAGGGAAACAAAAAATAGACGAATCAAATCAAGGCGAAAAAAAACTAACAAGAAGAGGCTCAAGTTTACTTCTAAACATGCGGGGGAAATACAGTACACATGCATAAGGCTGTTCGTTTCCCACCAGAGCAAATTATACAATCTTCGTGTTAAATGTTCAACTCATTAGTGATATATATATATATATATATATATGTCCATGCAAAAAACGCTTCAAATAAATGCAGGTGCGTGTCTGCTTAAGATATAGCATATGGGCATCACTATTATGCACAAATGTGTTCCCTTTTCTGGGACGAAAGTTATAAATAAAAATATACAGAAAGAAAGAACAGAACTCAATGTTCGGCATCTAGTGGCGTAGAATGAAGTGTTTTTTAACTCTTTCATTCAGCCGTTCCTTTTTTGGACAGAAGCAAACACAACCTAAACCAAAGCATATCCACCATCCGCGTACAGTCGGACAAATACATATGCAAAGCGGCGTAGTCGAACGGCAAAGCATTATCTTCATGTATCGTGTGAACTTCTTCTCAAGCAAATTGAACCCGTATTTGCAAACAGTTGGATTATGTTTAAAAAATAAAATTAGCAGTGTTTTCATTAATAATTGACGAGATTCTTCTTAAAATGCCAAATGAAATATAGATTGCCGTTGAGAAGTGTTTTGCGTTTTATATATATATATATATATATATATATATATATGTGTGTTCGCAGCGCATAGTGATAATACAAAGCTAACATACTTATCTGAACCAGTTTTCCGTCACGAATTTCCTTATCGGCATAGGGAGCAGCGGAGGAAATCTAAAACGGAAAAATACATATGCGTCTGTTTTTATAGCAACACGGGCTTCTCAAGGGTATACATATGCCATATTAAGCAAATATATAAAGTTGTTAGTAGACGTCAAACAGGCTAAAGATTGCACCAGAATTTGTACAACTCGCTGGTGTTACCGATTTTTCAGGTGGGTCATTCGACCAAAAATAAAACGGCATGTTACAACCCATAGATGCCTGAAACACGTTGAAGCTAGCATTGTATGCGTTATATTTGGTAAAATGGTAACGTTCCTTCTCTTAAGATTGACATCCTAATAGCCCAGATATCCATAGATCAGTACTATGGGCTATAAGGAGAAGTTGCGAGGGCCTATCGGATCACCCGGCCGAGGTCATCCCAATACCTGCGAAGTTTGATCACAAGCCACGTCATGTGTTGACGTCTCAATCTGTTCTCTTTTTAGCGTCTGTCGAGCTCGACTTTCTCGTTCATCGCTGCATTTGACATATCCTCGCTGAGCTTCCATGATGATGTTGTGCCGCAGGTGTACTCCACAAACATTCCTATGCTACTTGTCGGTGGCTCTGGTGTTCCGACTTCTCGTATTTCTTCTTCTCAAATCCATCTGGATCTTAACAACGCTATGGCGATTGTCCTGGCTTGCTCTAATCCCTTGCATTTTAGGATGCTTGCTCTAGTCTGTTACGCGCTCAATCTCCTTACCTGTCAACACCATTTTGATGTTGTCCACTTTTTTCTCCCTGTCAAGAGAGTGGTCTCGCATTTCTCCGGGGCAAGTTTCAGCCCAGCTCCGCCCATCTTTTTATCGACCGAGCAGCCATGCTTATCTTTATTACGAGTTATTCCACTGTCTTTGCTTAAGTTATGACGGCCAGGTCATCAGCGTACGCAATTATCTTCACCTTTGTGGGAGATTTTTTGTTGCAAGATGTCATCATTTTCTATGTTCCAGAGCAGAGGGCCCAGGATTCACCCTTGTGGAACTCAGCAACTTTGCATTCGTGCGAAATCTATACTCATTTGCCGATACAAGGCCATACTCCTCCGCGAGCGTCCTCAGTGTATTTTCTATAATCGTCTCATACCCTTTTGGTAGGTTGTTCCGGAGGTATATAGGCCTGTGCCCTCTCTTTCTACGTATGTATTCCTATCAAATTGTGCGTGTGTGTTACAAAAAGTTTTTGTATAAAGTTTCCGTACGCCGTGTTGTACCTTATAACTTTTGGGGGTCCACCTTGCTCCCTATTTATCTGAGCATTTTGCAAGGCCTTCCTCAAGGTTTGTCTTCTATCTCCTTTGTCAGCTGCCAGCAGAGGGGTTTTTGCTACCATACATTTGGTTAAGCCTTTCTTAAGTGAGGGGTGTTAGTAGTCTTGGTACAGCCCCTGGCGAGGATGTCCTGCAGTCCTTCTGGGGTACGAGGGAGACTTGTAAGGATTGCCTTTTTGAGTTCGGCCATGAAGACTTTCTTGTCCTTGCTCCTGTAGCGCATTTTGCTGCAGTATTTTTGTATGGTCTAGCTATCTATTCAATCTTTTTTTCAGTTTTCAGACTTTCAAGTTTTTTTTCAGACAATCAAGTTTTCAGACTCTTGTATATATATATATATATAGCCATACATACATATATGTATATAGGTGTATCTATACATAGCACGTACTTCGTGAGCAAGGAACTGTCCAAAATGCGTCGTCATATCGGTGAACAAAGGCGAACTCGTACGATAGGATTGGATATTATTTCCTTGCATTACGCGCGAGAGCACACGGACGTTGGGCAATTTGCCGTTGCCTGCAAAGAAGTCAGGTGCCTTTAATAATCGCACAGTTGATTGAATCATAAGGTGAAGCAGCGGCTTTATCATTAGTCTTGCTAAATGTATTTGCAATTGTCGTTTATTATATACTATATTGACATTCGTTAATATATAAATTCGACCTCTGACATGCCCTCATTGCTAAATGACGGTATTCAGAGAGAGGGATAGAGAGCGAGAGAGAGAGAGATGTGAAGAAATGACACAATTGAGACTACCTCTTCTGGACCTTCGCGGTGCCTCCCGTTGATCAGCGTAGTCCGGTTGCAGTAGACGGCTATATGTCTCTCCGGCCCGACCCCAGCATCCATGATAGACGTTGTTACAGGAAGCATCGAAACTCCTAACAGCAGCAGATACAGAGAAGAGCAAGCGCAGACAGCCGTAAACGTCTTAATCACGACCTCTTCACGTCTCAGCTGACGATATTTATTGTTGTGCGTTTCTTTCTCCATATACACGACTATTAGTTAGTGGACAGGTTTTCAATGACAAAGGCGCTCATTTCTGACCTGATTTGCCGTTTTATGCGCGTTTTAATTGCAATTCAATTAGATTTATTACACTCAGGTTGAGTATAATATACAGTTCAAGATGCTTATTCATAACACTCTATCTTCTTCACGCTTTCACGCGGCGAGAGAAGTGGTGTGTGTTTACATATGCATACAAGCAGCGCCTTGTTACACTCGCCCGCGCCATGCATACCATGTCGTCGCACAAGGAAGCTTTCTTAGAACGTGTGTTTATTTGCTTATCATGCAAGACAGTAACAAGAGGCAAAACTGTTGTTGCTGTTGTTGTTGTTGTTGTTGCTGTTGTTGTCTCTGTAGCACCAATGTGTGTCTTGTTTTTGTCTCTACCGGGCGAGTCAATGACGAACCGATATGGGCCGGAGTTCATACAGTCGAGTGGTTCGAGCCGAGCTATCGTTTCATCGTCCATGCCGGCAGTCTTACGCAAACGTTCACGCTCCGCCAGTTTATCCTTGTAACGTTTCATCGTTGTCGTTACGGACGACACCTTAAAAATACACCCATCCAGACACACATATATATATATATGTAAATATATTCTTCCGCGCATATAAGTATAAGTACACGCAGATGCTATGTAACGGCATGCTATGAAACTCAGCGTAACAACAAGTGGCATACGGCGAAACATTAGTGTAGAACAGCTTTGAGTGTCAATGTCTGTGGTCAACAATGAGTTCTGCATCGCTAAACTCTTCGATCTTCTAAAAGTCTTCGTTCTTGTGAAAATTCGAGCCAGCCAGAAGTCATGTGTATTGATACAGTAACTACGATTTACTACTCGCGGTGAAGAGGTGGACGAAACCAGCCTGCCTTGAGAAACATGAAAACTGAAAGAACTACTAACGACCGCTCCGTTGGTAAACGTCGCTCAGATATGTGAATCTCAGCGAAAACGGTAAGCTAACGTCTGAAACTTGCCTGTAGTTGTTTTATCTCTAAGCTCCCGTCATGAGTAATCTATTATGCCTGTACAAGGTAGTATATTATTTGAGCTAAATTCTCTGCCTCGGCTTTTCATCAAGCCTAATGTCAAGGCCGCCGACACAACCACCAAAAGAATCGGGCAAATAATTCTCGGCCCAACCGACTCTTTAGGCAATTGGAGAAACGTATCCCTTTGTGTTGCCTTTTTTTGGTGGCAGAACTTCGGGCTGCTCGCTTCGATACGGTTAACCAGTCAACCAACTCCACGGCTGCTCTTCACTAGCTTTCTAAAGTGCACTCTAAAGGATAGAGTGGCGGACTTAATTGTAGAACTTTTTGATGGTATGCTCAGTATGAATGCAGCAATTGGCTCAGATTGTTGTGGACACTATTTGGATTGCTATCGCAAAACCATCGGGGCCCCGTAGGACAGACGGCAGTAAACCTAACGGCCTAACCAAAGACTAGCGTTGGTGTAGAATGGCACAGTGATAGACATGCCTACTAGGCCTTGTCACATCAGCGGAAGAGAAAGCAGAGCTTGGCAATTATGTGGGTCTATCTAGGCAGCTCTGACGTCCCTTCTCGGTTAAAACACGGGACCCTATGGGAGTCCGGTTTTGGGAGCCGACGAAAACGCCTTACGGTAATCATGCAACGAATCGAACCATCATTAATCTAAGCTCATAGCAAAGTAATGCCTACAAAGTGAACATTCGTGTGGTCGTTCTGTGGATTTTATGGAGCAATACTAAATTTTCAAGTAGTTTTCAATGTGACTGTGTACCCGCCGGTAGCCAATATGAGTACAAGGTTTTTCTGTCCCCCATTGCGTTGAAAATATACTTGTAAACAAGTTCTACCACTTTCAGAAAGGAGTGTACCACATACTGCCATATATATATATATATATATATATATATATTTCTAAACATAAAACATATCTTCATATTAATATTTCGCTTAGTATTACAATACAATAGTTCTGTTGTACAAACTACAAGTGCGTGCAATAAAAACGTTAGCCCGTTTCTAGCGGGCTTTTCGTGGGTTTTCGCAATGCAGTAAAATATATTGCCAAAATCACCTTCATGCCGGTGAGACGAGAGGGTGACACCCAGAGCTTCCACGCATCGCCGACTTCCGTTCGATCTTCGGCACCGAAGTCCGGTACACTAAAACACAAACACAGTTTTTATTGTAATTTGTAATAATAAAAAAAATATATATATTTATATATATATATATATATATATATATATATATATATATATACAGGAGGCAAAAGAGCTATTGACTTTCTACTTCAGCAACTATCTCTGGCGGTTCAGCGCGGCAATGCGGCAGCAATTACGGGCACAATGAAAGGCTGTCTGAGGGGACAAGCTCGACTGATAGAACTCCTCACAAGCCCAAGTGTAGTTAGTTATTCATATTTTACTTTAACCATAACATCAAAATAATAAATGAATATATATATATATATATATATATATATGTTTTTTTAACTGGGCTGAAACCTTTGTGCGCGAGTTCCCTATGTGTCACTCTTCTTAGTAAAGCCATATGGGCAATATTCCAAGGCATGCCAGAGGGGGTTATTATTGGTATATTCTTACCAATTTATTCGTTGTCTTGGCTGGTAGAGACTACTACTCTATGCTAATATCGTTTGACAATAGGCGTCTGTCAGAGATATCATTCCGTCAATAAAAAAAAAATAGAACGAGCGTCCCGGAGGAGAGCTCACGTATTACATGGCGCAATTTCTGAGAGAACACGGCGATTTCCAAATTTATCTGCATAGGATACAAAAGGCACCATCGGCGTCCTGCCTTTACTGCAAGACGGGAATCGATGACGACGCCTTTTGCGCGTTGGCGGTCTGTGAGGCACTGCAGCCGACCAGTGATACGCTGGCAGACCCAGAGGTGATTCAGGGTCACGCCGACGGGGCATGCTACATTTCCAGTTTGGTCGAAAAGTGGGCACAGCGGAGACTACTGGTTAAAAGCATACTAAAAGAATAAATGCTAATCATGAAACAGCACGGTTTCGGTGACTCTTCGGACACCAGGAAGACGACACTGCTTACTGATGACCGTGTTCACGGGCACACACAGGTTACAGATTAACAAGTAGCAGTAGTGAGCTTAAAGGGTGTGTTTAGGGAGTATGGGACTCGACGAAACAAAGTCCAGCCGCCGGGGTGAAGTCCCACAGAGCGAGGGTAGGCTGCAACGCCACGCCTATCGCGCCAGTGCGTATATGCATTCACCATTCTCCACTCTATATATATATATATATATATATAAGCAGCACTCAATGCTCGTTTTCGGACTTGACTCTGCTGAAATAGCGTATATCAGTTAAGGCGCCTTAAAACTAGACCAGCCAACCGAAAAATCGCTGAAAACCCTTTGATAAATTTGCTGCCAACTGCGTTACTACTATATTTAGCGCCCATGTTTAAGTAGTATTTGGGATTTTTTTACAGGGGGCCAGGAACAAAAATGCATTATGCACACCCTTTTGTCTGGGTAGTGTGGGACTCTCAAACCCACTAAATCCCTGGTGACCTCTAACCTACATGACCGGGATATTTGTGGTATTACTTCAGTGAAGTTTGTGGTTTTACTTCGTCTTTGGGATATCGTTAGGTTGCTTACGAACGAGACCCCAACGTCGTTTTACCTGTATTTGCTTGTGTGAGCGGCGATTCTGCAAATCGCCTTTCGAAACACCTTCGAGACCCTCCGTTTATCTAGACGTCTCTTTTGTGTTAAACAGTTCATACTTTTGTCTAAGAGGAGGACGTGTTAGCTAACTCTTAGCGTTGTAGTCTTGCATCTTACGACTGTTAAGTGGAACAGCGACATATTTATTCTTTCACATTAAACGACTTCTTATGTTAGCACTTTGGAGTGAACAATTGTCTCCGCGTTAACGTGTGGTTACGGGTTATCTAACCCTGTTAAACTGTTAAGTTGACTAAACAACCATTGCCAGTATGTTTGGCAAACAAGCTTGAAGTTACTTCTAAGTTCTCTAAATGCGTTGCTCACACACCAAGTGGGACCAGCGAATTGAACTGCTTTCACATACAGTGTGCATTTGCAACGAACTAGGCAAGCTTTAGAAGAAGATACTTCAATGAGAGAGAATGGTTCTGACACATCAGAATCTAAAGTGCCTCGAGTTTCCAAATTGGCAGCCTAAGCTAGAAGTTAATCTGGCCTCTAGCATGGTTTCTAGAGCTTGCTATTATATATATATATATATATATATATATGGCGAGCTCTGCCGAGTGTGCAAACGTATTGTAAATGATTAATAAATCATCACAATATTTTCTATATATATATATATATATATATATATATATATACATATTTGCCCAGAAATTTGCGGAACGTCCTTATCATCTAAAGTTAAATTTATATTGTAAGACCAAAAAGTCACATTGTGACACCTTGTGAAATGAATCAACGTTACCAATGGGGGGAAAGAAAGGCGAAGGGGAAGAAAGAGATAGAGAGAGAGAGAGAAAGAGAGAGAGAGAGAGAGAGAGAGAGGAGAGAGAGAGAGAGAGAGAGAGAGAGAGAGAGAGAAGAGAGAGAGAGATGAAAGAGATATAGAGAGAGAGAGATAGATATATAGATAAGAGAGATATAGAGATATATATATATATATTATATATAGTATATATATATATATAGATATATATATATATATATATATAGTATATATATATATATATATATATATAATATATATATATATATATATATATATATATATATAACCCGCACTTTTCAAGTAGTGCGTTATCTTGTCGAATCGCTGTCTTCTCAGCGGCCACACTTACTCTAAGTCGAACTCGTCGAGCTGCGGATCGTCGCCGGATACATCGTTATGGATCACTGCGGTGTTCGCATGGACGCATCCGAGAACGGCAAGCGCCACCAGCAACATCCACAGTCTGAAGACATCAACAAAAACTATTAGTGAATGCTAGTACTACAAATCCTATTTATAACAATGTTCCAAATGTATAATAATAAAGAGAAATAAAGTAATAGTTTAAAAAGTTTGCCATAATACGTTCAAACCTTACACCTGTAACATTGTTTACCATGTTATATATATATATATATATATATATATAATTGTCCATGCCTCCTAATAATAAAAAGTTGCCTAATAAGTGCCAGTAGATCGTCCAGACATGCTGAACTAAACCTTGTTCAGCATTATAAGGTTTCTTAGAAAAGTCGGTATACCATCTACACTCGAACCGAGTGGTTTAGTGTCCGCTCGCAAAGCAAGACCTTATGGGGTAATTATTGCACTATGGTTCCATGGCAAGTCCTGAGCTTGGGATGCAACGGTTTCGTGCACAACTGAGGCTTCCTACTTACATAATAGCTCTGTTGAGCCGGAATAGATGGCAAAGCACGTGGATGCCAGAAAACGGATAAAAAATGCTGGACTAGAACCAAAATATATTTTTGTGTCTATTGCCATGGAGACGTAAGGACCAATCAGCAAGGAAACCGAAGTATTCCTTAAATAATTAATTAACCGAACTCAGGAGGCCACGAGCGATCGAGGAGATAGTATTTCTTGAGGCAAGCGCTATCTTTGGCCGTTTGCAGAGGGAACACGGCATCCACTTTAGGCGCCATGGAGTGAGGTAACTCTTTAAAATAATTGCGATAATACGTTCAGACCTCATAATTGTGACATTGTATAACAGTATTGATATAACATGCCCACGTTGTGGTAAGCGCGTTCGTGCCGTTACTGTGGTTAAGAATATTCGAAGGCCGATCATAGCACAGCAAGTTTCTATACATGTAGGGCTAATCTCAGAGTACTGCGAGGAGGAAGGTGGTTTAAGTGGAACAAAGGGATCAGAAACGAGCTTTGCTTGTTGGTCTGCGTGACGCTTGGTTTGATGATATTGCAAGGAGGGAGTCGCGTTAGATTTATTGCATTGGGCACATCAAATTATTGTTATTATTATTATTATTATTATTATTATTATTATTATCATCGAAAAGTATCTGAAATCTTGAGTAGTGCACCATATATTATAAAGAACTGTGTTCTCCGTCTAATTTAGAGTCTTTCCTCGCTTACTAGTGCCTGTACGATAGCGTAAACTGCATAAACACAAGTTCAGTTTGCTTAAACAGAGGTGATCATGGCTAAGCCAGTCTAGAACACAAACGTGGCGTATTGGCCAAACATTTAGGCACAGCTTGATTGCACGCAGGCACCATCATTCATTGCGCTCATTCGCAGTTCCTATTCACGCGAGGTGCACTGAAACCCCTACAGTTTGCGAACACCCCTAATAATCGCCCGATACTGAAATAGCATAAATAAAGGGCAACACTTGTAAACGCTGACATATCACGAAAGCACAGCGGACTAGTCGCCCGTAAAACCTACACTAATATGTCGATATATCCTGCTTCACGCAGAGGTCGTATCTGCAAAGTCTAGTAGTAACAGGCATTTGCTCTGCCAGCTATGCCACCTCCCTTGTGCACCAAACAGACCAGACGCGATGAACATGCTCGAGTTCAAGTCGGGCTCAAGTTGCTACCCGCCGCAGCATTCTAGCGCACCATGTATTTAAATTAGAGATTAAGTTAATGCGTTAATTAGTCAATGGCGTGACAAGGAGCCGAGTGACGTAATGCTGTGTCATCGGTGATCAAACTGATTGCACAGCAGTCGCAACGACTTAATGACATCATGTCTACCGCCTTATCAGCGCCTGTACGTGCGATTAGTGTACAGTCACTCAAACGCCGGACAGGTATACACTAAAACATTAATCATATCGATATTTATATTAAGAGCAATATTATTGGTTATCGATAATTTGACCATCGAGAACTCAGGCTGCCACGAAGAAAATCCCGAACAATCTTACGAAAGGACACACGAAAAAGCACAGCTGCGGTACTGATACTCCGTTTCTCTTAGGGGAACAACTGAGCCGTGCACGAGATACGAGTCGAACTCCACCAAGTCTTACGCGCTGTAAAAACTACGTAAGAAGTACGAATAATATTCACATATAGTATTGACAGAATACATAACAGTGGCGTACTATGATGGCTTCTTTTGTTGTTAGCTAAAGTATGCAGCCCGAGGCAAACAGTTATGAGCAACCAAGAAAAGAAGAGCCGGGGGCAAGGCGGCGAAGAAGAAACGAGATGAATAGCCCGGTAATGTGAAAATGGGAAATTGGCTAACATATGCACACACACACACTTAACGCGACGGTCTACAGTAGTAGTAGTATATATATATATATATATATATATATATATATATATATATATATATATATATATATATATATATATATATATATAAAAGTGGCCCGTCGTTCAAACACAGACACAGTCAGCCGGCCAGTTCAAACACTCGTCAGCCGGCACAAGGCGGGGGTGATTCAGTCAAGGCGCAGTGCCTTGTCGAAAGTTGTTAGCAAAGTCGCAGAGAACGAGCACAATTAGCGTGGTGGCGATGATTCTTGGTACGCACCGTTCCATGGTCGAGGCGACAATCCCGTTCAATGGCGACTTCTGCCACGCCGTACTAGGGGCATCGGATTTCGCTGCGAGGAGGACGCAGTGCGAGCGCGTTGGTCTCCGCCCGCAGAACCACGAATAGGGGCGACGGACGCTGCATGCGAACGGCGACATTGACGGCGCGTGTTGTTTTTGTAGCCGTTGTCGTCGTTGTTGTTGTTGTCGTTGTCGTTGTCGTTGTTGTTGTTGCTGTTGTTGTTGTTGTCGTTGTTGTTGTTGTTGCTGTTGTTGTCGTTGTTGTTGTTGTCGTTGTCGTTGTCGTTGTTGTTGTTGCTGTTGTTGTTGTTGTCGTTGTTGTTGTTGTTGCTGTTGTTGTCGTTGTTGTTGTTGTCGTCGTTGTTGTTCATGTCGTCTTTACGGTCACTCAAGCTACTAGATCTTAGTGTAGCTCTAGCTATACTTTGTATTAAGTGTGGTTCGATTGCCACATGGATAGGCGCGATTATTGTACCATACCGTACCAATATAGCGCTCTAAGCACACCCAGCCAGATGGTGCTATAGGAGCACCTATTATAGAGGTATGGCTTGTCGGTTGCCGGTCGGTTGTAATGAATCTCCTGGAATGAATCGCTAGAAGAAGGACGTGTCCAAACGACGAGTCCTGAACGGAAAAGACAAGCTGGATAATGAAACCAGCGAAAAATGAAAGGTTTAGGGTGAGCGGAACCGATAGAGCTATATAGAGGAAGTCACGGGGGGAGAGAGGGAGGTAAAAAGAAAGAGAGGCTTTAAAGAGAACGAGATAAAGAGATATCAACTAATGTTGATAAGTTCAGAGTATACGACTGTTTTAATAAGCTGAAGCCTCCGTCTTAACTCTTCTACAAAGAGGACACTGGAACACAGATGTAACAGCTTCCGGCTGGCGGATGCATATCAAATCTGAAAACTCACTTAAGGAACGAAGGCTCGATCCTGTCGAGACGTTAAAATTGCTTCGCCGGAGTAGGAGCCGAGCAGGGCCATTTCAGCGAGCCTATGAATATATTCTTAGCTCTTTTTCCAACTAAGTAGTCTAACCTTGTAACGTTAGGTATATAGTTGCCAAGGCTATTTTGTCAAAAACATAGAAAGTGTCACAAAAGGGTTGAGGTGTGATTGTGTCATGTTCTGAAGTGGTTTACACGCTCTTAGGATCTACTGTAAGAAGTCCGATTTAAACCCAGCTTTACGTCCGTATATTTATTTATTTATTTATATATATATATATATATATATATATATATATATATATATTTTTTTTTTTTTTTACAATTTTGCTTTTTATCAAGGAGTACACAGCGCCTGTGCATATGCCTCTAAAAGTCCATATACACAACTCGTCAAGATACCCCACAGTAACATTAGCCGCAGTGGGAGCAATATAACAACCGTTTGTGAATTAGTACTCCCTTTTTATTCGTTTTACCTGCATAAATTACATTATTAATCGTCATTTTGTAAATCATGAGAATTTGTTTGGACTGCGAGAGGCTACTGATGGAAACGACGTCTACGCAAACCGCTTCATAATACGTCGGGTAGAATGCTCCACATTGAACACACCTACATGGCGGAGACGTAATGTAGGTGTGTTCGATCGTGGCAGCCGTTGGTGGATGCACACAGAACATGGTGAAACCTGTGGATTGCAAATAATACAGCTGCATGGCGGGTAGTGCGAGAGACGCTCGTCCACATGCAGAGGTTGATTGCACCTGTGTTGAAGAATTGTGGATTTTATAAATGCTGGCCATTTTGTCTTCCCAAGTGCGAATAAAGTTCCTGCACCGGCGTTCGTGGTAAGCCAAATCTCCATTTCAAGTCCTCGATGAAGAGCGATGTATTCGCCAATAGGTAGTCAAGATGACTGATGATGCAATTCAGACCGTGTTTTAGGTCTGCTAGGTGCAGCCAAGCTCTTCCATGTGCCTTTACGACAACTGCGACCAAGTAACCGGTATGCCGTATCCAGCCGCTGGTGGCAATTTGAGGTCAAATAGACCAAGGGCCGTCTTTACAGAAAGTAGTATCTGTGACTTTTGCATGTCAACAGCCGCAACAAGATCACTCCTTACTGTATCGAGGATGTGGACCCTAAAGAAGAGCGGCCGTTGAATGGAATGACGTCCAACGCGCGGTCAAAGTCGACGATAAATGCTTGTAGCACTAACTTTTGTTGGCATTGCGTCTCCAAGAGCAGGAGTTAAGCCGTAGTTAGATGTCGATCTTTTACCCGCGGGGTAAAAGATCGACATCTAACTACGACTTTTGCAGCTTACGGAAATCATCATGTTCTGTGCAACGTGGAGGGTTTTCGTGAATCACAGGATGAATGTCAATGCAAACAATGCTGGAGCAAATGTGATCGATACCACGCCGCGGTATGCCTGGCGGTTAGGTCTATAGCAGAACTAGCAAAACGCTAGATTGTTGGTGTCTCGAAACATTTTGATGTAACATAAACAAATTTATCCAGTTTGGGTGTTAATAATACAACTTTCCGAGGTTCTACAGATGGTTGAATAACGTAACGGAGGCGTACAGGGCATTTTTCAATTTTGTATCTACTGGAAATTGTTCAGACACAATTGCCAAAGGACGGTGAGCATTGCGTCGCTTAGAGAGCGGTTGGCGCAATTGCAAAACGAATTTAGAAGTCTTAGGGCCACTCTACGCAAAACTATAGAGGAAAGCAAGGAACGATGCCATAAGGAATTCTTGTCGGGAATAGAAAACGACTCGTGGGGACAACCGTACAAGCTGATCCGTGGCAAGACAGAAACAAGAAAGAGCGCTAACCTTTCCCCGGACGAACGCCGACGGGTAATAGAAACGGTTTTCCCTCGACATCCATCCCTCAACAGGACGCCTTTCGAAGCGGGTGCGGACGAGAGACCAGTCCAAGAGGTGACTCTAGAGGAAGTCCGTGCAGCGGGAGAGAGACTGAAGGCCGGAAAAGCACCAGGGCCTGATGGTATACCGGCCTCCGCCGTGAAAGTTCTCTTTAAAGAGTTTCCTGAAGTAGTTTCCCACGTTGCCACACGAATACTCAGATCCGGACGCTTGCCTCTGATTTGGAAGAAGGCCGACCTTGTGCATAATTCCCAAAATGAACGGCACCTACCGACTAATCTGCCTAGTCAGTACACTGGCCAAGGGTATTGAGGCGATTATAGAAAACCGTTTGCGATTATTCGCAGCGATTATTCGCAGAAGAACGCGGCCTTCTTTCACCGAATCAGTTCGGATTTCGCAAAGGCCGCTCCTGCCTGACCGCAATACAGCGGGCCCTTGCTAAGGCGGAAGATCTACGACAATCCCC
Organism: Dermanyssus gallinae; assembly: GCA_003439945.1. Lineage (NCBI taxonomy): Eukaryota > Metazoa > Arthropoda > Arachnida > Mesostigmata > Dermanyssidae > Dermanyssus > Dermanyssus gallinae. The sequence continues at coordinate 413,583 of QVRM01003324.1, forward strand.
GCAGGGTCCAGAAATCTTCTCACTGTCGTACTGCTAGATGTTAGAATGCTTTCAACAGCTTACGCTGGAAGCTGATACTGGGGACGCTCAAGAGAAAGAGAGCTCCGAACTACCTTTGTCGAATTGTCTCGGACTACCTGAACGAACGGCGGGTAGACAATGAGGGATCTGAATTTAAAATGACAGCTGGAGTTCCCCAGGGTTCCGTCTTGGGTCCTCTTCTATAGACGCTTAAGTAACCTACCAGAAGGGACAGAGCTACTCGCGTATGCGGACGGCCTTGCAGTTGTAGTACAGGGCGGCACCCCCCAGCAACTGGAACTTAGAGCCAATGACGCCCTGACCGAGATTTCCGTCTGTATTAGGGGGACCGGGTTTCACGCTGGCCCCTACCAAGAGCGAGGGAGTCATCCTCCTTGGCCCAAGTGTGCTCTCCCAAAGCTAATCTTGAACGCCCAGGATATTCGAGTGGTTCAATCAGCGCGCTATCTGGGAATGTACCTGGACAGAGGTCTGCGAGGAACATCTCATCTCCGCTTTGCTGCAGAGAAAGCCACTAAGGTTTTACACGACATCGCCCGGCTGATGCCGAATACATTCGGCCCGCGAGAATCAGCGCGACGCCTTCTTATGTCGGTTGCCGAGTCGATTATGTTATTCGCGGCCCCTGTGTGGCCACTAACCGCACTGACTCTAACCCGTAACAGGGCGTTGATGCGCAAGGTTCAACGCATCGCGGCTTTACGGATTACGATGGCTTACAAGACGGTCAACACGGCGGCTGTCCTTGTACTGGCTGGTACGATCCCTTGGGGCCTGAAGGCCGACGAACGTCGTCGCTTGTGGGCGGAACCGACAAACAATAAGGAAGAAGAAGGGGAAAAAACTTTGATTTCTTGGCAAAATGAATGGGACGCCATACAGGACAGGGGACCTGGGGCCCGTGAAAAAGCTCTGATCCCTGACATTAAGGCGTGGATTAACCGGCCCGGCGGCGAGTTGACACACCACGTAACTCAAGTGCTCACAGGGCATGGCAACTTCGAGAGTTATCTCTTTAGAATAGGAAAAGCAGATACGCCACTCTGCAAGCACTGTGAAGGAACAACGAAGGACACGCCGGAACACACAATATTGCTGTACCCGGCGTGGGCTCCATTACGCAAGGACATAACCACAGCAAGTGACGGCAGTCTTAAGAAGCTGGCACACCTTCTTATGAACTCACGTGATGACTGGAATCTTATAGCTCGAACAATCGAACGTATTATGCACGCCGAAGAAGAGAAGAATTGTTTTTACTTGGCAAGGCCCCGTGAGGCACTCCAGGGCAGCTAAGATAAGGACGCTACTATTCACCCCTCCTCAATTGTTTGAAGCATTGCTTGCGCAGTTCCCAGTTGAGTGTGGGGATGGGGACATGACTGTTTTTTAGTGGGTTGGAGCCCCACACTACCGGCCCACATTTGCAGTGAGCTTTCCTGCCGTGGTGTCCGTGTGTGCAAACCGCATTTTCCAGTTAGTCCCTTAAAAAAATAAAGAGAGAGAGAGAGGTTGGCGCCGACTTGGTGGCAAGTATACCGATGATAAACAACCTCACAAAGCTCTCATGTCATGTTGTTATTCGCCACCTAGCAGCCTAAATCCAAAAACAACCTCCCTAAAAAAATGTTTTTAATTCTAGCCTAAATCCATAAGAGTAGCTACGGATGTCTTTATTTACTGGCAGTCAGTCATTTGTTCAACCTCGCAATCCAGTCCCCAGCAACGATTATCTGGACAAAGGCTTCTAAAGTTTGGAATGAGTAATATTATCCAACCGTTATAGTAGAGCACTATTTAATGACAGCATTAATCATAACAGCATTTTCGGGACGACTGTTAACTGCAATAGTATTTACTCTTCCTTGGAGGACGGCCAGGTCAATTACCGCAATCTTGACCTTAACATTTTATAGCTTCTGTGCGTGGCATGTGGATGCTCCACTCTTGGGTCTGCTTTGAGGCGAGCGAAGTGCTGCGTACAAACCTGGTATCTCTGGTGGTGAGGTTTCGGCGAGGACTAGAACATCAATATCATTGAGACATGAGACAGTGAATAGTCTTAACAAAAACACACCTTTGCGGTTATAGAGGATAATATTAAGTTTCTTTAACAAGCGGTCCTTTTTTTGGACGGATGACTCCGATTCCTTCTATTGTGATCCTTCATCTGCGCCAGTGAATTGACTGAGATGGAGCAGAGACTCTAGTGGGGGGGGCTCAATATTCGTTTAAGTTTTCCGCCTGGCGGTGAAGTACTTGAGGTGGACGCCTGGGCCCCTTCGCCAGATGCCCGCGCCTGCTATTCCCTGAGTTGCGGATCTTTGGGCATTGTTAGAGAATGTTATCGTTCTTGCTTGTCTTATAAAAAAGTATTATAGAGCACTCAAATCAATTAAGTCCGAGCAAGTATAATAAATATAATAAATAACCGAGCAAGATGGCTTAGTGGCAAAGCCTTTGCCTTGCATTCGGGAGGACTGGGTTCGAGACCCAGACCGGCCACTCTTAAATTGGTTTGCATGGTTTCCAACTTAGACACGGTAAATGCCGGAGTGGATTAAAAATTAGCCATGCCATAAAAAAACCGTACACGGGCAATTGCCTTAAAAAAAAAAAAAAAAAAAAAGTCGCCTGCTTACGTGGCGCAGTTATCATGCACATCTCTAAAAGACTTAATTACTTAGTCCTTCCATCTTCTGTCGAGGAGATCATGTCAACTCTGCTTACCGAGTTCCTTGGGAGGGCTAAATATGGGTCTTCTCAAGTACCATTATCTAGTATGATCGTCGTATAAAGCTGGAGTATAGAGATTTAGGAATTATAAGGCTTCTAATACTTGTATATCATCGTATAATCCTTTAACAATGAAGCACCAAATTCTAGACACAAAGCTGACTATAGTCTAGTTAAGGGTTGTTTGTGACTTCCGTCTCAAGATCTTTAAAATACTTAAACGCTGGTGTGTGAGCGTCATAAACAGCTTGTGGTGCGCACCTCTAGTGAAAGTAAAAATTAAATCTAAATTAAACAAATATATTTAACAAGATTGGACCTAAGTAGAAGGAGAGATACCGCGCCTGTCGGAAAATTTCATTTTTGCCTAGAGAAAGATTACGAGTCACTATTTTAATTATTAACTCTTACACACATACATAGAATATATCCACCTTCAGTATTTACAGGGTGTTGCAGGAATATTTGAAGCGAGATATACAGAATTGTAGAGCTTGTTAAAGCAAATATTTTTTTTAATGGAACATGGTCTCTGAGAAGTCTTGTTTCGGAGTGAGAGTGAAATTACTACAATTTGTGACACTAGTGTTTTTGCTCGACATAGGAGCACAAAATGTGCTGTTGCGAGACAACCAGTCTTCCTAGACAGAAACTAAGCACAGCATCGTGTTCGTGATAAAATGTTGCTCCATCTGAAGAATATGCAAGGCCGGTCAGAAGACGCGACATGGTCGCTTAGAAGAGAATTCGCCAAAAATAAAGTTCTTTATTAGCGTTCACGCCAAATACTTCAGAATCATAAACCTACAACCACTCACAGCGCTCAAAACAAACATATTCAGCCAATGCGCAGTTCATGGCGATCATTTTGGTACCAAACATGTGTCAATGCGAGCTGTGGTTGCGAAGTAATTACGATTTTTCGGCGGGATGTCCAGATTAAGTGCATGTAAAATGACTGTGTGGCGACGTTCACTACCGCCGACGTGTCGCGCGACAGCCGCAGTGCGTCATTTTTCATGCACTTAATCTGGACATCCCGCCGAAAAATCGTAATTACTTCGCAACCACAGCTCGCATTGACACATGTTTGGTACCAAAATGATCGCCATGAATTGCGCATTGGCTGAATATGTCCGTTTTGAGCGCTGTGAGTAGTTGTAGGTTTATGATGCTAAAGTATTTGGCGTGAACGCTAATAAATAACTTTATTTTTGGCGAATTCACTTCTAAGCGACCATGTCGCGTCTTCTGACCGGCCTTGCATATCTTCAAATGGAGCAAAATTTTATCACGAACACGATGGTGTGCTTAGTTTCTGTCTGGGAAGACTGGTTGTCTCGCAACAGCACATTTTGTGCTCCTATGTCGGGCAAAAACACTAGTGTTACAAATTGTAGTAATTTCGCTTTCACTCCGAAACAAGACTTCTCAGAGACCATGTTCCATTGGAAAAAATATTTGCTTTAGCGAGCTCTACAATTCTGTATATCGCGCTTCAAATATGCCTGCAACACCCTGTATGTTACCATGCAACTGGTAGTCAGTCGATTCATGTTTTACATTGCGTTACAATCGTACGGTCTCACTATATGTAATTAACTCTGGATGTTAGAGACGTTTCTCAAACTTCCACACGCACATGTACACACAGCGTACAATATTATTCTCTCTACAAAAGTCACAGCAACATTCTTCAATACGAAAAAATTTCGGGTGCATACATATGTGAAGGCGGCATGTCTGTCAAGTTATTCGACAGATAAGCGAGCGTTTCCTTGCATGGCCCTTTTGCATCTCTGTGAACAAAAGGCCGGGCCATCAGTATAGTTATCAACTACAGGTTTACATTTTCTCTATAGACTCGATATGAGTCTAGAATCTGCACTGTGAGCGGTACTTTCTAGGCTCTCAATGGGTGTTCTCTCTCCGCACGTATCTCCGCACGGCAAGTGTGCCGATGAGCTTTTTGGAAGCCTAAATACTCGCTTAACATAGAAGGCTTTCAGCTTGTCCTGACTTTTCAAATCGCTTAGATTCGGGCATAGAATAAAGGAGTCTTTTTAATTACAACCTTTAAATGTATGTCTAGCCGATAATTCGTTTCAGTTGATAAATCACTGGTCCACCCGTCGAAATTTTAGGAGCTCGATAGAAATGAGATATGAGATGCAAAAATGTTAGCTTCGTAGACACTTTCTCTTTGTTTACTAGTGCTCTGTTATCGAAAAAAAAGCGGTCCAGTGGCCCTATGCTCGACGAATCATTGTTAAGTCTATATACGAGATGCACCCATTTCTGTAGAGGGTGCAAGCATCGCTGGTTAAACAATAATATCCTCCGCCGCCATTCATTCGAGCACTGCGAGAACCCTACGGTTGATCCCGGCGGAGTCCAGAGGTTGAAAATGTTCGGTTTGTCTAAAAATGGAATGTTATTTCGCCTAAAATAAGAAGATAAGTTATCCGAGAGTTTGTTTAAAATATCTAGTGAAACGTTGAGGCTGATGTACCGCGAGTAAACGCTCAATGCTAGCTGCGTCGATGGTAAAACAATGTCTGCTACCATGCTTAGATATCTGAAGGCAACAGAGGTTACCAAGTAAAGTGCTAACTGTTTTATGGCCGTGTGCAATCCGATTCGCTCGCTAAACAGCAACAAGTCGGCACTTACTTTTCCAAAGCCTTTTAGCGCATTACCACTGAATTATAATGTATATTTCTTATATTAAAGGCGCGCAGTCTCATATGCGTTGTGCAGCCAGCAGCAAAGTCACATAAAGTGAACTGAAGTTAGTGAACAAGGTTATGCTATTTGGCGGAAAATACTTCAGATACGTTTTACTGTTATTTAAAATATGCCTACAGCGCATATGGGGAATTGCCCAGTTTTGTTTGCTGCTATTTGTGATAGTTCATGTAGTATACTCGTACTTAAAATAGGATGACCCTGCCAGTACTCTAAAGTGTGCTATGCTCGCTTTAGACAATTAAAATAGTAGCTACATCATCCGTAAGTTCTTTAAAGTACTAACAATTTGTATTTAGATACAATTTGGTAGTACGTTAAGAGATGCATTCTTTTAACTAGGCTTTGCTTGATATGCGATACGTATTGCTAAATGTTGGCCTGTGTCGAATACGGCCTTCTTTCTAGCCAGAATAAAAAAATAGATGTATACATGCATGCATTTTGAGTCTTTTGTGGCGTCTAGACTGCACAAACAGTGGTTCTATAAACGGTATGGCGGAGGGCTGGTGTAAAAATATATGAACGCTTATAGTTAAGTCGATTAAGTTAAACTAGGGATTTAACCAGTGGCGCCTGAAAAGTTAATTCTAATTGGCTGATTTTGCAAAATGGCTTGACACGTTTAGTGGTTAACGGTTACACTAGGACGCTTATCAAATCAGCATTCTTCGGCATATGGTGTGGAGAAAGACAGGCGTAAAAGCTAAACCGATTAGTTTATTGTGATATAGCAATAAATGAAAGTTTGTATAATAATAATAATAGAGTACTTACCATGTTGGGTGGTGTTCAAAGCTGACTATTCTAACTACGCATTGACCAAGCCTGACAAGCTTAAGTCGTGCTTTATTACTTTATTTGCCATACCAATATATATCTCGAATTTGAACGCATGCGTTATCTTGAAGTAAGTCATGCTGAAGAATGAAGCTCGCGAATTTGACTAACCAATAGATGGAACCATCTTGCCTCGCCTAGTTCAACGCGTGAACTAGGATTCCATCACAAATTTGTATTGTGTTCACTATACCACTTTGCTAGCCGGAGCTCATTTTTAGTTGTCGACATGATTTTGTTGTTTTACTCTTTTTTTTAAACTATTGATCTTCTTTGTTTTTCTATTTATTGATTTACTATTTTTGTTATATTTATTAATTTGCATTGCTTACTGCCTATTAGCAGCTAGCTTAACATGTGAACAAGAATTAATAAATTAGCGTTGCAATTAGCCTATCACATAGCTAGTTTAGCAAAACCTAATTCTAGTTGTCGACACTATTTGTGTTGTTTTACTAAAAATGAGCCTGATGCTTGCATACGTTTATTACGGTTCCACGTAAACCTCAAACGCATGTATTGCTACACGGTTTAGAAGTGCTCCAAGACGACTAGTTATTTAATTCTATCAGTCTAGATTTTAAGTAGTTGGGGGTCGGGTAGACAACGAGTTTGACGACTGCAAGGATTTTTCCAAACCTAAACTTCCATTTAAAGAAACGTATATATTACTGCCTTACGTCAGCTCAGGCGAGCTCAGCGCTTGCTGCAGCTTTTTTGAAACGTGAAGTCCAATAACCTAAATTCCCTATATTTCCTGAACCCATGCTGTGACTCGTTTGGAGCTTCTCACCACTCAAGGCCTGCTTGAATGGCGGATGAGCAGGTGGGCACACAAACCCAATTAATCGCAGCTTGACTCATTGCTGAGCACAAAGTTTTATGAAAGAATGATGTAACATTATGAAGGCACTATGACACATTATACACGTGTACATACACCCCTTTATGCCACGATAGAGGTACGTTATGTTACGTTTTCCGCCAAAAATGCAGAAACCATATACAATTGAAGTGCCTGTTAAGCACTGCAAGAATAAATGTTAAACAAAACGTGTTTGATTAACAAGTAAATTTGTCCTAGTAGTAGACACTAATGCTAAATGAAATGTTGTGAAAATATATTGAATGCATATTTATATATATATATATATATATATATATATTGTTTTTTTTTTCCACTAATTGTGGTTGTTTTGTCTGTTTACTTGTGGAGTTCGACCATACCTGCCATGCAAAAAGAAAAAGACGTGGACCAATAAACAAATATTTGTTTCCGGCGTCATCTGACAGGAGAATACTGCACACTGGGATATCGGACGCTTGAGTTTTTCGCCATTCCGTGTATTGGATCTCCGTGTATTGGACCTCTTCCTGCTTGTTTCGCACTACTGAGGTGATCGAAGTGTCATGTCTGGACCTCGAGTGGTTGCCGCTGATTTTTTCCAATGTCTGACATGCTTAAACGTTTTAGCCCGTCGAGGCAAAGGTACATATGAAGATATGAACTTTCCTGGTACTAAAAAGAAACAGGCCAATTATTGCTTAGTGGAAGAATCAGAATTGTCCGCGCAAATACCGACGGAACATACATTCATTTAAGCGATGTATTAGGTTAGACACTGATTCATTTCTAGGTATGACCGAAAGCTAAGAGTATGAGCCCACAGCTAAGCCTGAAGCCAAGCTGCCATTTAGGTGGATGGTGGAGAAGAAGTTTTTACTAGATAGGTACACTGTCGAGCCCGGTGGCGTGGTGCATTCGCCTGTGCCTCGCGAACGGAGAAAAACATCTATGAAGCAATGCGAAAAGCAGTACCGTGAACATTAAATCTTGACTAAGACCTCAAAAAGTTTATTTAGGTTGGTATTACACTACTATACCCGCTAAGTGCGCATTGGTCGAAGGCGTACTCCACACTCTACGTCTTTCACCAGTTGCACTTAAGCTCCAAGGGCTTATCTAAATGTAAATTAAGGCTCAATTCCTTTTCTCATCTCACCTTGCTGGTATAGATGCTCGCTACGGACCTTTTTTCGTTTCCTTTCGTCGCTTCTTTTCTTTTCCCTTTCTTTTCTAGATCAAACTATATCATAATAATTCGTTCACAGAACACCAAATTATTTTTAATATAAATGTATTTACTCTTAGTTAAACAAGAAAATACAACTGTCCACAGCTAAACGTGCACTAATTATTTCTCTAATATTTATGCTCACATCGGTAGCCAGGGAGGACCCTTCTGGGACTCGCTTGGTAGAGTCCTCGTTCGTACCGCAGTGGTGTTGCCGGCTGTATGCTCCTCACTCCGGAGTGTTGGTCATATTCCCTATTTGCACTCTGATTCAATCGTGGATAGTGTAGGATAGCAGCGTCCGTTAAGCTGCGCGGGTATATATATAACTCTTAACTTCACGTGACACCTTTTTACCACCTTTTTTAGTAAGGCGAGCACTGCCAAGTGTGCAAACGCATTGTAAATGATTAATAAATCATCACAATATTTTCTATCGTCTGTTGGCGGCAACGCTGAAGCAAGCTAATTATATGGCGCTAAATAGAAGATGCCGCCACCCTACCAGCGAAGACGCGGGAAATCACTAAATGCGCGGGCAATCTGTGAGTATATAAGGAGGCATGAGAATAAATGAGTTAGTAGTCGTTGGTGCGAGCCAGGCAGAGGACGTGTGTTGTTTGAGCGAGAGCCTAGCGAACTCGTATCGGTCGTCGTCCGGTCGTTAGGGTGGTGAATACTACAGATAGTAGCAATACTGATTTTCGAGCGGTCCCAAAACAATGGGAAGAAAGCTATACTCTAGTCCACTGTATGCGCGACCCCCGGACATAGCGAGTATGACCGGAGGTCGCGCAAACCCGCCTGTCGTCAGGTACTATGATTACGACTGTGTTCACGAACTTCGACCGCACTTAGATGATATAGACTCTTAACCTCGCCTCAGCGATTAGCAGCGTGTGACTAATTCATTCATTCAATTCCGAAATGAGTAAAAATCTCTATGAACCTTTTGCTGTTCCTGTGCAATAAAGAAGTTTTTCCGAACTTGTCAGAGTAGCGTGGAGAGCCTTGTATATCGTTTCCACTTGCTCAACAGATTTGGCCTGGTTTCGTGAAAGATCTCAGTGAAGCCCGCTGCGTTTGCTTGTTTTCCTCTATTTTTCCTTGACTCGCAACCCGCAACATTGTGTCACAGACTAATCATCTGCTAATTAAGCAGTGATCTCGCGCACAGCGGAGTACACTGAGACTGACTGACGCTAAAATAATTAGGCCTGCAGAAAAGGAACGCTTTGCTTTAAATCGGTTTATTAAAAAATACTTGTCGCGATCATCAACATGTAGAATCATGTGTTGGTTTCACCATTGTTTCCTCAATAGTCTCCTCGCTTTAGAGGCCGAGCGCATCGCAAAATGTTAGTATCTTCAATAAATAGTCCACATCCCTTTTTCTGTCAACATTGTTTTGTACCACACGCTGACAACGATGTCACCAACACATATAGCTGGATCTAAAGCCATGCTAACCACTCTTCGAACGTTTTGCCACAGCAGGCGAGAAGTACTCGCAGCCACCGCTGGACACGGTTTGGTTCGTGTACTTACTTAACAAAATATGTGTGGATCTTCTAAATCATCTAGATAGAAACCTAAGTACGGTTTTGCAATTTTTCAGCTTTCACACTGGCTTCATTTTCTTCGTCCGTTGCTGTTTTAGGAAGTTTTTCACCGGGCTCGATGTACAGATTGAAATCTCCGGCTCGAAATTTTTTGTACCATTCATTCACATTCAAGGGTAGGGCTTCTTCCCCAATGGTCAATCGAATCTCTTCCAAGCACTCTGCCTCACTTAATCCTCGCTTAAAATTGTACAAAATAATCATCCTCAGCCCGATTCGCGGATACAACTTTGGCCTGTTTGCCATTTTATCACACCATTGTCGAATTTGCTTTGCAAGCTGAGAGCGCCAGTAAAGATGATGGTATCCGCCAATCTGTTGGATTGCACTTCACATTCCACTGCGCGGAAAAATTCAAATTTTTGTAGGTTCTATAATATCTACGTATTTTGAGCTTGTGGTTAGTGCATTAAAATATGATTGCAAACTTAAGCAAATACTAAATTGCATCGTCGCGTGACAAAAACTGCACAAATCATAATTAAAAAAAGAGAGAAAAGCATCTGCCTAGGTATAGCCGTTAGGTGAAACATGTAGAGGAAAAAATTGCACTACTACATTACTGTTTAGCTTCCCTAAAAACAATCAAACTAATGTGTTATAAATTATAATTATTGAAATATAAATCGCAATGTTTTCAATAAAGCATGAGTTAATATCTGATAAAAAAAAATGCCACACCGTTTATTCCAGTTGATATTTTTCATAATATAACTTTTAATTTATCTTACACTTATGTTTTATATTATTCAAACAAAGTTATAAGAACATAGACTATTTATTTTTATTTTGTTGTTTTAATTTAATTTAAAAAATACTTTTTCATCAACGACTATTAAGGCTGTAAGTCCATCAAATGACCATCAATACCGTTTTTCCTCGAGCAACAGCTATTGGATTTGCCCGCCATTGCCATCAAGCGCGACCTGAACAACAACAACAACACCTTGACAATGATATCCACGCCGACAATCTGTCCCCACGGATCGTTCCTCTATTCAGCGAGGTGGTGGCGGCAACTCCTAGCAAGTGAACCATATCGTATCTTTGAATAAATTAAGAACAGATTGTTGTTGTTGTTGTTGTTGTTTCAACACTGCAATCAGTTGTAGTTGGTTTGATGGCAAATCTCGGGTCGCAGTGACGGGTTTCGTCTACTATTAACGATGGACGACGCTATGTGCTAAAGATTATCGACAGTATCTCATCGATTTATTATAGTTAGATTGGCACTCAGTGATTTTGTGCTCACTCACTTACTGTTCGATTATTGAAATCAGCTGCTGAAATCACTGTGGCACTGCAACTGCTACTTCTATTGTTGCGTTTTTGTTTTCGTCTCACTGGTATATATTTATGTACTTATCTAGCATAAGGATGTCTTATTTTATTTTGTCAGACAAGCAATTCTACAGGTATACAACTATCAAATGAAAGGATCTGGTTGCCCAGTCAGAAGCCCCCGAAAAAATGAGCCTCCAGGAAATTGCCTCCTTGAGGCTCGTTTTTGTGCGGTTGAAACTAGAATTATGAAAGCGTAACTAAAAAAAGGCCACATCCCATGACCGGTAGGTATGGATAACGTGCCGCCATGTTCACATCATATGGAGTTCAAGTATCAAGTGAAGACACATCATTTTGCTGTAATACAACGTTTACTACTTTTGTTTTGGATGCATTCAATTGCGAGTTTGTGTGTAACGTGCCATCCTAGAATACGAACAGGATATTCATTGACATATGTGGTGACTCTGCGGTGTTTCTTAGAATATATTCCGTTTTGGCGATTCAAACAGTTACAATGAAATAAAGATTAAATAATATGATACGTCGAATGCTTTTTAATATCCAGGAAAACTACTTAATGATTTAATGTTTGAACATCATTACTGATGAACAGATAAGTGCGCCCCTTCAGGCAAAGGGCACTCTTGTCAGCGAGTGCACAACGCCACGCCACTGGGCTCGACCGGCTTCGGCTGCTGTCTGGTTATTATTGCGACTAGCATAATTAGGAAGTGTGTAGATGTGCCGGTTTGTGCTCTTTGTTGTGATGTTGTCGATATACACTTTGTATTTACTTTTGTGTCTGTCGTTTGTTGAGGGAATGCATTTACGAGGAATGCGGTAGCGTCTAGACACTGAGCAGTGTGCCAAAAGTATTACATAATTATATTTTATTCTTTATTGAAAAATGGGAGCGCATTTTTGTTCCCAGCAAACGCGTACTCTCAAAGTCCGGCCACAAAGTTCAGCTATTCAAGACCCAGTGCTGTGGCTTTCATTCTTCAGCACTTTTTTCGCGCTGAACATCGATGAACGAACCTCTGGCAACGGATGCTCGCTTGTCGCTGGTGGCATTCGCGTTCCGATCGAAGTTAAACAAAAGCTGCATACTAGGACTAGGTTTTTGTCCACCCAGCGACTCAAATTCGAGTAGCACGAAAAAAATTAGGCCCGTTGCTAGCTCGAGGTATTTCCGTAGCTTATTATGATTGGCCGGCGTGCCCGCATACCTAGGGTGGAATGCACCGCGAATGACAATAGAGAAGGAGCTAGAGTTATGTCGGCGTCATGTCGTGCCAGCCTCGCTCAAAGAGTACCAAGCGAAACCGTCCGGGTGGCGTTCATCATCCATCGGCATCCTGGTCGGCTCGTCAATGCAGCGTTTCTCGCTGGGCCCAGGCGAACGTACCGCTGATAGCTGCGGACACCTCGGCCGACCCGTCACTACAATTACGTGGTTCCACGGCTTGGGCTCAAAGTGTCGACATTACACACGCAGGCGTTTACCAAATGTGAATAGATTTATTTACATGTGACGTGTTGCCCACATATACCAAGAGCTTAGTTTGCTTTAGTTCAATACTTATTGAAGCAAGTTGATAGAAGGGTAATCAAGCAGTTTCATATAAGATAATTGCACCAAGTCTACGCGGAGTATATGTTTTTTATCGTTTCACATTCAAGGTTTAGATTCCCCTTCCAGTAAAACTGCAGATGAGTTTTTTGCACATTTTCTGCGACCTTGGCGCCAAAGTGCTCCCTATATATATATATATATATATATAAATATGTACTAAAAACTGTAACAACATCATCAGCACAGATATTTTAAGAGTTTTCCTAAATGTCTTTTACTCATAGGGGAGATTTAAATTGTTAGCCATAGTTAGTCACAGTTAGCTCTCGGCCAAACCACTGCTTCCAAACTACAACTGCTACTCCATGCGGGCCCTTAGACGTCTGTCGTTAACGAGTTGCAACAAAGGGTGTCGACCCAAGCCTACGAGTTCACTATGGTTCCCATAATTTCCGCCGCTTTCACTCTCTTTCTGGAGGTCTTGGCAGAGACAGTTAGGGCCGTAAGGGGAACCAATCCTACGGTCCCGCGGTTGCTCCGGGGGTGTTGAAAGATGTGGCACAGCATAGTGAGTACCGCAGTGTGCTCGGGAAAAACCTGCAGTTTCGTTGTCCTCCAAATATCTCACAATTTTGCACTTCGAACAGCAAGAGATTCCGCAGGTTGGTACATTCGGGCAAACGTTTTTGTTTTGACGATTTGCATATCAAGTTGGTGTGATGTCGACGGCATTGCTAATCATAATAAGTGACACTTTAGTGGCACACGTATAGAATAATAGCTTAATTTTGGCATGCTGTTGTGCTGTAATATATATATATATATATATATATATATATATATATACTAAGGTACTACGTCAAGAACATTTACGTGTATACATATATCCACATATACAAACGAGTTTAAATTCACTTTATTTACATGCTATTTCATAGAACTGGTTTTTGATTCTTTTAGAAAATAAACATATGCTATTTTCCGATCATCTGGTACATCCACGTTGGGTAGTGCGTATATCATTCTACCACTGCTTGACTGATCAAGCATAAAACTGCAATAGTAGGTATCAGACAGATACGTTCCATGCACGTCTTGCAGCCAGCAGGCCTACTTGAGGTCGTTCTCATCCTAGAGAACACGCACAATAAGGCGTGCCAAGAAACATCATTATGTTTTAATATTGGTCTATAGTTTTGTTCGACATGTAGACAGATGTAGACAATCTACGTCGCATGTTATAAACGCACGCAACGTGCACCATGATTGCCGCTGTACGTGCTGTCTGCTCGTTTGGCTGCGTGCTTAGCTGATCCGCACGCTATGCGTGACCACGTCACGACGGTCACGCTCGTGCAATCTTCGATACACTCCTGACACTGCACCTCATATCCAGCTCGTAGGCGGCCATCCTTGCTGAGCAACCAATAACAAGTTAGTTACCGGTGATTAGATGGATAGAATTAGTCATCGCTTCATCATCATCATCATCAGTGAACGCCCACTTATTAGGTAAGGTGAAAGCTTAGATAGTGAAAGATTAATTGGGCGCCAATAGTTAGCCCGCATCGTAGTGGCGAATGCATGAACAGTAGCTCATTCTGCGGAAGTACTCGAAGTTCACGGGTCCGATTGAGCAGTGACTCAGACTTCAGAACCTGCGGACTCTGCGCCTTACTTCATCGAAAACTTCTGGGTGGCCGGCGGCTCCGCTCACATGGATGGCGGGAACAACAACAATAACAGCAACAACAACAACAGCAGCAGAAGTCGTGACGCAACGTCAATAGCACAAACACGATACGTGACACGAACGTACTTATTTTGTTTGGTGATTGACTACACCTGATCAGTAAGCAGGATTGACTGGAGGATATATGTAAACATACAACAAAAGCTATAACAGCAGCAGCAACATTAACAGCAGTAGCGGCAACAACAACAACGTTACCCCCGCCAGCCCCCACCCATTGCTCGTGGATCGTTGAATTGGTAGTGTACGGCGTCTCTTTTGCTGTTCACAATTTATCGGCTGTTGCTGTAAGAGCTGTTTAGCGTGTGGTCATACTCGGAGAGCGTAGGGGGCTATCGTGAGGAGTCTCTCATTGAACCCACGTGTGGTGCTTGAGTCATTCTCGTACCGCGTCCGTGCGCGCGACCGGCCACCTCGCCTGTATTCACACCGTCAAGGTATCTGATACACACAATTCATCAATAATAGTGTTAGTGGCGGTGGCAGTGCCAGTTTAAGTGTTTGTTTTAGTGATACTTTACAGTACAGCAGTACAGCTGAGTGACTAGTTTTTGTTCCTTTCAAACGTGTTCGCTAGGTATGTCAATTACGTGTGAGGCTATACCTGCACAGTCACAACTTCTCGCTAAATAGCCCACATTTAGAGGACATGTTTATTGCGGAACTCAGTCGGGGGGGGGGGGGGTATTTTTCGCCCCCGGCCGAACGTTCATCCGGGTCAAACCACTGCTCCCAAACTACAACTGTTGCTCCATGCCGGTCCTCAGCCCTCCGTCGTTTAGCAGCTGGAGGTTGATATATTCGGGCAGGCGGTCTTGTCGAGCCGAGTCGGCTGAATATAGTAATCATGGGAGGATGTATGGTAATGCTTGTACCATCTTTTTTTTTATCGAGGCATCTGTGTTTCTCCGGAATTTACCTTGTCTTGAATTGAAGACTATGAAAACCAATTCAGGAGTGGTCGATCGAGGTCTTGGACCAACGACCTACCGAATGCAAGGAAGGAAATAGATTGCCATTAGGCCACCTTGTTCGGGCCCTGACCGCAATCCGCCGCCTCATAAGTGTCAGTTAAATGAAAGCAATTGTTCATCGCATCAATAGCCACGGAGCCGGTTAGTTGTGACAGTGCTTAAGCAAGGCCTTTTCAAGCCTGACATTTGAGCCACACCTTTACAAGGGCCTAACCACGGTATCGTTGATCGGGGAACGCTTTTGTCTTCATGATTCACTTTAATACCCTCTACGGGAAACGTGAACCGACGATATATCTTACGCATGTCTGTATATGTCTAGTTACATATTACATGCATACACACATGCATATTCATTTCACTCATATTGAGTATGCATATAACATAGACAATTGTACAGTTGTCAGCTGCGCGCGGCATGTTATTCAAGAAAAGCATACACGCATACATATAGGCAAATTATAATATAGTGGCCTAGCACATGTTACAAAGCTCTACAACTGCATCGAAACTATATGATTACTTACTAAATAGTTGCAGCCCTCTGCATCTGATAACTTTAACAATGAATGTACATGCGTTATTTGAATCAAGGAAAGACATATATATATATATATATATATATATATATATATCCCAGCACCATTGTGCAGTCTGATATACATATATATATATATATATATATATATCGCAGCACCATTGTGCTGCGAAAAGAAGTGGAACATCAACATAACAAAAATAAAAATGATGCAGAGGAAGAGCTTAAACTAACTATAATATAAATATGAAATAAGGTAAAGATATATACACCAGGTAACAAGGTTTATAAGATATAGATAGTGAAGTACGCACTAAAATTGGCCAGTAACTTCGGAAACTTGGGAGGAACACCGATGCTTAAACTGTCTTTTACTAGACTTACTAATGAAAGGAGAGTGCAGGCAGTTTCTGCAACAATGATAGTGGAAGATCTTCGAGAAGTTGATTTTGCAATTGTGTTATGTATAATTTAGCTCAAATTCCAGGTAGCGTATTGCCCTAGGCTAATATTGAATACTCTCAACAATAAGCCATCTTAGAGCTGTGATCTACAGAATAGTGCGGTGCAGGCACCACCAGTGTCTCTGTCTAACGGGAAAACGTTTCCAAATGAACGAATGTGTGTGTAAAACTAGTAAAATCGACATCGACCAATATCACGTACCGACTATATATATATATATATATATATATATATATATATCCATACTTCACTGTATATATCGGTATGTTAACAGTCGCACTAGACAGTTACTTACGATACACAGGGGACACAATCCCACTCCAGAAGGAAGAAGAGCAGCAAAGGAGCATCGCTTTATGGCAGGAGGGGTGGGACGGCCTGCAGGAGGGTGCTCCAGGCGCCAGTCTACGGAAACGTATACCAAACATCAAAGACTGGTTTAACACCATCAAATACTAGTGGGCCCGGGGGAGAAGTAATCTTCCACACCACCCAGGTCTTGACGGGACACGGGGACTTCCAGTCCTACCTCTTTAGGATCGGGAAGGCTCCCAGCCCCACGTGCGTCCACTAAGGCGATGGGGTCGAGGACACCCCAGAACAGCATGGGACCAGCATGGGCGGAGCAGCGTGCCTCCGCTACGTTTTTGTTATGACAACAACGAATACGCTGGGGCGGGCCTGCCCAGCATCTGCACGCTAATACAGAACTCCTTGCCCCATTGGCGCTAGAAGCGACGAAACTTTTTAGAAACATACTCATGGCAAACTGTGCAGCAAATAACCGCCGCACGACACGCATTCCTCAGGCCTCCGGGGAAGAAGCTAGCTACGAGTAGACTTACACTTCCCCCGATTGTTTGAAGTACTTGCACATGCAATTCGCGGTCGGTTGGGGGGATAGGGAGATGACTGGTTTTTAGCGGGTTGGAGCCCCACACTACCGGCCCACACTTGCAGACGAGTTTTTTGCAGTGATATCCGCGTGTGCAAACCGCATTTTCCAGATACTCCTCTGCTAAAAAAAAGGGGTCACAATGCCGGTGTATTCACTTAAGCACGCGTAGAAGCGATAACAGTAGCTGAAGTTGTAACATCCTCTCAACATCAATACGTTATAGCCAGTAGACCTAAAATGGTTGGCTTCACATTAGCCAAACGAAGTAACTACGTATGTTCTCTACCTCCATTAAAACATTCCAAATTATGACTCCTGTGTTCCAAGACTAAAAATATTCCGGTGAAGTTTTGCGAGCTGTGTTTACTATAAGTATATTTTAGAACGTCAAATTAATGTTATCAGTCCGCAAAACGTTACATAATGAGGACATTAAGCACGACCTTTTGGCAACGGCTCCGAGGCCCTCACTTTCGCAGCCCTGACTCGTCTTTGTGTCTTAATATGTAAATCATCTGTCAAGAGTTCGTTCGTCCCCTGTTATCTAAGAAGGGAGCTTATCTCCAAGGGGCAATAAAATATCCTTTAAAGCGTAAAATGACTTAAAATTAAATCATCGTTATAAATTAAAGGCGCGCACTCCCACATGCATTCGGCAGCCAGCAAAATCTCAAAAAGTCAATGAACAAAGTTATGGTATTATTCAGGTAATACTTCCGATATACTTCACTGTTGTTTAAAACAGCTGCGTATCTCCTCGTGTCACGTGTAAGACGCCTGTCATTCATCTATCGCTTAGAAAAATGAAAAGCCGAGCTTCACCTTTATATACATACAACAGCTGCATTATACACCCATATTTTTATTGTAGAAAATGCCCAACGGTGGTAAGTAAGGTAACCGCCCATCGCCCATATGGGGCTCTCAGCTACTGTGAGAGGTTCATATTTGCTACACCTCGGGCTTCAATCCTCGGTCTAGTGGAACTACCAGCCTCACAGCGTCGTCTTCGGTGTTCTGTGTTGTCTTAGATTTAGAGGCGTAATGAGAATGCGTATTTTTGCCAGCTCAATTTGAAAATATTGCTACAGAGCCGTTGTCGATGGGACGGATTGTTGAAGATAGTTTACGGCTCTGATGATGTCGCAAGCCATGGGCTCGATTCCCGCACGACACACACTGTGTGGATGAAGGGGAATCTGTTCTTTGTTTTTTTTTCTGAATCTAACGTTTTCTCGATTGTCGATTTGCAATAACCCTAGTCATGCACCACATGCATTTCTTTAACTATTCACGCCGATAAATGAAAAGAATTGCCCCACTTTGCAAGCTGCTATTAATGATATTTCCAGTAGTATACTAAAAACGAGATGACCCTGCCGGTACTAACGTTAGACATTCTTGCGTTAGACAACTAAAGTTCGAGTTATATAGCTGTACCTAGATATTAATTGATAGTCACGTAAACACATTAAAATAAACATTGCTTTTCATTAGGCCATGCTTAGTATGCAATGAGCGTTGCTAAATACTGACCTAAATATGCATTTTTATTTAGTCATAATAATAAATATAAATTTGCATGCATTTATTTTGAGGCCTGCGTGTCGTCCAGATCGCACGAACAGTAGGTCTATAAACGGTATGGCGGAATGTTGTGTGCAAGAAAGTGGAAGCGCCCCTCGGGCAAGAAGATTATGGGACTGCGCTTACAGTTTGAAAATAGAGCAAAATTTGCCGAATCAGCCGAAAGAGGACAATCTCATCAATCGCTTTGACGCTTAGAGTGTTGTTTTGTCATAAGTAACACCGATAAATGGTTTGTACGAGATAGAGATGGTGGGAATAGATGTTGAGACATATAGGATCATTTTCCGAGCTTTCATGTTTTACGTAGTGTAGCCTGCGGCGCGGCTGATGGCGCAAGCGTGCCATGTTTCTTAGAAGTTAGGCTATGGCGGCATGGTCTAGGGGGCTACGGCGCTAGTTATGGCTATCATATACCGAACCGTCGCTGGTTCGAGCCCCGTTGTTGATCGAATTTTCTTTGAGCGAAGCTCATTGAGAATAGATGATACGCTATTTACCGCTGAGAGTCCGCTGCCTCTAAGTATCTCAGCATGCCCGCATTAGAGGCGATCTTTCTAGAAACTTGGACATTGGGTTAAAGTTACAAAGTTGAAAATGAGTCGTGCTAAGCCTACGAATTGAACTACACATCTTACAATCGACACCTAGCTTGTAGTTTGTATTGTAGGTACTATATCACTTATCTAGCCAAAACCCAACTTCTAGATATCAACCCTATTTTTGTTGGTTTGCTATTAATGAGCCTGATGTTTCCGTTTATGTGTGTACATAAGTTTTCATCTAAATCACAAACGCATGTATTGCTCCATGGTCTTGAAGTCCTAGCAGAAGAAGTACAAGGCTCTATTAAATTGATTCTATAAATCTGGATTTTTAAATGTTCGTTGAAAGTTCTTTTTACGATTCACGACTGCAAAAGTCCTTCCGCCTCTTAACACTGATCTTGAAAATTGTAACTTACTGCCCTACGCAGGGTCAGAAGAACGGACTTGGTGGGCACACAAATCCAATCCATCGCATGTTGCATAATTTTTGAAATCTTATAAGAGAACTATGTCGCATTATTCGTGTGTACTTACGCTCCTTCATAACAATTGTATTTTTTGTTATGTTCTCCGCCAAAAAACTGCAGCAGAAATATTCATTTAAAGTGCCTGCAGAGTACAAAAATAGCGACGGTAGATATAGCGTATAAAATGCTAAACATGGCGTGCTTGACTAATAAATATATACAGCAGCAGAAAGGAAAGCATATATAATAATTGCGGGAACTTATTGAGCGCATATATAAAATTGCGATATATATATATGGTAATTTTGCATTGACATTTTCTTTACTAACTGATCTATTCAGACGCTTGCAGACTTAGATCAATAACTTCTGTCTGTATTCGGTGTCGTCTAACAGGGCAATACCTGTATCGTGTAAACCTGCATACCGGGAAGCTCACAAAAGAAGTGTCGGGAGCCGGGCCAGAGAGTGTGGTGAAAGTGGCGAAAATACAGGAAGCAAGATCAGACGCTTAACTGCTTCTGGCCATTCCCGAGCTCCGTGTGTTCGAAATCTTCCCGCTTGTTTCGCACAAGTGAGGAGATCGATGTGTCATGGCTGGACCCTCGACTGGTTGTCGCTGGTATTTTCCTATGGCTGACATCCTCGAACGGATTTTGGCCCGCCGAGGTGACGGTGCGTATTATGAAGGTATGCGCATTTCTGGTTATAAAAACAAACAGGCCAACTATTAGGCGTGGTGTATAACATCTGAATTGCATCTCACGCAAAGACGGGGGGATATACCGCCACGTTCGTACTGGCCAAAGGCTTAGTCCACACTCTATGCGTAATCATAAATCATTTGAACTTAAACATCAAATAATCCAAGGTTTAAGCTCTGCGCCTTTCTCCTCTCGCACTGCTGCTGCTGGTTTAGATCGCTAGTGGTATTTGCTTCGTTAGCTTTCTTCGCTTCTGTACATAGATCAAACTAGATCAAAATATTATCGTAGGTAAAACACCGGATTTTTTTTACAGAAATGCATTTATTGTTGGCTAGCCGACAACTCTCTCAAATAAGCGTGCACTAAATACTCCTCGAATCTCCTCCGCTCGCGTTAGTGGCCGGGGAGAAGGCCCTGCGGAGTCTCGCTTGGTAGAGTCTTCCCTGCACGGCCGCGGTGTAGCCGTGCTGTATACTCCAAACGTTAAGATGGTCGTTGGCCATATTCAGTCTTTGCAGTCTGATTCAATCGTTGGTAGCAGCAGCAATAATTATTCTCGAGTGGCCTCGAAAAAACTTTGGAAATCAAGCGATACTCTAGGCGAGCATGATTTGAAGTCGCGCGCGCGCTTACGATCAATGACTGCAACCGTGTTTATGAACTTCGGCCGCGCTTAGCTAAGACAACTTCTTAGCTTGGCTCCAGTAGTCAGTTTTTTTTTTTCGTACGCTAAGCTTTTGATTAACTAGTTCATTCATTTTTGACGTGAGTGTTCTCCCGTCAATGATGGAGCCTCTGTCGAATATTTTGTATCCTTGCGCCGACGTTGCTACCACCCAAACCCGTTTCTGCGCAACATCGAAGTCGACTTGTGTGACTTGGCGCCTGGTTTGAAGCCGGTTTCAACTTGCTCGCTTCACTTGCATGTTTTCCACTGTTTCATTGCTGATTGACTTTAGCGACCGTAACATGGTCGGATAAATTGATCTGCTAACCGTTGACGCAGTCATCTCGCGTAACGTAACACACTGAGACACGCGCCGCGACATAATATCTGATGTTAAAACAAACTGACCTGCGAAAAGACCATTTGCTAAAAAGAATCGATTTATTAAAAAGACCTGTCGCAATCGTTAACGTATCGAATCGTGTGTTGGCTTCACCATTGTTTCCTCAGTAGTCTGCACGCTTAAGAGGCTGAGCACCCTTTTTGTTTTGCTGGCTGAGAGTGCCAACAGAGATGATGCTAGCCGCCAGTCTGTTGGATTGCTCGTCACACAGCACTCCGCGGAAAAAAATCAAAACGTAGAATTCTACATATCTTTCTATTTTGTCTTTTTGGTTACTATATTGAAAGACGATGATGACAAACAGTAACGAATACTAGAATTGCACTGTCGTATGACAATATTACCCTTTCAGTCTTTCTTTTTGCGTGCTACTAAAGCATGTTTTAACTTAAACGTTTTGTAACCGACTTCGTGATTGTGCTTGTTGCGTAGTGGTTTTCAATTTGTGAGTTGATTTACTAATGCACCCCCAAATATTTAGCTTCGCAAAATTCTCGTTTTCTTAAACTATAATAAATCGTCCTTAAGGAGAATATTACGCTACTACGATACTATCTTGCGTTCGTAAATTCGGCCAACCAATTATAACACTTATTGAACATATAAATATATAAATAGCTACAACAGTTTTTTTTGTTTTTAATATTATATTCAACTAAAGCTACGAGACCAGATCATATATGCTTTTATTTTTATTTAATTCCATCAACGATGGCTTCGCCATCAAGACTGCGAATCCATCAAGCTACTATCAAGGCAGCGAATCCATCAAGCTACTATCGAGGCTGCGAATCCATCGATCTACCATCAAGCGCGTCAGTTCCATCAAGAGGCCATCAATACCAACCGACGTCGGTTACAAGCAACTGCCCTGAAACCGTAATTGGATTTGCCCGCCATAACCATCAAGCGCAATCTTTTTAACAACAACAACAGACAACAACAACAACGACTCCATAATAATAACAACACTCAAATAACATTTTAGGCCGACCGTCTCCGTCTCTATCAACCATTCCATTCACGGAGCAGTTGTTGTTGTTGTTGATGGCGGCGGCGGCGGCGGCAAGTGAGCGCTTGGTCGTCGTCGTCGTCTGCTTCGTTCGAGTGCGATATGTGTAATTATTTATTAATAATAATAACAACAACAGCAGCAACATCAACCACCACCACCACCACCACAAGTCACAGACAGTTGAAGTTCAACATATTCGAACGGAACATCTGTCTCCTCGACAACCGAGCAGCACCACTATTTACAGCGAGCAGCAGCGTCATGCGGCCGTCGCCGCCGATAGCCAGCGAGAAGCGAATCATCCTGAACGTTCGAGAGTGAACGTGGCGTCGGTGAAGCGTTCTCTAGAGTGAACAAGTTGTTGTTGGTTGAACGCGCACACATCACAGTTAGTTTGTCGTTGGTTTGGGTCGTTCGATGGCCAAATCTCGGGTCGCGGTGGCGGTTTTCGTCTACTACGAACGACGCGCTGTGCGATGAACATTGTGTTGTCGGCCGTATTCCATCGATTTAGCGGGCTGCACCCTCTCACTTCGCGCTCTCTCTCTCTCCCTCTCTCTCTCTCTCTCTCTCTCTCGCTCTGGTTCATTCACTCGCCGTTCGATTATTGAAATCAGCTGCTGTCTGAATGATACTGCATCACTGCTGCTGCTGCTGCTGTTGTTGCTGTTGATTCTATTGTGTTTTTGTTGTTGTTCTCGTTCGTCGGTGTTTTTTTTTATTATTCGTGTCACTCACTGGTGTAAAAAACGATCCAGCGGCACAGTGTAGGCAGCCGGCAGGCCGGCACGGTGCACGGCCAACGCGGTGCTTATTATTGCCACAGCGGTGCTTACAAGGTGTGGCCGACAAGGTGGCATTCCGGCAAGATGTGCTCCGTGATGTACCTTGAAACCTACCTGGACAGTAAGTTCGATCGATCTCAGTGAGCGAATCTGCGCGCTATTCTGCTTTCTCGTTGTGCATTGTTTGGTTCTGCCACCAACCACTTTAGCCGGTCTATGTCTCGTTTTTCATATACTGTGGGGTTGGCGCCGCTTACGTGGACGTTGCTGTTTTATATATTATATATACTATATATTATATATATATAGGCCATATGATTATATATATATAGATATTATATATAGATATATGTATATATATATATATATATATATATATATATATACATTATATATATATATATATATAATATATATATCTATATAGATATATATATATATATATATACATATATATATATAATCATTTATTTAAGTGTAGCAAAATATACGTTTTTGATGTAAGTAAGACATGCGCACAGCCCGCTGGGGCATACTCCGGGCCACTAGGGCCAGGCTGACGTGGTCCGCCTAGCCCAGGTACCTACTCACCGAAATGCGGCATTCCCCCTCTCTGATATATATATATATATATATGTATATATAGTATATATGTATATATATATATATATATATATATATATATATATATATATATATATATATATATATATGGCTCGTTGAATGATTGAAATTCGCCTGTATTAATAAGATAAATTGTGTAGATCACAAGCGAAATGAGTCTATGTTTGGCAAGAAATGTTTGTAAAAATGGGGGATCTCGTCCGCTGGTCACACCTTCTTCTAACTGAGGGCATTTTCTAGAGACACATTTTTCCGGTTAGCAGTTAAGCTTAAGACATGACTAAAAGAAAGGTCATATATGACCGGATTTAGCTGTAGTTTTTTTAAAGCTAACATGCTATT
Source organism: Dermanyssus gallinae (assembly GCA_003439945.1). Taxonomy (NCBI): domain Eukaryota; kingdom Metazoa; phylum Arthropoda; class Arachnida; order Mesostigmata; family Dermanyssidae; genus Dermanyssus; species Dermanyssus gallinae. The sequence goes on from QVRM01003324.1 coordinate 438,282, forward strand.
TGCATATATGTAGGCTGCCCTGACATTTACCGTAAGCTTGTACATATATTGTAATGTCATAAACGCATATATTATTCATTGTATATATATATATATATATATATATATATATATATATATATATATATATATATATATATATAATTTTTGTGAATAACTATGTATAGATTTATCTACGCTTTGAAAGTGAGTAGAACCCAATATAAGTACACTGATTTTGATTTAATTGAGATTCTACAGATGGTACAATATACTATCGTATTTAATACGTGCTCCATATAACGCCAGATCATTTGAGAACTTTGTACCGATGTGTGCTGTACCGCTATATTTATATTGTATATAGTTTTAAGTGGATGCAAATTATTTTGCTACAATGCCGCTTTTACTACTTTTGCTTTGGACTCATTCGTCGTGAGTATGTGAGTAGCTTACTATTCTAGAATACTACGCTGCGTTTCTTAGAATCTATTTTGTTTTTAACGATGCAAACTATAAGTGGAATACTTATTAAATAATAAGAATATATTTTCGTATCTTGTGCAATATCCTAAGTTGAGTAGTCAAATGCTTTATAACATCATGGATAATGTAATGGCTCTTAGAATGATTACTGAATATAAACGTTTGAATATTATTACTGATATAGAGATAATGTACCCCTCCACGAATGTGCACTCTTGACAACGGGATACGTTGATAGCCGTTAACTTAATATATGTTTTCTGTATGCCTAGCTCATCGATGTGGAAATTGAATCTAAGTAAAAGAGAGCGTTTCTAGGTCGATAAAGCGAAAATTTGGGTTTAGGTCACACACATCAAAGCATTAAAATTGTGTGCTTAAAGCACGACGATATGTTTAGTGTTTAACTATTATTGCGACTAGCATAATTGGGAAATTTGTATATCTGCTGGTTTGTAAAGTTTGTTGTCATGTTGGCGATATACACGCTATATATTCTGTTGAATATCGTTTGTTTTGGGACATGCAGTAGGGCCTACCGAGTGTATCAAAACTAATCAGTGTATAAAAGCTTTAACGTACTATATGTTTTATTCATGATTGTAAAATGGCGATGCATATTTTCTCAGCGAACGTGTACTTTCAAAGCCGGTGGTGAAAGGTCACAAATGTTAATTGTTATTCCCTGTGCTGCGGCCCTACTTTCCTCAACACTTTTTGAGTCAGCGCCTCAATTCCAGTGGCACGAAATTGAAGCTCGTTGCTAGCTCAGAGTATTTCCGTAGCTTATTTCGCTCGGACTGCGTGGCCGCGTACCCAGGTTGGAACGCATCACGGCCGACAATATGGAAGGAGTTAGGCCTTAGGACACGGTGTCATCCCGTGACAGGGTCCTGCCTCTCTTCAAGAGTACCAGGCAAATCCGTCTTGTTTTATGTTTTAGTTTAAACTCTGTTTACTCCTTTGGTTTAGTTTAAACTCTGTTTACTCCTTTGTTTTAGTTTAAACCCTGTTTACTCCTTTGTTTTAGTTTAAACTCTGTTTACTCCTTCGTTTTAGAGTAAACTGTGTTTACTTCTTTGTTTTAGTTTAAACTGTGTTTACTCCTTGTTGGAGTTGATAAAATGACATGACTCATTAGATAGGTACACCGAGTCTAATCTGTTTTGTCGTTTCTCCTTCCAGGCTTAGAATCGCTTCCAGAAGAATTGCAGAAAAGTTTTCTGCTCATGCGCGACCTTGACGGCAAAGTGCAGGATCTCCTTAAAGAGATAGATAAGGTAATTAATGGATTATATATATATATATATATATATATATATAATGCAAAATAAGACAAATGGACACTGTACCCACATTATTATATTGCATGGACATTCTGAGAGTACTAAGTATAACACAGGTACACTGATGTCACCACAATGATACGCGGGGAAAGTTATCATCATCTGCATATGTATATACTCCAAATAGATTATCATGTCTTGCAGTTTGTTAAAATATGCTTAATTTTACCCAACACGGTTTCAGATACTTAGTCATAAAAGACCTGATTTGTATAAAAGATCGGATTGTGCATATCACCTTTATTAAACTTTTCTTCCGTGTTGGGTAACAGATATATTTTATATTCGTTGACGAGACACGTGCCCATATATTTAGATATAAATTCCGTCGTTAAATATGTGTACGTTTCATATGTGTGCCTTAGCAGGAGTCCTACAACTATATTGACAACACTGCGAACTTATCGCCATCGAAGCGTCGCGAAGCCACTGACAAGATCGGCAAAATGTACACCAAGGTCAAGGAGCTGGCGGATAATAAGGTACATACTCTTTTATTCTGAACATAATACAGCATGCACTAGCACCACGCCGCTGTTTTTCAGGTGTTTTCACGTTTCCAGCAATATTCAAGTAAAACCGAGGATTTCCTTTATTCGGAGGATCTACCGGAGTGTTGTCAATCAAACCCCTCTACGCATTGAAGAGCGACGAAACTCTTTATTGATCCTAGCTTTTGAGTACGCTTTACTTTATTAGCGGCCCAGTCTATTTGTTACGTGAGTGCGCGCTCATTTGCCTTCATAGACACTCAGGCACATTGACTATTATGTAGGCAAACTGGCTTTTAATGACTGGTACGTTTCCGATTGCGACGTTTCGTGTTTGGGTCCAACCACCATCTTCTATCTGGCGCGAACGCACGGTATTCGTATACATGCTTCCGTTCCTGAAGGTCCAGCTGGCAATGACGACCTATGAGACGGTGGATAAGCATATCCGACGACTCGATACTGAGCTCGTTCGCTTCGAGAACGAACTCAAGGAAAAGCTTCTAAGCAAGACGGGCAAAACGCCTACATCGACTACAATCGCAGCGTCTGGTGGTCAGGGCGCTCGAGAGAAGAGTAGTAAACGCGATAACAGAAAGAGGGCCGATAGCGGCACGCCGGGAGGTCAGCCTCGTCAGCGAAAGAAGTCCAAGAACACAGCGAATCACGAACTCGTCGAGTAAGTACTTACATTTATTATATATATATATATATATATATATATATATAACACATGAGCTGGGTAAATGTTTATATATCTTGAATAGTGGGTGATTGTGGTCACACGTGGCAACTCTATGACGACGACCTATTATAGATATATAGTTTTGTTTATTGAATAAATCACAAATATTTTATTTTGTTGTATATATATATATATATATATATATATATATATATATATAGGGTGTTCCAGAATATGCCTAACAAACTTTGAGGACTAGTACGAATCGGCGAAAAAATAAATGAACGGAAATGTCTTCTAAAAAACGAGCAACTGAGCGTGAAAGCCAAAATACAAGGATTGCAAAGAGTTTTATTTCTTGAGAATTATCTTCGATACATCATTTGTTCCGCTTCGAGCCAACGTAAATGCAATTTAACAGATGTAAAATTTTCTTCCAACCACGCAGGTATGATTTGTTTGGGACTCTCGCAATCGCAGGTTTAGTGAAGTTATGTCAGGATAAAAAGCTTGATAAAGCATTTTTTGGTAATTTTGCTGTCACTTCAAAAGAAGACATTTCCGCTTCTCGCTCCATTGAAAGAAAATAATTTTTTGCTTAGTTGTACTAGATCTCCAAGTTTGTTGGGCGAAATTTGAAACACCATATATATATAGACTTCAGTGTATCGTCAACCAATGAGATGGATGTTCTTGATGAAAATGGACTCTAAGTCACGTTCTTTGTCGGATCGCTTACCTCGTTGTTTGACCGTTCGTTTCTGATTTGGCTTCCGTGCGGCAAAATTGCAGGCCAGATCCGATGCTTCTACCGTCGCTTCAAAGCATGACGACGGGTGGCGACGTCATGGACATGCCGGTTGATCCGAACGAGCCTACGTACTGCCTCTGCCATCAGGTATCGTACGGCGAGATGATTGGCTGCGACAATACCGAATGTCCCATCGAGTGGTTTCACTTTGCCTGCGTTGGCCTAAGTACGAAGCCGAAGGGCCGCTGGTACTGTCCGAAGTGTGGTCCGCCGCCCACCGCGGAGAAGAAGCGAAAATGACCACTTGCCAATGACATCGGCCACTATGGTGCCTCATCGCCGTCACCCCTACGGTACTTTTCTACTTCAGCAACAGCACCAACAACAACAACAACAATAAGAGCGGCTTCCGTCACCACAACTGCGAGAACAACCACAACAACTGCAAGTAATACTATGACGAATACTACTACTATGATTGTGCAGAAGCGAAGAAGCGGAGGCGGCGGCGGCGACTTCACTGGTTTTAGTAGCTTGTGCAAGCCCCGCTAGTTACCCTGCGCTTTTGTATGTATGTGTGTTTGAGAGCATGGATGCGCGCTTCTCCGACGGTTGGCAGGTACTGTCGACAACAACAGGAAACTTCATCTCACAAAACACGATTAGACGATCTCAATCATTTAGGCTGCATCTCGTCTTAGGGCGAGGCGACGACTCTTCATTACTGATGTTATTGGCGTGTCCAAATATGATGCATGTTTATGTTGACGTGTGTCTGTGCGGGCGAGTGTGAGGAGTAGGTAAGCGATTGTTGTAAGATGGGAGGAGAGCTTTGAATCAAAGTCTTTGATCGCAAGCTGGCGACGAGCTTGGCTGAAGTTACTATTACTACTTCGACTACGACTACTTCTACTACAACTCTATGTGGCGACCGGGTGCCAGCCCAAGGACGCTTTCGTCAGCCTTCGCCTCTGTTTTCACTCCACACCAGAAAGAGAGAGACAGAGAAAACTGTGTCCACAGTGGGAACATATCGCGAGCAAAAACACAACTAGAGGTGATTGATGACACCGTACCGTTGTTAAAAGCATTTGATTAGGGTTCGACCGATTTTAAACGGTTGCCCCTTAACCGTTTGCAACCGAGGACGAAAGGGTGAACACCTGGCACGGTTACGTCTTAGACTGCGACTACGTCTGAGATCTGTCTGTGCTGTAACAATTTGCTGTTTTTTTAATCATGCAGCAGATGTCGGTTCATCAATCAATTTATCAGTTCGTTGTATCAATAGATCCCGCTTATATGTCAAACGGGGACTGGCAACACAAGAACAACGATACCAAGGAAAGGACGCCACAGGAGACGTGGGCTGTGATAGAACTGTAAATACCGGAGTAAATTCGAGAAAAATAGAGCAAACCTTCCATTTAAAACACTTAGGTACTAACCGTATGCAAACAAACGGAAAAGAACTACACCTAGTTAGTATATATATATATATATATATATATATATATATATATACATATATACACACACATACATACACACATATTATGTACATATATCCATATTATGCATTGGTTCCGTATAGTTCAGGTAGGCTATAATAGACTGTCTACCTGTCCTTATGGGCTTTGTGCGTTATCTCTTTTCGTTGAAAATGAACTGTTTTCTGTCGATTTAGAGTCTTGTTCGGCATAACTAAATAAAATCATACTTCCCTGATTATCTTAAAGAGTTGGTGTTGTTTGTTTTGAGAGTATATTCAGCTGTAGTGCTCTCGCCTTTAAATTAATACTGAATTATTAATATTATTGGTACGGTTACATATTTTCACACGTAGGGAATACGTTGAAACCGCTAAACAGCTACTAATTTGTGTTCCGTGTAAGTAGTTTATTAATAAAATAATTTGCAGAATTTACTAAGTGTGCTATCTGTCTGGACTTAGCTTTAAACCATATGAATGACCATATTAGAAAACTATCAGATAGGATCAAACCAGAAAATTTATCATTTAAAACAATTGGATGACCATACTACTTGTAGCAGTAGTAAGGTCCAGTTAGCGCCTAACTTTACTTTCCTGGTTTTGAGAACAAGGCCGCTAGTCATAGCGACCATTGCTAAAGCGTAGGGGCAAATGAGTCAATGTATGGCTATATTGAGTCAATTCTAGCTTGGAACTATAATGGGAACAACATATTAGAGATAAAAGCCATGAACAGACGTTATGAACTCATGGTTTGGTATCTTCCACGGATCAGCCATTTTAAGCGGAACCGCTTTGACTTTACAGCTGGTTTCATCTCAAACCCAAAGCGTATCAAACTTGGCTGTGTGTCAACCCTAGTTTTTTTGTTATTTGAAGGAGCCCTCTCGAGCAGTGTGGGACTCGGACCCTAGCAAAGTACTATGGGCCGAGGTTACTCATGGGTTCCCCCACCGGTCCGACGTGCTTGTCCCAACCCCTGCGAACCCGTTTGGTTACAAGCTACGTCATCTGTTGATGTAGTAAGCCCTATCCGTTCTCTTCTGTACCTGTCGAGCAGAGCTATGGCAGTTGTCCTTGCTAGCTCCATTCCCTTGCATTTCAGGAGAGTGTGTGCTCGGGGTCATCGTCGACGCCGTCGCACAGTGCACGCGGGTTTCTAAGGGAGCTTTGTCTATACGAAAGAGCTAGCTTTGAAAATCACTTTGGCCAGTAAGACACAGCGTACGGAGTAAGTGTATGTATTGCCCCCGCCACGACGAAAAACAGTTACTTTCTTTTCATCATTACTACAAAAGAATTAATGCAAACGAGCAGACAACTAACTCTTCAAATACAGTTACGCGTCAAGCATCTACCGGAGGTAGCCGAAAGCAGATAGGGAAGGATGTCTGTATGAAGACAAAGTTTGAAACTTGGGAAAATGTATTTTTTTCAAAACTTCGGACTTAAGCATTTGTAATGCAGTTTGCCAAATAAACCATGTTCTGAATCTGAAAAAAACCTTACAGCAGTACTATTAGTGTTATTGAGGCGTGCCGAGGTACTTTTATGATAGTAGCATATATATATATATATATATATACATACTACTATCATATAAACCGAGCAAGATGGCTTAGTGGCAAAGCCTTTGATTTTGCATTCGGGAGGCCTGGGTTCGAGACCCAGACCGCCCGCTCTTAAATTGGTTTGCATGGTTTCCAAGTTAGACAAGTTAAATGCCGGAGTGGATTAAAAATCAGCTATGGCATGAAAAAAACACTTCCGACTTCCGAAAAAAAACTAAAAATAAATTATATATATATATATACATATATACAAATGAACATATATTCATGTCATAACCGTTTTCAGCTTTAATTAAAGATGCACAATTCCTGTAGGTTTTCTGTCATACTGATTTATTTCGGCATGTATATATATATATCATCGTAGTCATCATTCAAAAACATGGTGACGATGTCATTTACATGCGTTCGCCTCGACAAATTATATACAATAAACACGTTGTCTCTCTACAGACGAGCCTCCTTGCGTTTAGCAGATCAGATTCACATCCTCTAATTCGGCGCGGCCATTCAACGTGTTGTTTTGATTGGCTGATTTATCAGAACGGCGATTTCAGCCATGGCCGCCATATATATATATATATATATATATATATATATATATTTAATCGGTAAAATCATGTAGCGTTGAATTTTCAAACGCTTCGGTCATGGACAACCTCGCGAAACATATATGTCACAAATAATGATCGTCATAATATTCATCCCTGTTGGCTGCTCCTACTATGGATTTGTCCGCTGTGTGCTGGCTACCAATCGTCTTTCGTTAATAAATACTGGCTTTAATACTCATCGTATGAACCAACGGAAGTAGGCAATAAAATGAGGAGTTGATCGAGAGTCAAAATGAGAACGCTGAAAAAACAAGGTTGAGGGCCCCACCCATCTTCCGTGTTTCACTGCGTAGGATCGTATTCTCGCTCTTCATTGAGTCAAAATAGTGCGTGTTAAAAGTAAAGTAACAGTAATAATAGTATCAACATCAACTACTACTTCCTGCTAAGCAGGCTATGTCGATATAGATAATACTTGCAGTCCATTACAGCCGACTTATATGGCAAACAATATGGTACTCGTTAGATCAGCATTTGTGTGTGGTTCCTGCAACCACACCAGTACTTGGTAATAACGAATAATAATAATAATAATAATAATTCACGGTAGCCTTTACTTCCACATACAGTAACAGGTACTCTATACGATACCAACAGGTACTTACTGACTGTAGCAGGTATATGCACGCATGCGGCAATTGTGGTAAATATTGTACAATTAAAATGTTCGAGTTTGCAGTCGTTGTTCGGCGGAAATGATCCGATCGACTGAACTCCCATGGAGATACACTGATACGAAGGAAGATAATACTGTGTTATGTATACATTATACATGGTTGTTGTAACGTGGAAATTACCAACGCCAGGGTTGCAGACACGACGCCGTGCATTCGACCCGACGGTTATCACTGTTTACCCGCAGATCCGGCTTGTGGGAACAAAACAAAAAGACGAAAAACGCTTAAAAGCATCTGTATATTCTATCATGATAGATGTAGATCGTACAAAATTCATCACAATGATGGTATGACGAACGCTGCCGTCCACGCCGCGCCCGTCATCACGGTTAGGGTTCACTATTTTAGATACAATGCCGTCTTTCTCGCGTCAGAAGGCTGTTCAAAGCTCGTGTATCCGTATATCCGATATTCGTCAATGTAAGGCAACTTTCGCTTTGTGAAAACCCAGTAATAGGCGGCGGTCAAGGTTTCGCTCGGTCTGCATATCAGAGCTACAGCTACACCGAAGGCAGACGAATTTAAACGACTTAAGGATAGGAAACCTTGAAGGGAGGACCCTTTCTCGAACGAACCCTTGCACACAATCAGTGTGACATATGGCATGCTTGCCAAGATCCAGTCACTTAAAGAATAACGACTGCTTTGCCCGGCGCGCCGTCGTCCACGTCTTTATGAGGATCCTCCACACAAGGCGAGTTCCGTAGTGAAATAAGAGAAAGCGCTCACTTTCGACACCGCCGACGGGTGGCTGGCTATTCCTTAGATAGGAGCCCCTTTGAGACTGATCCAAGAAACTAATGTCCATATTATCACGGTGTTGCGAAACACGTGCGACATCACGTGACGCGTCCCTACTGTAATGTTTCAATCGCACTTCCTCACGTGCCCACAGATCGCGAGGTTTTACATATTGGAATATTTTGACAAAAACGTCTCCCCACACGAGATTCTCCTGTCAGGTTTGCCTATTGCGTTATCAGAACTTGTCGTCGTTGCGACAGATTAGCTGCCGTGGAAGAAGCTTCAGAAGTCCCCGTTGCACATCTCACACCAAACTACTCGAATAGGATCTAGCTTCATTCGTTTAAAGATCCTGGGTGGTCTGGGATAAGAAGCTACCTTCTGTGTGCAGGACTTGCCAAAGACATTAGGAATAATTCAATTAGTACATACTAGAAATAGTGTCTTTCAAAAGGCGTAAACTTTTCACTCTACCCCAGCTTCGTATATATATATATGCACTTGACGAAGTGCAACTTAGCGACGTGAATGGCGCGAAAACAGCATCGATCAACGCAAAAAGAGGATCAAACAAAGCGACTGGGAGATTCTTCGAGCTACAAGCCTTGTTAGCTTTCGTGCAGTTTGGGCAGTCGGCCTGGCATTATGACTCGCAACTATTTACTATGAATAGCAAATTTAGTACTACACTACAAAACCCGTCTATATTTTCTCAACGATCGATCATAGACTTATCGAATCGATTACTGTGGTCTTTTTCAATTACTGTGAGATTTTCTATTTTGTATAAGTCCCTCCCCGCTGAGCTGATATATGAGATTTATCTAACGAGGACGACGGCCGCTGCTTGGAACAAGTTGCCCAATAGTTGGCTGACACGAGATTGTATAGCTACTCTCCGCTCTCGCTGTATATATATATATATATGTATGTGTGTGTGTGTGAGGTGAGATACTCCTGTGTTCCTAATCACATTCGGACATGGGGCTAGAACCGCCAATCAAATTAACGTGTTGGCTATGACGCCAGCTAGACGATAGCTAGGCGAACTAACGAATGGCACTCGAGCGCAGACTGGCACTCCATCCCGCGACGTATTTCGTCAGCTCCCTTTTTCTCACTTCTCTCCGCTTTGCAGGGAAAAGAGCGCAATTACCGACGGACGTATCCACCCTAACTACGTGCCTTTCTCAACGACGACAACGCCGCGCCAGCAATAATTAGTCAATGTCAACAATATAGATGGTAGGTTGCATAGCACGCGTCGTGGCGGTGGGAAGAAAGGCGAGCGAGGGAAGAGGAGGATACTGAGATGCTTGCTTTCATAATAATAATAATAATAACCCATTGATACCCATCTTCAGGTGGGCTCAATGTCGCCACAATGTGCGAAGCTACGGTGCGTATGCTGTCGTCGTCGTCGTCATCATCGTCGTCGTCGTCATCATCGTCGTCGTCGTCGTTTGTGCTCTAGTGACACACGTCCAAGACGTTTATTAGTTATTGCCACATTATTAGTTATTGCCAGGTACTGCTGCTTGGTTAACACTGGCTAAACACTGACGCCGACGCGGACTGGTGGGAGGCGGTGGAATGCTATGACGTCGTACGACGGCCGGTGGATCGCTGCCTAGCTGTACCGCGAGCTCGGCGTACGCTGTCGACGTTGGAATATTCGTGCTCTCTCGTCTCGTCGTACAGACGAGATAGCTCGATACCAAGCTGCTACACTGGCCGATTTTCAGATGTTTCGAGACGGTTGTATATGTATATATATATATATATATATATATATATATATATATATATATAAAACATATATATATATATATATATATATATAATTATATGTATATATGTATGTGTGTACGTATGTGTATGCATATATCTATAAATATATACGCGTAAGCATCTCTACCTACCTTTTTCAATATACTAGATGTATGTACAGAGGCTAGACTTGCGCACGCATCGGCACCAGCAGCGCGAATACTTTTACAATATTTCGTCGACGCCGCCGCCGTCTCCTGTTCAGTGTTTCAAGTTTGTCGGTTCACTTTCGGATACTTTTGGCTAATGTTGCAGGCGTTTTTAGCATTATATAATAATAATAATAATAACGTAATAATACTACACGTAATAGTTTATATATATATATATATATATATATATATATATATATATATATATATATATATATATATAAATATATGGGAATTTGACAGCAGGTGAGGTTTAGCGAACGGTCTGACCAATCGCGTATGATCAGCTAAACTCCAACCTCGCATCAGCAGTATATTTCTACCACTACGACACACTCATAGGACGAGAAGCGCGTTGCACTCATTCAGTATGCAACAAATACTGCAGTACAATCGAAATGCCTTCGAGGAGAGCGGAGCCCGCGTTGCCGCGGTCCACTTGAGGTATGCGGATGGCTCAAAGATGCCACATTGCTAAGCTATTTATAAAACCGTATTCATGTACGCACTGTTTGTACTGACGCACGCAGTGTGCTCAATTCTGACAAAGCGAAATGTAACGAAACAGGCCTCACTAAGCAGCCTAACTACTTCAGTATTCGAACGGTATTAAAAACAAATCTAATTAATCTCCATTGTAGTTGGTACCCAATGTATACAATGATGATCTAAACATCTTACTCCCAGAGGCCATTTGTGTGGACACAGTATCCGGTAGATAGATGTGTGCACATAGTAACGTGAGAACAACTTATTTAATCATGTCCGTATTCGGCACTTGTACGCAATTAACTCATATACGTAAGTATACGTCAATATATATATGTGTATATTATATATATATATATATATATATATATATATGTATATATATATATATATATATATATATATATATATATATATATATATATGTATATATATATATAGGAGAGAGGGAGAGGTATTTCGTTATACGTGTATGCGATGGCATGTCAAAAATGCAAATTCTGGTACGCTCAATGATTCAAAAGTGTTTACGTCGTACCCCAGTAAGAAGTCTCGTGGCAGTTCCGCCTAATAACTCGCTTATTACAGGGTACAGAGTCACCTGACATCAACAGGGACAGCAGTACCCACATTAGACATTAGATATCTTCATTTCCGTTCGATCCTTTGCAATCTTTTTAACTAGTAGTATTGTTTCAATTTATTTCGTTTTTTTTTAAATTCCGCTTACGATTTATCTCTCTCCCTCCCTATCTTGGCCCTTTTCTTCAATCGTTCTCCTGCACAGTATCGTTTAAGAAAAGGTACACAAACAAGCGAAGTAGACAAAAAAGGCAGTCCCGTTATCCCTTTTCCACCCTGCCCAACATCGCTAATAAACTTCTTTGTTGTTTTGAACACAAGAAGAAAGAACAACAGCAATATCAACAACAATAAGAGCAACAATAATACAATGGCGAACGATAATCTGTTTGTTAATCGGCTGTATCCCGGTTGACACCATTGGACGCCAGGACGTTTCGGCTTCGATTATTGCGAATGGCCCTTTTCGTTGGCCTTTCGGGCCGTATGGGTGACACCCGCGAGGAACCAAACCGTTGTCGTTCCTGCTGCTGCTGCTGCAGTTTTCTTCGCTGTACCCGCTGTTCAGCTGATCGTGTGCCATTTGTCGCCTCGTGTATGACGGCGTTCTCTTGTTTGACGTCGTTGTCACGAGGATCGTGTTCATCGTAGGCCTCCTCGACCACGTTGGCCGCCCCATTGGGGATATGGTCGTAATCGAGGGCGTCGTTGTCGTCGTCGTCGCCGGGGGCGTCATGATGAGCAGAAGATTGGCCACTGGCGCCGTTCTGTTCGTCCTCGTAGAGGTCGACCGCAGAGGAAGGCGACAGCTGTGTATCTGTATCTCGGTGGCTGTCAGCCGAAGCGCTTCGTCAGCCGATCTGATCGATTTCCAAGAAGACGTCGTGGATCTTCTGCAGGTGCTGCAGCAGAAATCCTCTGAACGCGGAGAGCGAGGTAGATGGAGAATGTGATTGCCGTGATGTGATCGTTGTTCAGTTGATGGTGTCCGGATGAGGAGGAGGACGAGAAGGCGAAGGAGTTGCAGGGCGGATCGTAGGCGTTATGACGTACGTAGCCAGAACGAGAGAACGTGCATGCGGAATAACGACGCAGAGTTACAGAGGGAAATAGAGGATAACAAGTCGACCATCCGGCCTGCATAATAACAAAACCAAAACGACAGACAACAATACATGCAGTGTCCACAGTAGAGCACTGTACGATCAAAGCGATATGGCGTAAGAGATAAAGGCCATTGTGGCAAACTTGATTAGATAAAATCATAGTGCTCAATACAGATAATATTCGAGAAAATGGAGTGGCAGTGGATGAATGATGTAAGAAATATGTACACATATAAACCTGGGCATCGTCAATATATGTGATCAAAGAGATATTTTTTCTGGTATCCAACTCATTGTCCTATATATATATATATATATATATATATACTCATATATATATATATATATATATATATTTGTATGTATGAACAAACCTTCGGATCGAACGGTAGGAGCAGATGTGACATTTGTAAGGCATGTCTCCTGTGTGCAGCGCCTTTTCGTGCTTGATGAGGTTGCCGTTGTCCGAAAAGGCTCGTCCACAGTATTTGCACGTGAATGGTTTCTCGCCCGTATGTGTGCGCTCGTGCCGCCGAAGTTCGGGACCGGTCACTGCCGAAAACAGGCAATACTTGCAGCTGGACCAATGTCGAAAACCAGTATCGAATAAAAGGTCGAATTGTCGGCAACATCCAAAGGGCAACACGAAAACGACGAGTTACACGCACGTTAGTGGCACACGACACACGATTTTATACATGCAACATGCTTGTATAATGGGTAGAAACAACAACAACAACAACAACAACAACAGTAGAATGACACTAACAACAAGGATAACAAACATAAACAACAATACCATCAAAAACAACGACAACAAGAGAGAGAAAGGAAGAGAGAGAGAGAAGACTAACCGATGTCGGCGTTCGTTGACGTGTTCCCGCATATGCGCCTGTAGCTGAAGCTTCGAGTCGGACGAGTACGCACAATGTGGACACTTCCGGCCGAAGCGATTCGACGATGGTGAAGGACCCAAGCTGATCTCCAGATCGCAGAACACTGCAGCGGCGCGACCAGACAGCCAAAGTGGTTCGTATAAGTCAAAGCAACAACAATTGCAACAAACAACAACAACAGACACGAGCAACAACCAGAGCAAGACGTAACGAGAACAACAATGTTACAGCACACCCTTACATTCCACACGTAGGCGCCGCGCTGTATTGGTTGTCATGTGTGTGTGTGTGTGTGTGTGTGCGAGTGAGGGTCTATCATGTAGAATATGCAGGCCAAACCTCAGCACCTCATATCCATGCATATGCATGTGCATGCAGTGGTGCTACGAGATTAGCTAGTAAAGGGTCCCAAACCACGGTCTTGCAGCGGCGTTTGAAGTTGACGCCGACTCTTCACAATTGACTGACGTTGATAGCGCGCCATTTTTATTATTAATAATTGTGGTAATAATAAATATCAAGCAAAAACTTTAAGCAGCATGTTCAGTGCTATGTACATGATATACGGCCGTCGCTAAGTAGTGACAGTAATGACAGCGTCAGATACGTCTCATTCGAAAACAGGCCACGATTGCCAAACAATCAAGACGGAAAAAGTGAACGCAAGCCAAGAGGGGGAAGTGAAAGCATGCCATGAAGTCAATGCAAGGGTTTTAGGAAGGAGCATTACCCCCATAACGAAGGGGGGGGGGGTACTGCGGCGCAAAAGGCACCACATGCGCCGCTTTCATGCAGATGAAGTGCGCATGCACAGTTCTGAGTAAATAGATCTGTGGGTACATATTTATATGCTTTTATTATTTCTCGTACAACTAGATAGCGCCAGCAGCTTTGGCAGCAGACTTTGGTATATATTGTTCGACGGAACACAAGTCACTCGTGAAGACCAAGACCGTTTCACCCCGATGACGCCGGGGTCTCGTCTCGGTTGACGTTCTCAATCTAAAAGAAGACAAACCCTCGTTAGTACACAACGCCGATCGCCATCCAACCCCGGTCATCTGATAACGATGTTTGATTTAATCATCTATCGATGAAGATAATGATTTAAGGCAGCCTATAATGTTTCTAACACAGCTCGGACTGGCTCTTTGTGAGCCACTCCAGGTCCAATAAGGTCCCGCCTCTATGTAGGCCGCGCCAGAGCCTCTCTCTCTCAATCTGAAACAAGACAAAACCTCGTTAGTACACAACGCCGCTCGTCATTTAACTCCGATCATCTAATAACGATTTTTTGCATCAATCATTCATATGTGGACACAATGATTTAACGCAGCGGTGGTTCGTTTCCGACGTAGTTCGAACAGGCTCGTTGCAGGTCCAGAAAGGTCTCGCCTCGGCGCAGGCCGCGACAGAGTCTCGCTCTCGGCCACAGAGTAGAGATGATGGTCTCAACGGCTTTATGGTCGGCCCCGGCTATCGGCGAGATCTATGCCCCTTGAGTTCCCTTGCGTCGACAGCACGCCTGGTTGGTTGGCCGCCTGTATGTACACGCCTCGTGTAAACACCTGCACGTTCATGAAGAAACAGTGAAACAAGTTTTAGTATTAATATAATTATGGTAATGATGGTTATTTACCCGTCTATTGATGATGATTATTATCTCCCCAAACATTACCCCTCACCTTTTTGTCGTATATGTAGTGTCGTATAAGAGAGAAAGACAACGTGCTTAGCTGCTGCCTGTCTCCAAAATATCGCATGATATTAAAATATGCCACAGTACACGGAATCAGTGATTTCGACTTTTGACATAGTAGTATTATCAGTGTTCTATTTTAGTTAGCCTAAAATATATTATTCTAAGGATTATAGCATCTTATATATATATATATATATATATATATACTTAAAGTAAGCTATCCCAAATTTACGTTTAGTGTAAAACGACAACGTTGCACCTGTCATATTTCGCAGTAGGATATGTGGGTAAAGCAAATGCGTTATATATATATATATATATATAATACAACATTAATTTATTTTATTGAATTCGTTAAACAATCATAAGGTATAATCGTGCCTTTATATATATATATATATATATATATATATATAAAGGCACGAATATACCTTATGATTGTTTAACGAATTCAATAAAATAAATTAATGTTGTATTATATATGCATTTTTTTTCACGGAATAATAATAATAATAATAATAATTAATAATAATAATGATCATCATAATCATTCTACTGGGCAGTCTCCACAGCTTTTAAAAACTAAGAACAGCTTGATCGAGAGCACGCAGACACGCCCGGGCATCATAGGGCAATTTTTGCGGGTGCGTATACGCTCTAAAGACTATTCTCAGGCAATAGCAAATTTAATGCGGGCGATCATGATGACGTGATGCAAAACCAAACTTTCCAGCTTACTTTGCAGGTATTGGATATTTTCTTTTCGGCTTGACTCTGCGAAAATTAGCCATAGCCATTTAAGTAGCCACGGCTGCAATCCTGACAGCAGCGCCATCTCACCGAGTTCGCGTAGCCGTAGTAAGTTGTACCCAGGCAGTCGCACACGTCGCTTGCATTTTGGTGGCAATTCTCAAGGGCCCAACGGGAGCACCAGCTAAACTACAATGGATTCTCAAAAGGCAGCCGACGCCATGCAAAGGGACGTACTACTTGAACAGGCGAAAAACAATAAATGCTACTCTGTTTGCGCATGGTTTGGCGAAGCTGTAGCGATATTCCTTTTTTTATCATCGTACACGAAAGTCACGCTGATATCTGAAATTGGGGTACATCAAGGCGACCCCCATCTGGGTTCGACACTGTTTAGCCTCAAAATGTCTGGACAAACTTCACGCTTACGTCGCCTATTTAGCGTCACGTATTCCTCTAACGCTACGGTTGATAATGCGGCTGATGCCGTGGCGACGGACATCATGTCGGAAGAAGACGAGCGCTCTCACGTTCGCCCACCCCCAACAAGGATACGGGGGCCACCTCCTCCGCTTGGAGACATAACCTCAGCTCCCCAAGACTTGCCAATACCTTACAAACGTAAAATCAAAACATAAATATTATATAATAACAGTCTATATTTTAAGCTTTAGGTTTGATTTACTTTACCGGAACTGAATCTTTACGACTCTTAAGTGTTCATTAAAAATGACAAGTATATATGCCCATCACAGGCTCACACATTTTCTCCATTGTCGTACACAAATGTATGTTGAGGTGATAGCTTGGACCTTATAAGACAGCGAGCTTCGACCTTCCGTAATACGGCGGACGTAAGGACTAGGTTATCTAGTCATGATTTGTATTTTAAGCATAGTCGCAGGACAAGTCAATCCGCTGAAGACGGCGATAAGCGGAAAAGTCAGTACGGCGGCTTGTACCTGGTAAACTCTGTTTGTTGATGGTTTAGTTGAGGGGTTTATGACGTAGAAAGATAACCGATAGAGTTCGTACGAACTCTGAAAAATGCTGACCTCAAAGCATCATTCCGGAAAATTTGAGTGTGCTGCAAAATCTCTTCGTAACTGCTGTACTATATTGCTGTTACAAAATAATGTGATATCGTAGGTACCAACAGAGTTTTATAAGAAGGCCACAGCACGATCTTTCTTGAGACACATGAGTGTTCCCATTTTATTTATATTTTCGGTTCTGACGTGACCAGTCACGGTCCACTCTGGCGTTTACTTTATTTAAACTGAAAACTATGGAAACCAATTTAAGTGTGACCGATCTTGGACTTCAATTCGTGACCTCATGAAACATAGACTCAATATATATATATATATATATACGTACATAGGCATGCTTAGGTACGTATATATATATATATATATATATATATATATATATATATATATATACGTACATAAGCATGCTTAGGTACGTTTAGAATGTCGCAGAAAGCAATACGTCTGTCTGCTACGTCTAGGTTAGGCACAGCAATCGCAAAACAATTGTAGCAGGCAGGGAAAAAGCAAAATATATAAATCGCTTAATAAAGTAGGCACCTTTGACCCACTGGCACCTATAGCTTTGACATATTTTGATCCGTATTCGAACCCACAGGACGTTGTTTAGCTCATCCACGATATCATTATTTGTATACGTATGAAGTTTGTGGTGCGCGCACAGGGTAGTACGTTATGAGGCAATACCCGTAGCTTGTTAGTCATTAGGCTTCAATAAAGCATCCTACATTGCAGCCTTTGACACACATGCACAGACAGGTCTACACCCTTGAGTTACACTCGGCTGTTTATATATATATATATATATATATACATATAACCGGCATAACTAAGCTAACGAAAAACGATGGCTGCTGTTACATTATATATATATATATATATATATATATATATATATATATATTAGAGAGTGAAGCTTAAGGGGGGAGTTGTGTTTAGTGGGTAGGGGTCTTGGCGGACGAACGTCCAACCGCCAGGGTCGAGTCTCACACTGTCCAAGAGGGGGAACACCTCGCATTCGTAGCAACAGTCCGTAAAAAGCATTAACCCTCCTTCACAAAGAATAATACATACTTATGTATATTTGTTTGGATGTATTATATATATATATATATATATATATATATATACTGGACTGCAAGTAATCTCTTCGTCTTCTTCTGGGTCCTGGTGGGTTTCTCATTGACGCGCGCCGGTCTACGCTGGCCGGTGGTTGTGTTCGTGTCTATGCTGCTGCTGCTGCTGTTGTTGTTATTATCGTCCTTCTGCGTGCGTGCTTGCGTGTCTCAGTCTGTCAGTCCGTTTGCCAGCCAGCCAGGCAGCTAGTCAGTCATATAGGCAGATGGGGGTTGCACGGATAGATAGATAGAGATAGATAGATAGATGGATGGTGGCCCATGGTGAGTAAAGGTTTGTGTTCTAGATTGTTAATGCGTGCCGTTCCATCCATCCATACATCTCTGTGTTTCTCGGTCTGTGTATCTCTCTCTCTCTCTTGCTGTGTCTGTCTCTCTGTCTGTGTTGTGTGTCTATGTCCGCCGCATGTTCGTATGTGTGGTCGTTCGTTTTTCCATCTGCCCATATGTGTGCTGGTATATGTGTTCGGGTGGGTATGAGCCTGATGTTGCTGCTGCTGCAATTATTGTTGTTGCTATTGTTGTTGTTGTTGTTGTTGTTGTTGTTGTTGTTGTTGTTGTTGTTGTTGTTGTTGTTGTTGTTGTTGTTGTTGTTGTTGTTGCTGCAATTATTGTTGTTGCTGCTGCAATTATTGTTGTTGTTGTTGTTGTTGTTGTTGTTGCTGCAATTATTGTTGTTGCTGTTGCTATGATTGTTGTTGTTGCTGCTCCTGCTGTTGCTTATACTACAGCTGCTCTCGTTGTCGTCGTCGTTGTCGTTGTCGCCGTGGATGTAGCATTCGTGACTTGATCGTGTCGCCGCAGCGATAGCCAGCGGCCTTCGGCCTCTCGAGGGCGCGCGCGCGCGCCAATCCTTGCTTTTTCAGTCGTTGTTCGTTGTTCGCTCCGATCGCTCGCTCGTTCGTTCGCTCGCTGGCTGTTGGTTCGTTGGTCGGCTGGCTCTGGCTGGTTCTGGGTGGTTGGCTGACGGCTGGCATCGACACAATGATGATTTGGCCACCAGTCGCCACAATGAGGAGCCAAACAGGCAGGCAGGCAGGAGAACGGCCGAACGGACGCGCGGACAAGCGGGCGCCAATCGTAGCAGCAACGGCAGCAACAACAACAGCAGCAGCATCATCAGCAACAGCAACAGCGTCGGGGAGCGTCGGTGGAACCAACCAACCAACCAAGCCCGGCCGGCCGGCCGCCAAACGGACGACGCGTCTGAATTTGTTCGCTCGCTCACGCACCCGGCTGGCTGGCTAGCTGGCTGGCTATGTACTCCTCACGCACTCGCCGCACGTAGACGGGGTCGTTCGGCGGCTGTTGCTGCTTCTGCTGTTGCTGCAGACACGGCTGCTTTTGATACGTTCATAACAGCAACAACGAGAGCAGCGGCAACGACGGCCATAACGATAGCAACAACAACAACAACAATAACAATAGCAACAACTACAACGACAAACAGCAATAACAACAACGATATCAACAACTACAACAACAACGATTGCAATAACAGCAACAACAACAACAACAACGATAGCAATAACAGCAGCAGCAACAACAACAACAACGACAGCAACAACAGCAACGATAGCAGCAACAACAGCAGCAACAACAACAACGATAGCAACAACAACAGAAACGACAGCAACAACGACGGCATTGCAGCAGGTACAACATCTCATCATTAGCATCATCGCAGAGAGAAGCACGTCGAGTTGCTCTCTCACTCTCTCTGTCTCCCTTTTCAATTCCCCCCCCCTCTCTCTCTCGCTCTCCAAATTTCAGATGAGAGAGCAGCGTGACGAACGCCAGCAACGTACAATAACGACGACGACGACGGTAACGACGACCACGTTCTACGTCCGTTGAGTACGTGCGTGTTTCCACCCCCTTCCCCCTCTTCTGTCCTCCCCTGTCTTCCCCTGCTTTCTCCCATGGATTGTTGGTTGGTTGTGTCGACACGCCTCCTTCTCCTCCTCCCGCCGCCTTCATCTCAACCTCATCATCATCATCATCATCATCGACGTCATTCGCGCCCATACTCACTGCATGCTTTTATATGCTCGATGATGCTTTTTCCATCATTTCTTCATCGTCGTCTACACAACTATCTATCTATCTATCTATCTATCATCATGCTCATTCCTTGAAGAATAACAATAGCAGCGACAGCAACAACAACAACAACAACAACAACGAGGACGGCCACGACCATGCTGACAACTACAGCAGCAGCAACAACAAAAACAGCAACAACAGCAATAGCAACAGCAGCAGCAACATCCATCGAACCCAAACACGAATGAACGACAGACAACGAGCAGAAGTTGTTTCTGTTCGGTGTCGTTCGGTTTCGTGTTTTCGTTGGCGTCGCCACCATCATTATCATCTCATCATCATCATCATCATCATCATAGTCGTGGTCGTCCTCGAAGTTGTTCTCATCGGCACCGCCACCCGGTCGTTCGCTCGCTCGCTCACTGGTCGCTGGTTGCCGATCGGCGTGTGCTGTTTCTGCTTCTGCTGTTGCTGCTGGTTGTGTAGTGGTGATGAGAGTGATGGTAGTAGTGATGGGGGTGATGATGGTCGTGGTGGTGGTGATGATGGTCGTGGTGGTGGTGATGATGGTCGTGGTGGTCGTAGTGGTGGTGAGGGGGAGAAATCGCCTATGCGTGTATATATGCATACGCATGCATACGAATGCATGCATCATCTCTTTTGCTGCTGCTGCTGCTGCTGCCGCTGCTGCTGCTGGCTGATTGGCTACCACCTACCACCACTTAGCAAGCAGCCCGGCCGGTTGGAGGACTTGCGTGTTTTTCTTTCTTTCTTCCTTTCTTTCGTTTGTTGTTTCTTTTTCTGCCCTCCCTCTCTCCCCCCCCCCCCTCTTTCTTTCTTTATCTCTTGCTCTTCTTCCCTCTGGCTGGTTGGCTGCGTGGCTTGCGTATCGTTTCTTTCTTTTTTTCTTGGTTTGTCTGGATGTCTCTCTCTCTCTCTCTCTGTCTATCCACCGGACAGACGGACGGACGGACGGACGGACGAACGATCGGGTTCGGATGCTTCGGATTCGGGCGAGGGAGGGAAGGGGAAAGTGAGGGAGCGCGCGAACGGACTCGCTGCTGGTCCTGGTGCTGGTGGTGCTACTGGTGCCCACGAACTTGTCGTCGGCCGGCACGTCGTTGCTCGTGTTAAACAACAACAATAACAACAATCAGCAACATTGCCGACAACAACAACAACAACATTAGCAACATCGGAAACAATAACAACATAGCAACAGTAAAAACATTAGCGACATCATCGACGACGACAACGACAACAACAACAACAACAACATTGCAATAGTAACAACATTAACAGCATTATCAACGACGACGGCAACAACAACAATAACAATAGCAACATACGAAAATCTAACATTAGCAGCATTGGCAACAACAGCAACATTGTCAACAATAACAACAACAACAACAGCAACATTGTCAACAATAACAACAGCAACATTGTCAATAATAACAACAACAGCAGCAACATTGTCAATAATAACAACAACAGCAACATTGTCAACAATAACAACAACAGCAGCAGCAACATTGTCAACAATAACAACAGCAACATTGTCAACAATAACAACAACAGCAGGAACATTGTCAATAATAACAACAACAGCAACATTGTCAACAATAACAACAGCAACATTGTCAACAATAACAACAACAGCAGCAGCAACATTGTCAACAATAACAACAGCAACATTGTCAACAATAACAACAACAGCAGCAACATTGTCAACAATAACAACAACAGCAACATTGTCAACAATAACAACAGCAACATTGTCAACAATAACAACAACAGCAGCAACATTGTCAACAATAACAACAACAGCAGCAACATTGTCAACAATAACAACAGCAACATTGTCAACAATAACAACAACAGCAGCAGCAACATTGTCAACAATAACAACAACAACAACAACAGCATTAGCAACAACAACAACAACAGCATTAACAACAACAACAACAACATCGGCATCAACAATGACAACAACCGCTGTACAAGCACCACCAGCAGCAGCAGCAGCATGGTCACCAGCAACGGCAAAGCCACCAGCCGACCGGCAACAGAAGCCGGCGACGTCGTTGGCGTTGTCGTCGTCCTCGGGAGCGTCGGGAGCGTCTGGAGCAGCAGCAGCAGCGTGATTCGTGCGCTCTGTCTCTCTGTCTGTCTGTCTGTATCTTTGTCTGTCCTTCGACTCACTCCACTTCGTGATGGTAGTGGTAGTGGTGGTGGTGATGGTGGTGGTGATGTCGTGGATGATAGTGGTGATGATGGCGGTGATGGCGTGCTCCGTCAGCTCTGGCCCTGCTCGGCTCTGTACGGTTGCCGGCCTACTTGCCCGGCTGGCTGGCTGGCTGGGTCGTCCGTCGTTGATGCTTGGCCAATTGCTCACGCGCTCGTTGCTGCTGCAGCTGCTGTTGCTATTGCTGATTTTGCCGTCGTTATTGTTGTTGTTGTTGTTGTTGTTGTTTTGTTGTCATCATCTTATCATCATCTTCGTCGGTATTGTTGTTGTTGTTGTTGTTGTTAGAGTTGCTCTTACTATAACGCTGTATTTCGCCCGGCCGGCAAGCCAGGTTTACTCCAGCGTGCGCTCGCCCATCATCATCATCATCATCGCCAACAGCAACAACAACAACAACAACAACAGCAGCAGCAACACCGCCAGCAGCAGAAACACGTCGTCACCATCACACCGCGTTTTCTCTTCCCCAACTGCCGCTGCTACTTCTAGCTATGTTCGTGAATCCCCCCCCCCCCCGCCCCCCCTGCCCCACTCCGTCTAGCCCCCCAGTTCCCCCCTCTGCCCCACTCCGTCTAGCACCCCAGTTCCCCCCTCTGCCCCGTCATCGTCGTCCTCGTGTCTGTCTGTCGATATGTCCGGCTGGCTGAGCTGGTCCGGTGCTGTCCGCGGGTCCGGATGCGATCTCGCGTCATGGTCAATATTGCTCCTGATCTGCTCCCGTTGCCGCCGCTGCTGCTGCTGCTTATGTTATTATTATGATTGTTATTGTTGTTGTTGATTGCCTGTTGCTGCTGGCTATGACCGTGCTGATTGCGATTTGTTGCTGATACCACTGCCGCCACAGCCGCCGACATCGTTGTCGTCCTCGGCGTTATTGTTGTTGTTACTGTTGTTGTTGTTGTTGTTGTTGCTGTTATTGTTGTTGGTGTTGCTGTTATTGTTGGTGGTGTTGCTGTTATTGTTGTTGTTGGTGTAATTATTATTGTCGTCACAACCAATAGTATATCAGTCTCATGAAACGACACCATCATCCACGTCCACGACGACACGGCCATCGTCTCTACGGCCGGCACTGTCCTAGGCAATGACAACAATATCAACCACAACAACAACAACAACAACAACAACAACATCAACCGCAACAATGACATCAACCACAAAACAACATTAACCACAACAATAATATTAACTAGAACAACAACAACAACAACAACAACATTAACCGCAACAACAAGGCCACGCATACAGCAGCCAGGCCGGCACGATTACGTAGCCGTCTTCAGAAACATCGGCAACAGCCGACGGATTAGGCTCAAGCTCACGCTGACGCTCAGGCAGGCACAACGAAGACGACAATCACGAACACTGATCACCGAGCGTCGGGGCGGCAGTGGCACCAGCAGCAGCAGCAGCGAAAACAACAACAACAACGATAGGCAAATTTAACAGTAAGTCATCATCTCCGCGTCACATCATAGAACACAACATGGACAGAGCTCTTCATTTGTACTCAACTCTCTGAAGCCTGAACGGCTGCTTCTGCTCCTCCTGCGTCAGACTAACCAACACGTTTTCTGCTAATGTTGTTGTTGTCGTAGTCGTGATCGTGGTCGTTGTTGCTGCTGCTGCTGTTGTTGTTGTTGTTGTTGTTCTTCTATTGTACGTATTTGTATGATAACAGGTGTTGTCGTTGTTGCTGCTGCTGTTGTTGTTGTTGTTGTCGCAGCCACTGCCTGTATGTATCTACGATAGTTCAGAGCGGTTGGTCACGCCAAAGCAGAGCGAGCCCACAAATCAAGCCGCTACGCGTAGCAGAAACAGCTGCCGCTGTTGCTGCAGCAGCAGCAGCCGGACCCGTCATAGCAACAACAACAACAACAACAACAGTAACAATAACAGTAATAATAATAATAATAATAATAATAATAGTAGTAGAAGTAGTAGTAGCAAAATGCCAGGACACCGCAATCGACGGCCGGTGCAGAAAATCGAACTCCCGCTCACGCTCACTACGCGCAACCAACCAGCCAGCCGGGCAGGCAGGCAGGCAGCCGGGCAGCGTCAGTGTAGCGTTGCCATTGCTGTGGCCGGCCGTCGATCCGCCGGCTGGTTGACGTCGCTCGCCGCGTTTTGCCGCGATCCGTCTCTTCGCGCCACGACGACGACGACGACGACGAAAACGACATACATCCAAGCAATGTATCGACTATGTTTTTTTTTTTGTTTTTTTTTTTTATGGTGAGAGGGAAAAATGCGTTTACGCACACCCAGAGCGGGTAGTGTGCGACTCGATGCCGATGTTGTTGTTGGCATAATACCCACTAAAAACCTCTCACCTAAATGGCCTCAGGAAGAGGCGAGGAGCTGGAACCATTCTTTAATATTACTTCAACAATAAATCGACTATCATGAATGCGACACACACACACACACACACACGCATTCATGATGTGTTCGATCACATCGGCGACGGTGATGATGATGATGATGATGATGGTAATGATTACGATGGTGATGATAGTAATGATGACGCAAAAAAAAAACAAAGTTATCTCAGAGAATATGTCTAAATAAGCAGGCCCGAGCTAGCGACTAGCCAGGCCAACATCTAGCCGGGCCACAGGCCGCACAGTGTTAGGTAGTTGGTACGCTGGCACGTTGGCCCATTAATTGTCCCCGCATATATGTATATATATATATATATATATATATATATATTTTTTTTTTTGTTTAGATTTCCCGTGAGGCAATTGCCCGTGTACGGATTTTTCATGTCATGGCTAAGTTTACTCCACTCCGGCATTTACCTTGTCTAAATTGGAAACCATGCAAACTAATTTAAGAGTGGCCGGTCTGGGTCTCGAACCCGGCCCTCCCAAATGCAAGGCAAAGGCTTTGCCACTAAGCCACCCTGCTCGGTATATATATATACGTACATGTATATATTTGTATATATATATATATATATATATATATATACGTACATGTATATATAAGTATATATATATATATATATATATATATATATATATATATATATATATATATATATATATACGTACATGTATATATATGTATATATATATATATATATACATATATATATATATATATATACGTACATGTATATATATGTATATATATATATACGTACATGTATATATATGTATATATATATATATACATATTGTAGATGTTGGTTCTTTCCGTATACAGGCTACGTCGTACGGCACAACAAGTCATGCCAACAACTAATAGTAGGCGGCAGTACCAACAAGGTACAACGGTAACAACAACCGCCGCCGGCTGCTGCTGCTGCTGTAGCCGGATGCAGACGCACGCACACATAGAAACACACCTACACACAATCAGACAGATAAAGACAGAAAGCGACACATAGGCAGAGAAACACAGGCCGAGAGACATAGGCAGACAGCATCGAATCGTGGTCACGATGCGCCCGCTGCCCGATACGCTCGCTCAGACACAACGTGGCATACGTGGCCGGCAGAGCGAGTGGCGTCACACAGCCACACTGGAACACATCAGTACGCCGAACTGACAAATCGACGGACGGACGGACGGACGAATACAGACGAACGAGCGAACGGACAATGATGACGACAATAACGACGACGAGGACGCTCTTCGTTCGCGCAGGTCGCTTCGCGACACGAAGCAATTCGGCAAGCATGGCGTTCGTCAGTCACGATGCCGGTTACGCCGTATCGTGTCGTGTCGTGCAGACGGCCGTCTTGCGGCATGCATGCGTGCGGGCGTGTATGCACATGTTTTTGTACATATATATATATATATATATATCTACATGCGTATAGAGGTATCAATGTGTATATATATATATATAGACATGTGTATATAGGTATCGATGTATATATATATATATATATACATATATATATTCATCTGTATATAGGTATCGATGTATATATATATACTAATGTGTATGTAGGCATCGATGTATGTACGGATATACAATATATATATATGTATGTATCTGTATACTCATATACTTGCATACATGGATGGCCGTATGTATGTGTATACATGCATATATGTCTATATATACATCGTATACATATGTACGTATCTATGTGCGTACACACACATGGTATGTATGAATGTACGCATATATATATCTATATATATATTTGTATAAACGTATGTATGTATGAATGTGTATACATATATACGTATATATGTACGTATGAATGTATATACATATATATATATATATATATATATATACGTATGTACGGCTGTATGCACGTCTGTGTCTTATAGACGCGTCACGCACGGTCGTGCAGCGATGTTTCGGCCAATGCGTCGTCGTCGTCGTTCGGTTAGTGGCGGTCAGACGGTCCGTTGACGTCGTTCGTGTCGTGTTGTTGTTTTGTTGTTGGGTCGGTGGGTGTCGGCGGGCTCACGCACGCGTTGTCGGCAACGAACGCGTGAGTCCGTCACCGCCGCCTCCTCCGTAGCCGCAGCCATTGCTGCTCTGGTGGCCTCAACCGGCGGCCGCGTCACTTCGGCAAGCAACCCTAGCCAAACCAACGAGCCGGCCGGCTGGGTAGGTAACCACCCAGCCTAAAATACCTCAGTACACTTCTTCAGTATCGGACACAGTAACTGACCGATAGATAGATAGAACATAGACTGAGACGCCGTCTAGTCGTCGGCTAATGGGCGGACAACGGGCAGGGCCTATGTCGTGCAGAAGATGTCATCGTTGTTGTTGTTGTTGTCGTCGTCGTCATCGTTGCTGCTGTTGTTGTTGTTGTTGTTGTTGTTGCTGCTCCTCCTTCTTCTCCTCCTCCTCCTGCTGTTGTTGTTGCTTCTTTGCCCGTCGTTATTGTTGTGGCTATCACTGTTATTGTTGTTGTTGTTGTTGTTGGTACCACTGTTGCTGTTGTTGTTGTTGTTGGTACCACTGCTGTTGTTGTTGTTGTTTGCTCTCTTGCCGCCGGCAAGCATATGAGCAAGCATGACAACGACAGCTGCACCTGCACCATCATAATACTACTACCAGGAGAACAGGCCACCAAAGCAGCAGAAACACCGGCGGCAGCAGCAGCAGCAGTATGATGAAATATCACGGCCTCCGCCATAACCAGCTGTCCATGCGAATGGCAATTTTGCAGGGATTGCATAGGCTCCTTGCCGCTGTAGTTATTCCAGCAGCAGCAACAGCACAGCAGTAGTAGTTGAAGTAGTACTAAAGAATGGTTCCAGGTCCTCGCCTCTTCCTGAGGCCATTTAGGTAAGAGGAGGTTTTTAGTAGTGGGAATTATGCCAACAACATCGGTAGCATCGAGTCCCACACTACCCGCTTTAGTGTGCGTAAAAGCATTTTTTCCTCTCGCAAAAAAAACGGAAAAAAAAGGAGTAGTAGTAGTAGTGGTGGTTGTCCTAGTATATTGAGCAGCCGGCCGCGTTCGGCACGTCAGGCAGCATGATCAGGACATCGGAAGTCTTGAAGTTACTGTGAGGTACTACACATACAACAAAAACAACACAACAAAAACAACAACATTGCAATCGTGCGGCAACCGACCCACCGCGGGTAACGGGTATTGCGTACACGTGAGTATGTAGCGTGGAGCCTGCACGATGATCAGGGCCAAATCGACAGGCAGGTTCTGACCAACGCTTGACGTCGCCACCGCAGTAGATACGGACCACGAACAAGAACAGAATACGACCACCACCACCACCTCCACCACCACAAAGTTGATAGGCCGCGCTCAATGAACAACATTGATCTGGTCTGGTGGATGCGACGCGTCGCGTCCCCCGAGAGTTGATGAAATACAATAATATTCAACTCCAAACAAAAACAACAGCCATAGTGTACAATAACTGGCAACAAGAGCAAGCACAATGCGGACAGATAGATGGAGAGCTATAACAATGAGTGGTCACAACAACGACGGCAGCAACAACAACAACAACAACAACAAAAACAGTAGCAACTATAACAGTGGCATAAACAGCAGACATCATCATAATCAACATGATCATCGTCAACCAACAACAACAACAACAACAACAACAACTACAACAACAACAACATCATCATCATTAACAACAAAAGCACGAGCATCAAACAAGTAGACGAACATTAGAAATAATGAGCACAACAATAGCAACAGCAACAACAACAACAACACCGCTGAAAATAGCTCCAACAGCAGCCATAATCACAACAACAACGACAATGAAATTAACTACAGCAGCAGCGGCAGCAGCAAATCTGGGTCGTAACAATAAAAGACCTCGCTACGGTGGCGCCTGCGGAGCTTACGTTTGTCCAGGCCGGGTCAGGTCGAGATGATGAACATCTAGATGATGATGAGATTGATGTTGATAATGATGGTGGTGACGATGTTGATGAGTCTGCCGCCGCGATTGATTCGGGCTGATCATGACGATAGGTGATGATTGTAATGATATATTTCATTAATCGTGGCGGATTGATGAAACCCTAAGCTATCAGGTAACGCTCATCGTGTGGGTGGTGGTGGTGGTGGTGTGCGGGCAATACATAAGTAGAGACGCAGAGTCGTCAAACGAGACGTGGTTAAGGACCACGTAGACGAAGCAAGTCGAGGCGTCTGAGCTGACTGGACACGTCGTCCCGCCACCAACAACAGCGGCCATCACAAACAAGAGCAGGCATAACTCCTGGATGGATTTTGCCGCTCTGCTACCGCCTCCTACACTTACTTGTCATTGTTGTTGCTATTGTTATTGTTGTTGTTGATGTCGTCGTCGGTTGTTGTTGTTGTGTTATTGTTGTTGTTGTCGTCGTCGGTTGTTGTTGTCGTGTTATTATTGTTGTTGTTATCGTTGTCGTTGTTGCTGCTGCCATTTTTGTTGTTGTTGTTGTTGTTACTATTGTTGGAAGCGTACACATCAACATATGGACCGATACAATCTATAGCTCACGCCGCCGACACGCCGTGGACCCGCTACGACGGACTAGGTGGGCCTATTCGAGTCGCTCACTCACGGAGAAGCACAACTATCGATTTAGAGAGCGGGAGACAAAGAGAAAGAATCAACAAAAAGGCGCAAGCAAGATGGAGAGAGAGAGAGAGAGAGATAGAGAGACAGGAAAAGATAGAGAGACAGGAAAAGATAGAGAAGATAGGTTGCCCGTTGAGCCTTCGGCGGCCTTCGAGAACTTGTCGTCTTGAAGAGAAACGCTATACGGAGTGGAGTGTCAGTGAGTCGGTCAGGTACCGGGCCTACACGGCCCGACATGGCGACGCCTGCACCAGCTCAGGCGTCGTCGTCGTCGTCGTCGCCACACGATGGAGGAGAACGCAATGATCAAAGCGGCAGCAACAACAACAACAACACAACAACAACAACAAGAACAACAACAGTTGTGGTAAGCAGTTAGTACGCTTTGTGGGCGTCGTTGTTGTTGATGCTCCTGCTGTTGTTGTTGTTGTCGTCGCCGTCCGGGCCACTGTTGCTGTTGTCCGGCAGTGGAAAGGTGGCCAGGGGTCAGGAAGCATCCATCAGGCCGAGCGAGTGGAAACTGATCGACGAGTGAACACGACGGCCGATGGCCACAGGCCACGCAGGCCACATAGAAGGGCCCGAAAAGGGCCCACAGATGGACGGAGACGGCTAGGCAGGTGTGATGATGATGCTGATGATGGGAATGCCGACATCGATTATAGTGATTCTTATCATTATTATTATTATTTGTGATATGATTATTATTATTATTGTTATAAAGGTAGAGTAAAATACAACGCGTGATATAAGCTAGGCTGAGGTTGGTCGTGGCCTTGTCGAGAAAGCAAGTGGCAGAGCGAGAGATTGACAATAAATGTATCATGTCAACAACACGGTACAAGTATATGTATACAAGTAATAATAGTAATAGTGAACTAGTAGAGACAATCAACTCCCCCACTGGATAGCAAGGAAGCTGGACTGAAACGAGATACACTGGTACACAGAGGATATATATGTATATTTTTCCAATTCAAGTCAGTACATTGCATGGATATGAGGTCACAATTATCTCCTCAAGGACGTATACATACACAGTTTCCGCTTTGAAGGATGTGTGACGAGTGATTTAAATATATATATATATATATATATATATATATATATTCAATTGACATGTAAACCTAAATACACACATCACCCGTCTTATACCAGAGTTATTTTACCAAATATAGAACCAGTAAAACATCGAAAAAACCTATCTGCAATAATTGTTTACCTTTTGCTTTGCTGGTAACACTGTTACGGGCATAGGCTTCATGGTTATTGTCGATGTCATTCGTTTGACAGATTGTCGTTGTCTGGCTGACAAGCTAATAAGCAAAACTCTTTTCGAATATATTCAGGTTCAAGCATATACATGACTGATACTGTCTGTTTCCTTATTAGCTAGGCGCGGTCTATTAACAAAATGTGTAAATTGCGCTTCTAGGCGTTTGCACGTCTTATATGGAGGACAGCCTGAACATCGCCGTTAGCAAAAGTAGACAAAACCAGATTCTGCAGCTTCGTTTCTCTAGGTTACTTCGTCAGTCGAGCCCGGTAGCGTGGTGCATTATTTTTCGGGCTGCTGAAGGAGACACATGGGTGGTGCACGGGTTTGATCACCACCGTTGCACATTTGTATTTACGGGGATCTTACAAAGCAATGTAAAAGAATATCCGTGGATCTGAAACGTTGGTTGAAGGTCAACCCAAAAACGTTTTTTAGGTTACCTTGTCAATATTCATACATTCCTGTTGGTAAAATATTGTGTGTTAGTTCTTACGTCGATTATCGTAGCCACACAAGAGTAAGGACCGTAATCGAATAAATAGTAATAATAATGATGATAACGAGATTAATCTATTCAAAGT
This sequence comes from Dermanyssus gallinae, assembly GCA_003439945.1. Classification (NCBI taxonomy): domain Eukaryota; kingdom Metazoa; phylum Arthropoda; class Arachnida; order Mesostigmata; family Dermanyssidae; genus Dermanyssus; species Dermanyssus gallinae. Next base: position 470,020 of record QVRM01003324.1, read on the forward strand.
CTGACTTTCTTCTTGTCGATAATGTTTCGACAATATCGGACATCTTCGCATCAGACGAACCACGCATTTATCCAAGGAACAAGAATAGCCCGTAAACTTGTTAGCCGGCTTATACCGGTCCCATAAGACATTTCTTTACCGGGGATAAAAGCGCCAATATCCCAACAACGATATACAAGGTTTGTTTGGCTTTTTGTGACGGACGTGACTGTTCATATGAGAGTCAAGGCAATTTTGAAAATAGGGACGTAGTCGCCCCAAAGTTTCTTTAAGTACATTTGGCGTTATTGCTCCGACAGATCTATGCCAGGTACCCTCGAGAAATCTGTGAAATGCATCTGCATTTAGAATCTCGGGGTCGCTAGCGTTCTCTGGCATGAGGCCAAGCCAGAAGGTACATGATGCAGTGTCCCCCTAAACGGTCCCATGAACATAAATATATGTGCATCATCTTTGGAGTATGAGCAAACAGCAGCTGGTGCCCAGATTGCAAAGTTCCTTGGTGTAAGTCAACGGACAATTTAGCGGATCGCAGCCGATTGGACGGTTGTTGAAAAAACAACCAGGTTCCTAAACAGTGAAGAGGAAAATCAGAGAGTGTATAGCAAAGATCCACTAGCTGACCGACATGGTCTATCATTTTCTCTCGATTAGCAATCTTGCGCGCAAATTAACCGTGGCCGCAACGACCATGCGCAGGCTTGTTCACGAGGACTTCAGTTGTCCTACAAGTGAGGCAAGGACTGTTTCTGAGGCCGTGACAGCCATTACAGTTGCTCTTCTCTTCTCTCAAGCACGAGAGCAGGCTGCAGGCCGAAACCATGCATGACAAATCCGTTGTACTACTACGTACGGAGAGTGATTGAGCAAAAGTCTAACGACGTCGCCATTAAAATAGGGTTTAAAAATTTAGTTATGAACCTTTTTACATGGGCTTGTATGCGGTTTAGACTCCGAATTGAAAAACGATCAGTGTCAACGGGGTTATATTGAAGAAAAATGCTAGTGAGGAGTTCTCCTGTGGAACTGTGTACTAAATCTACCCGAACCCTGTCTTCCGTTAATGTAATGCATTTAGGATTGTCAGTTGCAATATAATTCAATTGAAATCTAATTGATAAAACATAACTAACAAATTATAGAATATTCTGGTCACTGGCTTTGCGTAGAGAAAACCCTGCATCCCAGGCAAATGCCATATTTTAAAGGTCTGTGATGCCAGAGAACCACTGGTTCACACGTTTAAACCTCACCGCGCAGGTAAAACACAAGTAATAATAGTAATGATGCTTGTTTTGTAAAGTAGTCTATGGCTGATCCGAGCCTTGTATACGTGGAACCCAACTTAAACCGGAAAACAACGTTAAACTTATGTTAGTTGCATTGTGCGTTTTACGCTCGCCTTTAGTTCCGCAGATATGTTATCTGAACACCCGTAGATCAAAGAGTATAGTTGAACACACACCTAAAGTTTATTGTAACTAAGGAAGAGGGGGTGCGAAATTACTAGCTTAGCAACTGCCTTGCATATACTTGCTACAGCATCCTTACAAATTACATGCAGTAGTGACGAGGAACCATTACGATGAATCAATTTAGCCATGCAACAGACAAATAGTCTGCCGATAAACAGTGACTTATACAGTCTAATGTAGTTCCGTGTGGGTCTCTTTCTCTAGGCACATACAAATTATGTTTACTACAACTCAGTAAGTTTTTCGCGACGTGCATAATATGTGCGGTGAGATTGAAATCGGTCTTGGCCTAAACACCCATTCGATGGTCTGGCCCACAGAGATCATTTGTGTGAGTTACGGTTTAATCTCGAGTCATTTGAAGTAGCAGTTGGAGCGGATATAGGAATGAGGAGGTTCATGGAATACAGTATGAAGTCCTATACGAGAACGTATTGCTCTAGACAGCGTTGCCGAATGCTTTTTAGCTGTTGAGTGCAATACAAGTTTACATGTCTTCTAGGAAATGAAACAAAGCTCAACATTTTGCCTCGTCTTACGTCTAGTTCTTACGGATGTGCATTAATACACCCCCTTCCTCCGTCTTATTGGCCAATAAAGGTAGGTTCTTTATATTCTATTCATTTCAATCATTCAGTTCACTTCCAAGCAGGTAGCTGAGTAGTGTTCGGCGTATTAGCGCGATTAATAAGACTCAGGTGCTGGGTTAACTAACTAGCTACGTCTTCGTTTCTCACCAATGGGGAGTACTGCTATTTGGCTCAGTAGCGTCGCCTCTTATTCTCTGACACCTTAATTTCCAGTTCGATGGTCACTCCTTTCATACAGACACAAGCCTTACGGTGTCTGAACTTTGTTTTAAGGTTCTCAAAAGCAACTCAACGGCATTCGAATTCGAATAAGCCCGCAACAAGAATTAAGGCTAAACTACCCGGTTTAGCTTAGCAAAATTAATCTTATTACTATGTCAACTGCCGGGTATGTCGCGCCCAAAAGCAGCTCACGCCCGACGTGTAATGCGCTTGAAAGTCGGTTGGTTACCCAACAGAGCGGCGCTTGTTTACTTGACATTGAAATGGTCACGCGAAATGGCATATTTTAGTCAGGTATACAAACATTTTGAATATAGCTCTCTACCGCGATGTAACACGTACGCATACAAGATGAAATCCCGTTCCTGGCAACTATAAACATTGTGATTGCTGTCAGTCATGGCATGCGACAGACGCCCCAACCCCCCGGAAATCTAGGCATCGCTAATTCTAGTCCTTAGACCTAATTATGGTGAAAACGAATGCAATGTTCGCCCACAACTTCGTGGCGAAAAGTTTTGCGGCGCTCGAATTATTCGCGACATTCTAGGGAAGAAGAATCTGCAGAAGTTTGACGACAAAAGTGCACGAACCGCAAACACAAAAAGGGCATCCAACTTTATATAGTAATAATTACTTAAAACCTCATTTCTGCTACTACAATTACCGCGATACGTTTTTTTTTATGATAGTTGTAAAAATAGCAATAATTGTGGCCTATTACTTGCATGCTTAATTTTATTAAATCCTCTCCAACCAACCACAACCGAACTGTGTCCGGTGTGTATGACCCCCCGAAACTGTACCTGACTTACGTAAGTACTTGAGAGGGCCAGAGAAGATAATTTTTCCTATATCCGCAAGCTTTCCACGCGATTTATTTCAGGGCCGAGCGGTTTTACCCATCATCGCCTTTTTGTAGAAGTTCTCCGGCACTGTTCGAAAATGTTGCATCGTTACGTGTCACCAAAGTATGCCATCTTTTTTTCTAATTTGTCGTCATATGGTAGTATTCACTCTTGACACTTGTTCGATTTCAGCATCTCCGAACAACTGAGATCACTTAAAACTGCGATTGAGTCTGCACACCACAAATTAAGAAGGAATTGCGCCTAACTGGCAGCCAGCCAGCTAACCAGTCCATGCCGCCATTTTTTGCCACAGAAGCTGCAATTACGATTACTATTTCTATATTACTTCAATTACTAATCCCATCTGGATCCAAACCTGTCACGGTTTCTTGCCACGTTCTTACGCGTTGAGCTCGCGAGTTGAGTTGGGCCCAAATACGATCGACATGTCATCTCACGTCAGCTTATGTCCACGTTTCTGTCTCCCTTGCTTCTAACCTCTGATCCGCTCTTTCCCGCCCGCAGTCTCTCTCTCTCTCTCTCTCTCTTGTGTTGGCGTGTTATGATTTTGTGGTCCACGTGGTGTTCTACCGTGTCAGACTGGGCAGAGTGTTTTGGCTCGGTAGTCACGTATAGTCGACAGTTGATAGGCGATGTCGTGCGCTATGGTCGCGCGGCGGTCAATCACCATTCGGTCTTCAGTCACCATTCGGTGATGGGTCATTTTTTCACCGACGCCGCTCCGCACCGTAATGTGGTCCGGCTGCGCGTAAAATTATTGCGCCGCAGAGAGAGGCGTTTGATTGGTCACGTAGCGGAGTAGAAGACAGCTAAGGCTCAGTACGAGAAGGTGGTCTTTACGTATGCGCACGAGGTTGATACGAGGACAAGTTGGGCAACGATGG